>JAPDVR010000002.1:67259612-67332112 GCA_026230005.1 Gila orcuttii | reverse complement strand
GCGCGCGCGCGCTAGTCGTTATACGGCCAGAAACATAGAGCTGGGAAAAACTCCAAGCTGTTCCCCAAAATATGACAAACTACGGGTTTGACCACACACACACACGTATGCACAGATGTGCAGATACACACACAAACACGGGATCAGTGCTCGAGTGCGATGCCAGGTGCTATTCTGAGCGCAGTCGCTTTGACAACACCGGTCCACTTCTGTCTACGATGATCTCACACACACATAAACAACACACAAACATCACATCACATCCAGGGAAAACACACTCACAACGCTGTAATACTGCGCTAATAATCTGCACTACAGGACGTTCAGAACATTCACTTTACAAAAAAGTACTATGGTATTCTTCAAGATGCACTGGAATACCATGTAAATACCATGGTATCGGTACCACGTTATATATCAGATTGCAGTATTTCCATGATAATACCATGTTTTTGGACAGGCAGCGTGGAATTGAAGTACCATGTAAATACCACATTAAAGCCTTAAAAAACTTAAATGGTACTAAAATGTATATACTATGGTATTAAAAAAAAAAAAAAAAATATATATATATATATATATATATATATATATATATATATATATACCATGGTATTTCTATGGAAATACAAGGTACTTTCAAAAATACCATGGCACTACCATGATACATGAATATGGTAATAAATTGTGTGTTAAAATGTTGTTGTTTTTTGTTGGACCCGGTACCATGATTATTATTATTGCATGGTATTCTTTGAAGAACCATTTAAATATCATAGTAAACATTTTAAAAACTACCTTGCGGTACAATGATGGAATATGAAATATATCAGAAATATATATACAGATATATATCTGTATATGAAATATACAGAATGATACTAAAATTAATGTACCATGGTATTTCTATGCAAGGTTCCATAGAAAAAAGAAAAGAAAAAAAAAACCTTGGTAGAATTGTGTAACTTTTTTTTGCAAGTGAATGAATAAATCATTAGTAGTAATATCATGGTATTACCCTGATTATTTTGAACATTGCACCACAGTAATATCTCACTTACAAAACAAGTACCACGGTACTACTATGGTTTTTTTGGTCATTGTACAGTGGTATTTCTTAGAGTACCATGTAAAAAACCACAGTACATGAATATTAGTGCCATATAAAAAATTATTTAGCACTTTAAATAGTGTTGCTCAATTAAAAGTAAAAATAGAATACAGTCAAATATAATGATATCAAAATAAATAAATGAATAAATATAACATTAGAGAAAGAGATAAAAAGAATAACAGAAACACCAAAACTCTGCTCAATCATAATGCTCATTAAAAATAGTGAAGGCCTCATCAAATAAATAAAGTACCATAGTATCTGATATGAAATTTGAGCAGTCTTTTACTATGATAATATCATGATATTTTATAAAGTACCATTTGGAGGCATGTAAATTCCCTGCTATATTTATATGGTAATATTAGTATCAGACACTGCCAGAGTACGTTTTTGTATAATGAATTCGCAAGAAATATAAATGCAAAACAACTAATCTGTTCCTGTCTAACACACTCATTACACACACACACACACACACACACACACACACACACACACACACTGTGGTTCAGTGGTGTAGCGTCTGGACGGGAGTCGTTCTCTGTGTGTGTGTGAGGTGGGGGAATTTGTTTATAATTTGTTTATCTGTGTCTATGTTACTGTACGCCGTGTGTGTGGACTGACAAGTCCAACTGACACAGCAAGACTCTTAATAAATGTACCCGAAAACATCGAGTGAATCAACAGCCCACAAGGCAGCGAAAACGAAACGCTTGATGGACATAAAAAGCCACACACACACTCTCTTATCTACACATCTGCATAATACAGAGTAGCAAGAGTGCGTAGATATGCATAGTTTACATTTCTCCCTTACTTAACACGCTCTTGCTGTTTTTTTTCCGACCCGCACTCTTTTCCGGCACTAAACCTAATCACTTCCATCGCAGCAGAGTGCAGCTGCTCTCACAAACACACACAAAACATAAGCGTCGCTTGGATAAACAACAGTCTGCGAGGATGTGCATGTCTGAGATGCACAGAAATGCAAGACTTTCATGCAATAAAATATTTTTTTGTTTAACATTCTCGACTAAACATTTACTCTTTTCTCTGTAAACAAACATTTCATTTTGCATTCTGCTCTCAAAGCACGCAAACACACCTGTTGCAAACATCGACTTTGTTGCCCCTATTATGCTACGTTCAAATGATGATGCAGACAAAAGAGGGCAGGACAAAGGAGTGTGTATGCATTCGTATGTTTATCGCAGGTCCAGGCATGTGTGTTAAAGGCAGCAGTGTTAGCGTGGAGGGCTATATCAACGAAATCACATCGGGCCTTGAATAGAGCCCTGTGGGACCCCTTACTCATTTCCCAGAAGCTAGTCATTCTGTTGACTAACTACTCTGTCATCTCAATTCACACATCATGAATACCATCAGAAGTTGTCCCAAGAGATGCGTTTTGAATTTTGAATATTTAAAATACAGGCCACAAAAATGTCATTACTGCTCTCTGGAACCACAGAGAAGTGCTTCAAATGTCAAAGCGCTGGACAACTAGCTAGTGTATATAGAGGCTCGTGTTTTAAATAGATAAGACCTGCAGTATTTGACTGTCACAGGAAGCGACTGGTAATGGTCTGTGTTGATGTGCGAGCGCTATATCAACACAAATAGGACCATATACGCAATTAACCAAGCATGTACACACACAGACTTCTGTGCACCGCAGACACTGCATTTAAACATCTCCGTCACGGCTCAGCGGTGAGTTTCATCAACCGTGTTTCCTTCGCTCAAACATATTGAGGAGTAAATGAGTAAGTTTTATGCATATGCATCGTCACTTCTAACCTCGTCCGCTGCGGCCGACGAAACGCAGGTCGTTGAAACGGGCCACTTGGTTCTTGATGGCGGCCGTGGCGTTTCGGAGCTCGGCAGAATAATTCTCATCGTTGCCGGCCATCACAGTGACCAGTGTGCCGTCAGGGATGTCGCCGAGGGCAACCACCTGTCAATCAATGAATGAGCAAGATATGTTACTTTGTTACATCCAAACTCTATTTTAGAAACAATCCAAAAATACAACGTACGACAATTATCACACTATGTTACAATGAAAAGATGGATCGAGAACTAAAAAAGCGACAACTATTAATAAAATGATTAAAAATAATAAAATAGATTTCTCTATTTGAATATGTTTTAAAATGTAATTAATAAATAATGCTTATTATTATTATCAATGTTGATGCGGAAACTGAGATCCATTTTCTTCAGGATTCTTTGATGAACAAAGTTGAAAAGAACAGCATGTTCTCAAATGTAACATTTTAAATGTTTTTACTGTCACTTTTGATAAATTTGATGCATCTTTGCTGAATATTGCTGAATCTTATTGACCCCAAACACTAGTGCAACTGAAAAATTATTGACATGTATACTGTATATTTCCTGTAATTTCGTTATTATTATACTTACAACCAATAGATCGTATTAATAAACATATTTAATGACTTTATTATTAACCAAAAACATTGGGCTACTGAAAGATACTGAAACCCAAACTACATTCAAATTCTCTATACTGTCCAGCGTCATATCCACTTGTGCAATATCTCCATATCTAAACTAAATGAGCCGGTTATTTGCATATTAACTGTAAATGTCAGCTCATTCTTCATCTCTTTGTTTCAGAGAGCACACATGCCTCGCAGGACTACACTCTGCTTTTGGCAAGTCTGGGTGGTTCGCATTTTTACCGTCATTTGCCAAATGCGGAAGATGATGATGAAAGATGTTGCAGTCACCCATGACTACAAGAGATTAGCAACAATTACTGGCGTTTCACTCCAAATCATTAGCTTAATTAAGGATGTGCATTAAAAAAAAAAAAAAAACTGTGAGATTGTAAGATTTTAAAATGTCTATAACAGCACTTAGCACAAGTCTGTCTGATAGTCAAGTAGACCTAATATGTCATTACTGCGAGTTTAATTTAAAGTTGCGGTTGTGCAAATGTATTTGAGATTACTACTCCTACAATTGGCAACTTTAAAAATGTATCACGTTAAAAAATATGATTTAATGATTGATTATACATTACTACATTGGTTTACAGTTAGAACCATTAGAAACACAGTAGCTCCTCTTAAGGAAACGCATGCATTCTTCTTCTTCATATCATTAACCCATAAGATGTGTGTGGTGGAGTACCTTGAAAGCGATGGGCAGGGTCTTGTTGCAGCGCCAGTGTGTTGGCAGGATGGAGCAGAGGAAGTTTGGGCTGTCGGTGCGCACCAGTTCTCCTGGGTGGTCTGAGAGCACCTCCACCATGCTCCGGTCAGCCATGCGCAGTTTCCCCACCAGGGCGGCGCCACTGCTCTCCTGAGCGCCCAGAGGCAAACCCTCGTTCATCTTCCCCGAGCTCAGGGTCGTCGAGGGAGGCGTGAAGCGTCGCCCAGGCGCAGGTTCTGAAACACACACGTGTGCATTAGGACTTTAACGAGAACAACAAGAAAAATTTAAATTCACTTTTGCAATAATAGTAAATATGAGATGCTTCTTTGTTGCATTGCTCTGCACTTGGCTAGAATAATTATTTCTAGAAAAATTAGCTATTAAACATTGGCATCTTATATAAAAGACATTTGCGGCCTTCAGTGACTTTACTTTGAGTTGGGCACATTACTTAACCATAGTCAAATTACTATAATGCATGGAAAAAATGAAGTTTGCAATATATCACTGTGGTGAAAAATAAATCGGAGATGTTTCAAAAATTTATTTTTACATCTAAAGTGAGACTGAATGAGTAACATTTTATGCCACTGACGACAGGACCTTTATATACACACATGCAAAGTGATGCATTGCTCGGCACTGTATTACTAAGCAGAATAATTGTTTTTAGTAAAATATTTATTTAAACATTGGTATCTTGAATAAAAGACATTTGCGGCCTTCTATTACAATGACTTTACTTTGAGTTGGGCCAACAAAACACTACTTAACTATAGTAAAATTACTATAATGCATGGCAACAATAAGACAAAATATAGTTTACAATATATCACAGTTGTAAAAACAGAACTCAAAAATGTATTTATTAATGTATTTATATCAAATGAGATCTAAAGTGAGCAACATTTGATGCCACTGACGACAGGACCTACATATGCACACATGCAAGTTAATGCATTGCTCTGCACTGTATTACTAGGCAGAATCATATCTTAAAAAACAATAAGACTCTTGCAGCCGTGAATTACAGTGATTTTGAGTTGAGATAAAAAACATGAAGTGACGAGATATAAGCCATGCGAAGCGTGAATTAACTTTACCACAGTTACGTAATTTTTACTTTTGTTATTCAACTGAACGATTTCTCATTTTATGCAATGGCTATAGAAATGCAGTTTTGGTCATGCCCATACATTTTAAATAAACTTTTTCCGAGCAATTCAGGTGCCGTAACCATGGTTGACTTTTATGAAAGCTTTAAAACCGTCAGGCCTGCGGTCATTCGGGCCGACCACAATCAATGCCACATGAGTGCTGAACACGTGACCGAGAACCACTGCGCTCTCCAATACAAACACAAACCTGGACTCTGTTGACGGTGTTTGGGGCGAGTGGGAGAAGGTGTAGAAAAGAGAGAGAAAGAATAAAACAGCAGAAATGCTGGACACCATATAGGCCAGACACACGAGACTTAAAGAACGAGATGAGATTCCTCTTCTCAGGAGAATCCCATAACACGGATTCTTACGTATGTGGGATGAAAACTAGATTGAAAAAAAGGTATTCTGCTTTTGTTATAAAAACTCATCTGCAAAAGCTCTTACAAATATAATCTTTATATTCATGTTGGTCTCATACATTTTCTACACACATTCTGGTTTAATGAAAAAAAAAAAAACAGTCTAATAATCTAACCATTGGTTACACTTTATTTTAATGTGTCATTGTTACAGTGTAATTATACATTTAAGTACTGAGTATTATTAATTAACAACATGTATACCTAGGATTAGTTGCATGTAATTATGCATAATTGATATTAATTACCAAACTACCTTACATGTGTTACAAGGACACTAAAATAAAGTGTTACCAAAGTATTTAACATATTATTCATGAATTATCTAATGGTTCCATTTGACCTGAATAAAACATCAATGTTCATAAAAAGGATGAAATGCAATATATATTTTTTTCAAATTAATGATAATTGACACATAATCTGTTTTATGGGTTTCTTCTCATATGACAACATAATATTTTCCTATATTTTGGGTACACCGCACTGACTCTGATTCAGCGCACAATCTTTTGGGGGAAATATTAATAATATTTTTTACAATCTCTGGGACAGGTAACACCTATAAGAACAAAAAATATCAAAATGGCTTTTAATCCAGGAATGTAAAACATGTTAATCATGGTACTTCAGTTACAAAAAAGTTTTTTTTTTTTTAAATAAATTGTGCATTTCTGAATAACATATATGCCTATCATATTCATATTTAGTCTTATTTTTCATCTCTTTCTTTCTCATATTTAGTTATATTCATATACTTATTAATTTTTGCTCATGTTGCTGATTGTTCATATCGAATTTAAATGCAATGCTATTTTGTTTGTTAACACTTTTGTACCATTTATATTTTGCACGATTTTACACTGCTTTCTTTGACAGTAACTGCAGTTTTTGTGTGAAGTCGAGAGACAGAGAATCTGTAGTATTTTGCCTATGGGAATGTCACATTAACATCATGCTTTAGGTTAAGGTTAAAGGTTTCAGTGATTATTAACAGCTATGGACATTCAGATATTATGAAACATGACGCGTAAAAATAGACTCGTGAAACCGCCGTTACGCATGTGTCCCGAGCTCAGAAACGCTCTTACCGTATTTGGCGTCCCAAAGAAAAACCATTTGGTATCTTTTGAACACCGTCTCAGTCAGGATCAGGATCAGGATCAGGATCCCAGACGAGCAGCTGATTCTGACGCGCGCGACTCAAGGATACGAGCTCAAGCTTACTATCCTTTTGTTGAGGTGAGAAAACTGAACTCTGATCAGTTCATGCAGAAGTTGTTCCTCTTTCAGCAGGAGACATCAGAGAGGATGATTTGGCACGCGCGTTATCCTTTGGAAAGTGCGCGTGAAGTTGCGCACCTGACGCCAACGCGTTCGCGGTCTTAAACTATCTAAAAAGTGCATTCACTCGCTTGTATACAAGTGTAATGCTGTTGAGAGAAAGTATTCTTCCTGAATCCAGCTCGCTGTGGGAATGATGATGCGTTGTGAGTGAATGAATCCGCGCTTTTACTGGCACTGGGCAGCGCAGGAACGCCAGCCAGGGCACCTCATTTGAATACGCCTCCTCCTCGAACGCTCTCATTGGACAGTGATGACAGACCTCGATGGGCTAAGCCAATCAGAAGACCGTCCGAACCGAGGAGGAAAAAATGGATCTGAGCAGTCAATGGAATTCCTCGCGCGTGCTTCGACGCGCGCTCTCGCTGATTCACTGTTGATTTGGATTTAAGTTACTTATCAAACTGAACTGAATATCAGGTGAAAATGAAATACAGGGTAAATTACAACAAACACAGCTTATTTCATTATATTATATTAAAAAAAAATCATATAAACACTTTTTATATACAATATAGGCTAAGAGACGCCGATTATTACGCATGTCAATACAGTGGGAGAAAACATTAAGCTTGTTTTGTACCAGCAGATGTTGTTTTCTATTTTATCAGAAGGAACATGATATCAGCAGAACAAGCAGATTCCCATTATAGCAACTTCAAATAAATTAGATGACAAATAAATTGTACAAATTAAAATGTCCAAGAGTAAGAAAAATTCACAATAGTCAAACGTCCTAACTACTGTTTAGTATTATTTCTAGGACAAAGACATCAGCAGATAAAAACTGCTGATCTAATCTGATGTGTTTTCTAGCCAACAGGGGGCAGCAGTCGATCTGCATGAGCCATAAGGAGTGTGTTAGGACTTATAATAATGCATGAAGTGGAAACGGCAAGAAGCAACACAGAAATGTTTTCGGTAAAACGAATAAAATGTGCATTTTAAACCGCTGACAAAAGACTGTCAGTTCTGTAAAGGAAGCACAATTACTGAATCAGGGGCTCACACACATTTTTGTTTTTTATTTACCTCCTGCATGGTAATATAATAATAACTTGACGGCGTGTTTTAAGGCCAAATTCAGAACAAATCATCACCTTTGCCTGCCCTTGTTAAAGGACACACTACATTTAAATAGATCTGATGGCTTCTCAAAAAGCTTGATTATTAAACTGTGCTTTTGAGATTCATCAGGAGTCAGGACTGTAAAATTCCCACAAGATTGTGTTTTATTAATCAGGAGTGGAGAAGTTCAGAACAATAACTCCAAGAACTAAAAGTTCTGGTTCACTTCTGGTCATGATTCATTTGTAAAAATGTAAAGAGCTGCTTTATGAGATCCGTGTTATTCATGTCTCATCTTCCTTGTTGTTTGTACCGAGCATTAAATATAAAACAAAATGCAAATCCTGATGTCAGTCACTTTGAAAACACTGACTGTCCTGTTCATTACATCAGGAACTTCAGTCAGTCGTTTCATTTTTACCCTGACGTTTATCTGATTGTGAACATATATGACACATTTGAGTTATTAAAAATATTTAAAAACCTGAGAATAAAATAATATCTATTATAAATATTAAAAAGAATATGCTATATATTATAATTAGGTAACACATTGTTTTAAGGTGACGTAGTTACATGTTACTGCACTTACTATAGTAAAAACAGTAAATTATGCATAATTACAAGTAACCCTAAAACAAACCGTAACCGTAACTCTATAGTAAGTACATGTAATTAATCAATACTTATTTGAGTAAGTGCAACGTAACTATGTCAACTTAACAAAGTATAATCTATAATAATAATAAATATGAAATATTAAAAGTGCCTGAATAAAGATTACAATGAAAAGACATGATCCCTAATTAAAATTAGCATGATATAAATGGAATAATATGTTATATATTATATGAATAATAATTTGGACTCAAAGCGACCAAATAAAGCATATAAAAACAGCTGAATCTGAAAGCAAAAATCAATTTCAGGGAAAATAATATAACATGCATGCCAATCATAAATGATTTTCTAGCAGAAAGGCACCGCAGGTCTCGGACGCGTCTTGTGTTTTACTGATTTAGAGTAATCTGATCTCTGAAAGTTGAGCAATCAATAGCGCTTGTAGTCGGCTATAAAATATATTGACAAGCGTTGCAGGGTTACAAATATCTGATCATGTTCGGTCGAGCCACGGAGGAAGCACACGCTGAATACAATATAATACTATAAATGGGTTTCTTCCCTCTGAAATGAATACAATTATTACAATTTGGCCTTTAGAAACATTTCCACAAGGCGACTTGCAGCAAAATGTTTGAAGGAAGCAAACATCAAATCATGTCAGATCTCATATCAGACTGTCAGCGTATTGTTACTTGGAAATAACATACATTTAAGCAAATGAGAGAATTTAAAATATATTCTTCTGAAAAACAAAGTCCTGATTTTAAGGACCAACACACACACGCACACACACACACACACACACACACACACACACACACACACACACACGTAACGAAGGAACATGAAGTTGTTGTTCCCCATTTCAACAGTTCCTCTTTCACATTCTACAGCGAGGGAAAGATAAAAACCAGAAGACGACGAGCAGAAAAGGAAAAAAACGTTTGTGATTCATGAAGAACGAAAGTGTGAGAGAAACTAGAAGAGTCGAGGCTTTACCAAAGAGTGCGTTGGCGTTTCGGCCCCTCCTCATGAAGTACATGGCCCATGAGATCGGTCCCGACGCTTTGAAAGGGCCTGGATTCATTTGGACCTGTTCTGATTCAATCCAGGATTCACAACAGAGAAATATGGATTCCCTGCTTCCCCGCGCTGGCTTTATACTCTCCCGTCTCCCACCGTCCTGCTCCGTATTACACCAAATACAGATTAAAAGTTGACATGCAGTCATGACTAATATATCCCATCAGAAAGCATGTCCTCAGGAGACAGGCGCGTCTCTCTGCCCCGGGGCGCTTCTGTCCCGCTCACTTCATTTAGCCACTGATTCCCCCCCGACATCTTTATTTTACTCTTGATGCAGTGAAAACGGTCCAATCACGCATGAGAGAGCAGCTTTCATTTCTTAAAATAATACTTAAAAATGAAGGCAAAACACCCAGTTTGACTTTCATTTTTGAAAAAGTTTAGATTCTGTTTTGGTTTCACAAGTAGGTTTCCTACAGAACTAGAAAACTTAAAAGCTTTTTTCATTTAGATCAGTGTTTCTCAACCTCTCCTGCAGGGACCCCCTGACAGGACATGCTTTTGTTTTAACCCTTAAATGGCACACCTGATTCAATTAATTAAAGGCTTAATGTGCAGCTGACTAATTGAATCAGGTGTGCCATTTAAGGGTTAAAACAAAAGCATGTCCTGTCAGGGGGTCCCTGCAGGAGAGGTTGAGAAACACTGATTTAAAGAAATGAATACGTGCATTCAGCAAGGATGCATTACTGATCAAAAGTGAGAGTAAAGAAATTTATAATGTTACAAAAATTCTATTTCAAATAGAAATCATCATATTATACTGATTTCTGAAGGATCATGTGACACTGAAGACTGGAGTAATGATGCTGAAAATTCAGCTTTGATCACAGGATATAAATTACATTTTAAAATATATTCACATGGAAAACACTTATTTTAAACTGAAATAATATTTGTATTATCATTACTGTATTTTTGATCAAATAAATGCAGCCATGGTGACTTCTTTAAAAAAATATACAAATGTAATCTAACCTAATTAAACGTGGTCTATTTTATCTAATATTTGTGCTATGTACCTTATGACTATTAGTTTCAAATCAGTCATATATAAAGTTGTATTTACATTTATGCACATGGGTTTGATTCTGCATGAACTGATAGCTTTAAGTCACTGTGGATAAAAGCGTCTGAAAACTGCATAAATGTAAACGTAAAGTGCATTTGCCAGGTTCTTTAATCCACAGTGACTTGCATTGCATTCAAGCCATTCAGTTGAGCAGTTTTGAAGTCGTGACCTTGGCGTTTCTAGGTCAGTGATCTACAGTTAGGATGCTGCCTATGTAGTGCGTCAGGACGATGGCAGATCTGTAGTGTTTACTGAACAGTGTGCATGTCTACTTTGGTCTCCAGATGAAAGCTGGCATCAGAGACTTCAAACTCACACTGGCAGAGACTCAATCCAGACCACAGCTGGAGTTTCAGAGGCTTCGAGGACTTTGTCTGGGTGTGTTGCAGGAAAAGCTTGGTAAGCCACAGTAAGTCGTGAGGGTCGTAACATCCCGACTGAGGTGTGTGTGACAGGTCCTGTCACCACTGATACCACACAGATAAACAACGGCTTCAAACCACACACTCCTCTAGCGAACTCTCGGAAAATACAGTCTTGCCTTTTCAATTCTCACAAACTCCTCTCACACACACACCCACACACACACACTAACGGGAAACGGCACAGATTTAGATGTCGTTCTGCCCTGTGCCCGCAGGCAGTCTGTCCCCTACGGGCCCCCAGAGACGGGCCACCCCGGGGCCACACAGGATCAATAATGGCTTCCTGGGGCCCGACAATCAATGCTGCCAAAACTACTGACCAAACCCAAGACTAAATATATCAGTCAATCACGTTTAAAACAAACAAAGATCGCTTCATATACTCACGAGAAGAAAAAATTTATAAATGCATCAAGCAATTACCTAAATTTCAAGATATAAACTATATTAATAGGATATAATAATATAGATTTTTATTATATTATTTACTCGATACACAGTGAACAGTACGGTGTCTGGTGAAAACATGTAATAAAATGTAACACGTATGTAAAATGTATTAACTAACATGACCTAACAATGAGCAATACATTTGTTAGTGTTTATTAATCTTTGTTAATGTTAGTTAATAAAAATACAGCTGTTCATTGTTTGTTCATGTTAGTTCACAGTGCATTAACTAATGTTAACAAATACAAGATTTGATTTAAAAAAATGTATAAGTAAATGTTGAAATTAATATTAACTAAGATTAATAAATGCGGAAGAATTATTGTTCATTCTTAGTTCATGTTAACCAATGAACCTTATTGTAAAGTGTTACCAATAAAACAATTTGGTTCATTGTCTATTTTTATGAATTTAATACATTTTATAATTACTTTTGTTTCAGATGTTTCTACCAAAATTTGTTTGGAAAAATAAAAACATTAACATCACTAGTTGACATTTTGTAAGAGTCTAGATTTATTAATTCAATGTGGAGCAGCTCAGATTATTTGATGAGAAATGATTGAGATCAAACAGAGATCTCTGACTTTTGATGGCAAACCTTGTTACAAGAACATAGAAAATCAGAAACATTCTAAATTCCACCTTAGCAACTGCATAGCAACATCAGAATGTGTTCTACATTCTACAAATGTATCAATTTGTTTCCTGTTTTTCCATTCTGTCTTTATTGTCTCTTTGTAAGCTCCAGTCTGTCTCACTGGTGTGTGTTCTGCTCTGTACTGGGAGGTTAGTTAAGGGAGAGAGTGAGGAAAATAACTCAGCTTTCGTCCTCTTTAATAATTCATGCGGCTGTATTGTGTGGAAGCCGTTAACTGCTGCTTAAAAGTAATTAATTGATTTTCTGACATATCGTTTAGCAGCACAGCCAAGTGACAGAGCAAAGCACTCTGCCCTGACACACACACACACACACACACACACACACACACACACACACACACACACACACACACACACACACACACACACACGCACACAAACACACCAAGTGAGCTGCCTAACTAGACAGAATTTTAAGGCATCATACGCTACACTCCCGACACGAAGGATGTTACAAAAGACAAACACATGGAGTATTTACCATTCTGATGCACTTACACACACTATATCTGTGTGAGTATGTGGACAGGACAGGCACAGATGTCCTCTGGCCCGGGACCACACACACACACACACACACACACACACACACACGCACACACACACACACACACTCTTCCTCCAGCTGTATTGACATTGCTGCCGATCAGAGCGTTCCCGTACGGAGAGACACTCATTCTGACGTCACTGCAGTCTTAAGGCGCTGTTTTCCCATGATCCTCCAGTCTGTGCACTACTGAGCTGACTCTATGCCAGTGAACACCTGCCTCGTGTTTGCAGTGTATCTTTAAGAAGAAGCGCTATGAGAGTCTCCTGTGAGGAAACAACAGCACATGAGACGGTCCCGCTGAGAGTTTCAATCTCCTCCATCACGGTTCCCAGAGGCCTCGTATACTGGAACAAGAGATCCTGCTGCATTATAATGGGTTAAAGGAAGAAAATGATCACAATCAACTATATTAACATCAAACAACTAACTGAAATAAAGCAGTGTATTTAAAACGGATAGTTGAAGCCCAAATGCACACCTGTGACTGGCTGCATGTCAGATGAATCCTATATTAATGCACCAAACTGTGACAATATTTATATATACTGCCCGGACAAAAAATAATAATAAAAGAAGTCACTATTTAGATTTAAATAGGAAAATGAGTCTATGATTGGATCATTATTGTAGTGATTATTATGTTTCTATATGTTTGGCAACTACTTTTCTAACTCTAATTGATGGAGTGTAGCTTTTCATTTCTTAACTTTTTCCCCTCCAGGGTTTTTTTAAAGAAAAGTTGCTAGCCACCTTCAAGTTTTTTTTTATCATTTTCACAAAAATGTCATGGCCCACACAATATTTTGTTGTATGAATATCTGAACATGCAATATATATATATATAAAAAAGTTCAAAAATAAAATAAAATAAAACAAAATAAAAGAACTGTTTTATTCTAGCTTCATGCATTCTTTTTTATTATCAACATTTGAATATGGGTAAGTTTCATAAAAAAAGCAACATTTTAAGCAAAAAACGTGTTTTTGTCAAAGATTATGTCTGGATGGGATTCAGAACGATGATCTAAACACAGATGGAGTCCATCAACACCCCAAAGCTTCACAGTCCTGTAACTCGTCCTGGGTCATAATTTCATTCAGTAACATTGATTTATATGCCGTTTAATGTTCATAATCACGCTATTTTACATTTGCATCTGCTTACATATGCTATCGCTCGTTTCTGCTTCTTCTTCACCTGTGTTGAATGCACTTGAACGCCACCACAATGTCGTGGAGCTCAGGATTTTCTTTAAGAAAATTTTTAAGGGATTTTCTGTACGAGTTGGGGGCGTGTCACTGAAACATGGCAGAATCAATGGATGCAACGTCTGTAGTTGGTAAATTTTAATTGAATTTCAATGTTTACTCGTCCAAGAAACTGTCATTTATCATGATCATCATTAATCTTGTTAAAAGCAGCAAGTTAATGAATTACAACAAAAAATGCTAAGAGTTTACAGTTTACATTGGCTTCATAAGTTAATTAAAGACATAAAAAGAAAAACACACCTGATGCGCATTCTTTGTTCTTTATTTTCTATAAGCAGAGTTAACAAACCTTGCTGTATTTTCGTGTAATTCATTAAAAGAAGGTACACCGCCATCTTGCTCCGACGAACGTACGTACGAACTTCCCAGGAGGACTTGAACGGACCATGTTTCCAGGATGACAATATCAGAAGAGACTTTACAGAGAGTTGGATTGACAATACAAGATCTTGAGCAAAAATGTATGCACCTCTTGATGGAGATAAAATCAAAATGTTTATTTCAATCAAGAGGTGTATAGATTTTTGGTCAAGAGGTGCAGTGTATAATATAAACTCTAACTGTTCATGCTATATGCATGAATAACACTTCGGGCCCTATTTTAACAATCTGAAACGCAAGCATTAAACGCAAGAAACTTTGTGGGCGGATCTCTAAAATGTGTTGGTCTGAAGTCGCTACATTACTCATTGGTGTGGTTTGGGCGTAACGTGAAATAAACCAATGAGAGAGTCATCTCACATTCCCTTTAAAAGCAGGCGCGCTTGTTCAATGCCGGATTGCTATGATGGCGGATTTGAGAAAATGGTAAGTTGAAGAGTAAGGTTTTTAATGAACTTACATGATTCTTCAGAACTTTGTTTCCTGGTTCTTGACGGACAACCCACGTTGTCAGTCGTCCTTATATACCTTTGTTTCTTGCCACTAGTGGTCAAACAGGTCTGGTCCGTCATTACTACGATAAGCCTAAATAATTTGGGTAAATGTATAAGCTAGATTTATGCCTATTTTTTCACATCTTCATGGACACCACAATGATTTCCCTCATGTGGTAATATTTTTCCTTGTGTATGGTTTGCAAAAACTGCTGCATCTGTGTAGATGAGAGAAGCAAAGTGTATGCGCATTGTGCACACGCTACATTATGGCCAAGCATGCGCCCTTAAAATAGCATCTCCTCTTTTTTTTCTGAACGGGAGCGCAAGTTCATTCCATCAGAGACGTGAGAGTGCAGGACTCTTTTCAGACAGTAGCTGCATTTCCATTACCCTTTAAATTGCGCAATATAAAATTGAAAATTGAAAATACTCCCGATGGAAACACGCCAATTTCACAAAAACTCCCATATATCACACAAAAGTTTTTATGAGGTGTTTTTTAAGGCAATTCGAAAAAGGAATATTCAAAACTGCAATGGAAACAGGCATTTACAGGTCACCTGACGTACGTATAAGTCGATCATTCTTTAAAGATGACGTGGTATTTTTGGACAGAATACGAGACAGTTCTTCATTAAACCCATAAAAGAAAAAAATAACGGGAATACTGGATTCTAAACAACAAAGAAATGCCACAATCAAGACCTCGAAGCAGAAATGGGTGAGAAACACACAGAAACACTCAAATGCTCACAGTATAAGCGCCATTAATGCTGGGAAAACACGCCTGCGGCTCCTCGCATTAATAATAGCGGCTAGTGCGGCGGCTGAGATATATGTAAACCTACTAACATCCGTTGCCATGAGTTTTGGGATGATTTATCACGAGAGGAAAAAATGCCGTTTTAGTCGCATAACATCGGTTAATGGAAAAGTTGTATATTCGCAATCGTTTTTTTATCGACATTTAGAAAATATCGCAAAAGTTTTGCGCAAATCTGTAACGGAAACGCGGCCAGTGTGAAACAACTAAACAAACAGCCAGAACATCATATCATATCATCATATTGGTGAGTTTTGCATGGAAGTGTGGAAACGTCAGGACGTGAGGATGTGTGTGTCTCGGGCTGGAGGGTCACGAGAAGTCAATTATTCAGAAGCTCCACAGTTTTCAACAGAGACCGTCCTCTAAACCGGCTGATTGATTTTCTGACACACAGGATGAGGGTATGGACGCTGAGAAGAACCAACGAAAGAGCTTTTGACTCTAAAGCGCAGGTTTGTTCTGTCAGGACAGACATTCACTAGATTAGACAGTTTCGACGCTCCAGTTTCAACAGATATTAGCTGAGTAAATCTCATCCTAGATCTCATTTTCTGAATCAACATGCACCAATGCTATATTTTTCTAAATGTCATAATCATTTGTTAACAAACAATATTCATTACTTCAATGAGCTCATTGTTTCATTAAATTATTACATTGTTTAAATTAATACATTTTTAGCTGACTGTATATGTACATTTCTGAAACTGCTGTTCAAAAGTTTGGGGTCGGTAAGATTTTTAATGTTTTTAACAGTAATATTGTGAAATATTATTTCAATGTAAAACAGCTGTTTTCTATGTGAATATAGAGTAAAGTGTAATTTATTCCTGTGATCATCAGCATCATTACTCCAGTCTTCAGTGTCACATGATCCTTCAGAAATCAGTATAATATGATGATTTGATGCTCAAGAAACATTTATGATTATTATCACAGATGAAAACAGTTGTGCTGCTTCATATTTTTGTGCAAACAGTGATACATTTTTTGAAAGTTCAAGAGAAAAGCGTTTAATTAAAAAATAAATATTTTGCATTATTATAAATGTCTTTACTGTCACTTTTGATCAACTTAATGCGTCCTTTCTGAAGAAAAGTATTAATTTCTTTAAAAAAAAAAAAAAAAAAAAAATCGTATTGACCCCAAACTTTTGAACGGTAGTGTACATAACTTAGACAGTTTCCTCTGATAACAGATCACTCTAAATTGTAATCAGGACTCTGCTTTGAAGCAATTGTGAAAAGCGCTATACAAATAAATGTGAAATGATTTGAATTGAATCACTGGGCTTTAAACTTCACGTTGATATCGCCATATTCCAGCTACACGTGTTGGTTTGCGTGTCCTGTAAGAGTTTGATGTATAGGTGTGTGTTTTTGGCCTGGTTTGACCTGCTGTGTGTGGGAGGGGGCTGAGAGACGAATGAAGAACTGCCTCGGGCGATATTTAGTGCAGTTTGAATGGATGAGTAGACATAGAGGAGCTGGAGATGAAAAACACTCACTATTGCACATGAATGTCGGTGCGAGTTATACACTGGCGTTCAGTGGCGGCAACGTTTTATAGGAACTTTTACAGCTGAAAATCTGTTGTTGTCTCATGCAAACAAACAGTCTTCTGTCTTAAGTACATTTATAATACGTCATATATAAATCTGCAGTGAAGTGATAAATAGGAATCAGCAAGAAAATGCCGTTATTGGTCACTGATGATTATATTTACCAACAGCGGAAATTTGATTAAAATTACCTTGATTAAGGGGTTCCAGTAATACACGTACATCCCAGCAATATTGATGTTTATAATTCTGAGGTTTCCTGTAAAACTACTCAAATAAAGAAAAAAGATTTCACATGCACGTGCTTGCCTAATGTTTCAATATCTGAGAAATGTGCCATTCAATGATTTTCAAATACAACGTTATTAACCTTGAATTCAATCCAATCTGCAGCCTAGACGTTTCGTCTCTAGCCAACTGCTTTATGCTCAATGAGAAGCAAATATAACAACATTTACAAGACATTGCTTAAGTCAGTGAGGAAGGACTGAGAGCCGGAGATACACGAGGAAATGAGAAGCAGTAGTTTGATAACAGAGACGCTCGCCGTCACATTACAGCCTGAAGATACATGGAAATATGCTTATTATTAAAAAACACACTACAGTAAAACAAATAACAATAATAATAAAAAGAACAAGAAAATTACAAATGTCTAAAATTGTATGTTATAAACATGTACTTATCATATGTAACCTATTTTATTAATATTTCACAATTTATTTATTAAATTATTATTTTTTTAATTATATGTATACACACACATGATGTAGCATGACAATATGCAAGACAGATGGTATTTTATCTATATGATATAGATAGATATATAGATAGATAGATAAATAGATAGATAGATAGATAGATAGATAGATAGATAGATAGATAGATAGATAGATAGATAGATAGATAAATAGATATATAGATAGATATATAGATAGACAGATAGAGAGATAGATACATAGATAGTCAGATAGAGATAGATAGATAGATAGATAGACAGATAGAGAGATAGATAGATAGACAGACAGAGAGATAGATAGACAGATAGAGAGATAGATAGAAAGATAGACAGATAGATAGATAGATAGATAGATAGATAGATAGATAGATAGATAGACAGATATATATATATATAGATAGATAGACAGATAGATAGATAGATAGATAGATAGATAGATAGACAGATATATATATATATATATATATATATATATATATATATATATATAGATAGATAGATAGATAGATAGATAGATAGATAGATAGATAGATAGATAGATAGAGTTTTTATATAAATTTCTATTCATCTATTTATATCTATACATCATGAAGTCTTTATGGTGAATCTAATGAGCATTTTCTTCTCCATCATCATCATTATCATCATCATCACAATTATGACAATAGGCTGATAGCATTATAAGTAAGAAAATTGGCAAAAGTAAAGTATTGGAACTAGTGTCAGACACAGAACAGATGATGACGGGCAACATTGACTGAAGCATCCCGCCACTCTTACATATCTGAGAAATGCATGCAGTGATGTGACATCTGTCTGAATCATGTGGACACTTAAAAACACTATTGTTCAGCACAACACAGCCTTTAATTAAACCACTGATGCAGATTCAAAACGCCTCCCCTCATCAGTTTCCTCGTTTATCCATCGTGATTTACTGCACACGTTTCCTTGTTTGCTCACTGAAACAGTATTTTGAATCAGAGTCACCAACAAATCGTTGGCTCAAAGACAGACACATGTGTGTCGTTGTTGTTGTGGCGAGCTGCGATTATGTAGCGCGGACCGCAGAGCCACAGTGGCAAACAAACCAGCTTTGTTTGAGCAGACGGTTGGCCTGGATGAGATGTGGTCAGCGGAGGCAGATGGGTGACTCACACACACACACACACACACACACACACACACACACACACACACACACACACACACACACACACACACACACACACACACACACACACACACACTGTCAAACACACGTCACAGAAACAGAAGTGACCCCTTCAATAAACACGCAGAGCTGCTGTTAAACTCTTTCAATTCTCCTGTAAAGCATTGGAGTTTGATGCAAATGCAGGACTTCACTTTCAACAGCTGAAAAACTCTAAACTCTGCATGCATCCCATACAAAAATGTAATATATGGCCATATGTACTTATAAATAGCATGACATCTATCTATACATATATTTGACTTATCTGAGAACACAATATATGCCTGCAACATATATGAACATTTATGTGTCCAAACATGTGAAGAAAATATTTGAGTTCATCCATATATGATACCATATATCTGCATATATTACAGTATAGTATTGGTTTCTCGCATATATGGACAACATTAAGTATAAATATGTGACATACATATTTGTTTCCCACATATTTAATAAATGTATGTAAACATACATGCATGTGATACTGATGCATTGAAATAAGTACAAATATGCATATATACATATATTTAACGTTTATGTGCATATACGGGAAAATATATGGCACTTACATGAAAACGGCCATTTTTGCTATATTTTGAAATATATGTTTCATATATGTCTATGTGTTTTATATATATGAATTTTGCATATATTCTCATAGAGGCAGCAGACATAGGCTACATGGGCACTGACATTATATATGTAATTTACATATATTGACATTTATTACATTTCTGTATGGGATGAGAGGATCAGTGGCTAACTTTCATTTTGATTTATACATCAAAAAATTACTCCAGTCTTCAGTGTCATGTGATCCTTCAGAAATCATTCTAATATGATGACTTGCTGATGAAAACAGTTTTGCTGCTTCATATTTTGGCGAAAACCATGATACATTTAGGATTCTTTGAAGAATAGAATGTTCAAAAAAGAGATTTTATTTGACACAGAAATCTTATGTTGTTAGTAGATATCAGACGAGAGAGAGAGAGAGAGAGAGAGAGAGAGAGAGAGAGAGAGAGAGAGAGAGAGAGAGAGAGAGAGAGAGATGGATGAATAACACAAAGCTCTATTGAACAGGTGAGTATAGTCCACAAACGAAGAGAAGTGCAAGTATAATGCTTCAGTTCTCAGGGGAACCGGTGACGATAGAGGATGTATCTTCAATTGCTAATAAATCCACACATGCAAACCTTCTGGTTGCCATTAGATTGATTCAATAACAACAATATCTTTGTCTTAGGCCCGGTCTTGCAACCAAAGATAGCCTGCGATACTTTTCTAAAAATTTAGCATGATCATCTCACAGTGTGTTACGACCAACGTCTACTGACGAGCCAATAAACATGCAACATGAAATGGCGTATCGATCAACCCTAAAACTACTTTCCTCAAGCTCCATTTACAAAACTGGCATGCCAAGTTGGTCTCTTTTCTCTAGCCATATTCTTTTATTTAGCACACATAAAAACCAAAATTGCCAAAGTGCGATTCATCTTTTTGAATTTTTTTTAAAAGACAATGCACATTAATTAACATGAGCACTCAAGTTCATCATGTAAATGTGTCAGATTTAACTATACAGGCTATTTTTCATCTGTAGTCCCTGGCAGGAAGATGGTAAAAGTCCATAAAACATAAAAAAAAAACACATAAAAACACATTCCAACAAGCAAAACCGCAATCAAAGCATATAAATACAAATAAAAATACAGAATGACTTTAGATACAAGGAGACAAACACAAGGCACTACTCCAAAAACATATGAAAACATAATTGCTTATCCAATAACCATTGTCTTATGGATGCAGAAAAATACAGGTGAAACTCAAAAAATTTGAATATCGTGCAAAAGTTAAATTATTTCAGTAATTCAACTTAGAAGGTGAAACTAATATATTATATAGACTCATTACATACAAAGTGAGATGTTTCAAGCCTTTATTTGTTATAATTTGAATGATTATGGCTTATAGCTTATGAAAACCCCAAATTCAAAATCTCAGAAAATTAGAATATTACATGAAATCAATAAAAAAAAAAAGGACTTTAAAAACAGAAATGCCGGCCCTTTGAAAAGTATAATCATGCATATGTATATAGATATATATACTAAATATATTAGTTTCACCTTTTAATTTGAATTACTGAAATATATGAACTTTTGCACGATATTCTAATTTTTCGACTTTCACCTGTAAGTAAAAGATGTAATATTTCTTAAATTTATAGGTATAGTATTCCAGGCATGTGTAGGTCTATTTGAAAAAGTTGACTGCCCAAAAGCACTCCTTCTATATGGTGTTATACAGTCCTATGATTTTGCTCTATTTGTTTAACGCTAGCGCATACTAATGATGTTTTATTCTTCTAAACTAACTTTTGTCGTATCCTACGATTCAATAGTTGTCATCATTGTACAGTCTACATACATGTCATTCCCAAGTTTATTTTATCCATGTTTTACAGTGTGATTTCATCTTATAAGATTGCCGAAATTGTAGGCATTACAGGGATAGTGTGAGCGCTGGAGAGATGTGGGAGGAATAGAGGGAACAAGGATGTTGTGTTTTCATGTTTTATGGAGACATTCCATAGACATAGTGGTTTTTATACTGTACAAACTGTATATTCACTCACCTTACACTAAACCTACCTCTCATAGAAAACTTTCTGAATTTTTACATTTTCAAAAAACATCACTAAGAGTGATTTATAAGCTG
The DNA here is from genome assembly GCA_026230005.1 of Gila orcuttii. NCBI lineage: Eukaryota > Metazoa > Chordata > Actinopteri > Cypriniformes > Leuciscidae > Gila > Gila orcuttii. Next base: position 67,309,723 of record JAPDVR010000002.1, on the reverse strand, counting down.
TTTTCCTCACGGGGACCAAAATATGTCCATATTTGGGGTGTTGCCATTTTTGTGTGGACATTTTGTCCTAATAATGTACGGTTTACCAGGACACACACGAGCTGGACGGTAAGGAGCGCTCTTAAAGGCACACTATGCAGGATTTCCGTTTTTGTCAAACAGCGCCCCCTAGAGTTGCTGTAGAGTACTTGTATATAACGTTACTGTCGTAAATATCACTCACGCAGAGCGTCTCTGCACTTTATAATAATAAAGTAGCCTACCGCGTTTGATGACTTATAACGTTTTTACATGATTGCAGCTAAATTACGTAAATAGCCTATAGCCTAGGCCTACTGTATAATTTCATTTGTGTTTTTTGAGTGTAATATAAACATTACAAAATGCCAGATGACATCAATAGTTACATGTACGTCACATTATTTCGTAACAATGTCCGTTATGATGTCGTTAGACATGATTATTGCAATTTATCATAATAGTTCGCAAATTGCGCTCATTTACACTATTTACAACGTGTAGGCGTATTTATGTCCTGATAATTATGTGAGATATTGACAACTGTTCTCATGATAATCGCAGGATTGAACTTTAACAGTGAAAGGCTGAGCGAGTGGGACTCTTGTCCGGTTCCTCGCGCTGTCAGATTCTCCTTTCCTTTTCCTAGACTCCTCCGACCGCGCTTTCTTCGTTTTTTTTCTCCATTTTGAAAACGCAGGTCCGATGTTTACTCGTGTCTGACTCCTCGCTCGGTCAGTCTGCCGTTTCCTCTTTCTCTGTTCCTCCGACAATGCTTTCCTAGCTTTCTGCTTCTTATATGCCGGCTTAGCCATGACGATAGTTGCTCTTATAGCTAGCCGGATCCTGGAAGGTATGTGTGTGTGTGTGCAGTGCCGTAAAGCAATTCGATACATCGCGAGAGCTGATATCACACGATACTTCCAGATGCTGAGGCCGGCGGCCCGCCATTCAACCCGAAAAAAGTCATATAACCATTCCAATAACTCCGAAGCTGTTCAGTTAAGCTAAAAAAACTGCATAGTTCCCCTTTAAGAAAGCTGACCTCTATAGAGAGTGATGCGGTCAGTCCAGCTTTTCTCCCCTCAGGAGCGTGATGAAACTGCTCAATAAAAAAGTCATTAGTCACCCACAAAATCAATTAATAACTCAGAAAGTCCTGGGACAAAAGTCATTTCCAGCCCTCCTCCAGAAGGTCTGTTCATCACTCTCACCTCCACTCAAACTATTATGCGGATGAGGGCCTACCAAATTAGCCAGAAGAACATTCAAGCAAATGGGATCGTTGAGTAAAAATCCACAGATAAATAAATTAGCAACAGACACATGGAAAGCTCAGAAACGATGGCGCACGACACACTTTGCATCTCCGAAGCGTTAACCACATCGAGAGGCATGTTGGCGTTCCACTTGGGGACGGGATCCCATCGGGTCTGGTGGTGCTACGGATGGTCCATTATCAAAGTCTAGGAGGGTTTCTGTGGTTTGGCAGAGCGGGTCTGACCATGTGCCAGTATTGACCGTTATATTGGCATTCCCTGTTGCGGTCTCACAGTTTTGAGGAACGGAGTGGCATGAAGGCGGCCGCATGCATTTCGACCAACCGCATGCTTCTGAAACGTCGTTCACCATCACCGTCAGGGCCTTATTGCAGCAAAAGTAATCAAATGGAGTAGGCCAAATGTGACAGACGCACTCTTACTAGTGCACACACTTAAATCAGACAGGACAGAGAAGTTGACTCAGAAACTAATGTGCAACATGTTGGAGCATGTGCACTAATTGCTTAGGCTACGTCTTCAGCATTATAAAGAAGTTAATATCATTTTTTTGATTAATATATATGTGATTAAAAAATTTTCAATTTTTTTTCTAAAAATATCTATCTAAATATCTAAAAATCACTAACACAAGATAAATGTACTTGAGTAACTCTGCATAAAACATTAAAGGGGTCATGAACTAGCTTTTTAAAAAATGTTATATTGTTGTCTGAGGTCAACTTATGACGTTCGCTTGGTTTTTACATTCAAAAACATCAAAATGAATAAGTAATAGGCTATTTTCTACCCTAGTTTTGAGCCTTGCTCAAAAACGCTCGGTTTTTATGGGCGTCTCGCATTGAAGACTTGGAAGTAAACGCCCACTGCTGTGAGTGGATAACAGTTTTGCATATTATAAGGAGTTTCAACTCACTCGTCAGTAACGATTAGACTGATACACATGTACACATAATTATTAGATATCAAACGATCTGTAACAATGCAATACTAGCCTATCAGATTATTATTATTTTTTAAATAAAAATTTTACTCACATAAGTGTGTTGCACCATTCCTGTCGGATCCAATATAGAAGGCACAGCACCGTTTTCTAATCTTAATCGGTCTGCAAATCCAGTCTCGACCTGTGTCTTGTTTACAAAACAATCCTCAGTGAAATGAAGCGAACAAACGGAAAATGTTTTACCCACATCAGCTGGAACGTCATTAAAAATAAAGTTTAACCAAGCATTCCTACTGGAATCCAGAGGAAGCTTATGCAGCGACTGTCTTCTTCCACAACCAGGCACTGCACAATATTTTGTAAGTCATGTTTATTGCTCGGTAGCTCGATCCGGTTTGTCATCAAGAGGTAGGCCCATGTTATTTAGCTATGCGTGTAATGCACGAATCGGTGGGCGGGGCTAAAGTAGCCGTGTTGAAGTAGGCGTTGATCTTCTTCAGCGGGGGTGGTGTTTTATCCTCTTTGACGTGATAGTTCCCCACTTTGAAAAACGAGTCGTTTGCTGAGCCTGGTGTCAATAAAAGCATTTATTGGACTAACAAGGACGTTTTCAGTTCTGAAATTTACAGCATATTCTTATAATATGATGACCTCTTAGATGTCAAAAGCTCAAGGAAAATTTGATTTCTCAGTTCATCACCCCTTTAAGACTTGTTTTCACAGAATGTGTCTTTCATATGGATGTATTTTGTCTTATTGCACTGGATGCATTTCATTTTAAGATGAAAACAAGTCATAAAATCTGCCAGTACAGCACAGTATATACAGTATATGCGTATATAGTAAATTAATCCTGATCTTTACTGAAAAACAAGTCAATAAGGACTAATAAAACCTCATTAATTTTTTTTTTTTGCATTGCATATTGTCAGTTTAAAGTTCCCAATATTATGCTTTTTCAAATATTACCCTTCATGTAGTGTACAATAGAGTTTGTGTCTGTTTGTGAATGTAAAAGGTCTACAAAGTTTTTAAGATCAAAGTTATTGCCGATTCTGAACTAAAACGAGTCGTCAGTAATTCAGTCACACTTCCTGTGACATATAACACATTTCCATAATGCCATCCTATGGTTTTCATTGGATGCTGGTGAACGACGTCTACTTTGCCCCGCCCTCAAACACAGTTGTAGAAGAGTTTGGATCATGTTGTTCATGTCGAAAAGAAGCTGTTTTCAAATCCACTTTGATGCACTTCAACAGGATGAGGACTGAAAAACTACGCAATCGTTACTGTTCGTATCACTGTGAATCAAGCGCTGAGGAAGAACAGAAATGGACGTTTAGTTTCTGACACGCATTGTAAGCAATAGACCAATCACAACAGACTGGGCCGTCTGACCAATCAGAGCAGAGTTGGCTCACGGAAAGGAGGGGCTTATAAAGACTGAACCTTCGAATGAACTTTTTCAGACTCTTTGAGAAATGAGGTGATGTACAATGTATATTATGAGAAAATTAAAGTGTTTTTTTACCTTGGGTGCATGTAAACATATTAGGAGACTACAAAACTAGTAGGAAAAGCCTAATAGGAGCACTTTAACAATCTGGAGTTATATTCTGTTGGCACTTTCCATGTAGTTGAAGTCACTGAAGCGTGTGACATCCTTGACGGAGGAGCACATGTGCCGGCTTTAAGACTGATCAAAGGATCTGAGGATTGTGGGTAATCGATCATGTTTGCTTGTGTCCTCACCACTGGGCGTCCACAAGCACGTCAGAAACTCGCCAACAGATGCCGTGACAGGAAAACGCACTGACCACGCTCAGGCAAAGACGCAGGTGGAGAGACAGGTTTAGAAAAAGAAAGAAAGTTGAGAAAGTGCTACTTCCTCTTAAATCATTTGTCCTCGGGCTGCTAATGTCAAAGGCCGTTGATGACAGCGAAACAGTCAAGCATTGTCCTCTCACATCCAGCACAATCGCCCCGAAACATCTCAGCAGTCAGACAGTTAATTTGTGTCTATAAAGAATCAGACAAACCGTTCGTCAAGGAGCGATTAGCGCTCTCAGTTACAGTCTTCAAAAGAACAAAGAGGCTTCTGTCAAGAGCCATGTTGCAATCAATGGAAACACCCTGATAGTCACTCTCTTCCTCTTCTTCACCCAGTCTACTCGTGCTTTATGGGACACTGATCAATATTTCTAGGCTGCTGCTGCCAGTTGCATTGAGGAGTGTATCAGTGCACCCGCCGCATGGATCTACACCCCGACAGATTCATTATTGACTGACACACACACAACACAGCTCAAGTCAACGTAAAGCGCATTTTACTCATGCAAACTGGGTATTTCAGAAAAAAAAAACTGTTCAATGAGGGAATTTTTTTTTAGGACGGGAGTTGATTTAGTACTTTAGGAATTGATTGGATGGTACAAGATGGGCGTTGCATTTCAGAAAAATCAAGATGTAAAATTTATAAATTAATACAAAGAAACCTTTTTCGTTAGGAATAAAGTAAAATATTACTGCACTATATTTCAAATTCATCAGTACATATTTTTCTATCTGATTTATAATGATAATAATAATAATAATATAAAAATTGTAATAACAAAATATAATGTAATATTAATAAAATTAAAAATTTAAATAGCTATATTCATTGTATTGTATTATTGTTTTAAAATATTTACTTTATTTTAAATTATGTTTTAATTTTTACAGTGAAATTACTGTAAAATATTTCTCAATAAAGAGTTTTGATTTCATGTGCAGGCAATAAGAAACGAGATAAGTCTAAATCGGCTGGGAAAGGAACAAACTCTTTGCACCCGTTGGTGCTGTGGCACGACATGTAGGTTCGAGTTTAGCCTACCACGTCTTGAACCCATTTACCCAGTCTCTTTCCCAAGTGAACCATGAAATAAAAACAGAAGGGCCTTCCCAAAAAAAAAAAAAAAACATTTAGACCACTTCAACTGGCATTGCTGGTTACCAGTATAGCATGTTAAAACCAGTATGATCTCACAATATGTGTCCAGCTTACACTGGTCACCAGCTGATCCAGTTTAGCTGGTATAGGCTGTTTTTTTTTTTTTAGGAGGAAGGAGATTGGAAAGAAATGAAAATAAAAGGAAATGAAGAGGCTTTATTAGAGATCCTCTTCCTGTGCTGCGGATGTTGTGTGGAGCGGATCAAACAGGCCGAAGGACTCTCAGATCCCGGGCCAGTTTTGCCACATGGTCCCGGGCTCCCCGGGGCGTGGGCGGGGCCAAGGAGGAGGAGGGGGCGGGGCCTGTGGTCTGTAATTCACTCACATAGACTACAGAGAATGTGAAGACAGCTTGGGATCACACAGAATATCCGCATTACTGTCTGAAAGCTACTGGAAAGAAAAATGACAAAAGTCATTTACTCATTCGAAACAGAAATTAGATTAAATTGAGAAAAAAAGGGAACTTTTTCTGCTTTCAGAAGAGATTCTCAATAACGTCTCAAACTGTGCTCATATTTGCCAAGATACTAAAGTCTCCAATCAAACGATGTCTCAGATTTCAAAATTAACATTTCTCATTAATTTTCCCAGGAGAAAATTATCTGACCTGTATGAAATTAATTAGCTGCACCCTAATGTTCAATATTGCTTAAAGAAATAGCAAAAAAAAAAAAAGTTACAAAAAAATAATAAATAAATAATAAAATGGCTATCAACTGTAGTATAATGTTCAATGCATCAAATTACATCTTCATTCAAAACATGCATGTTTTGCCATAAGAGGAAAATTATTCTGGAAAGGTGAGTTAAATACTTATAAAATAAATAAAATAAAATACTTGTGGATATTTGAGTAAGTAGATTTTAGATAGTAGATTTTTTTTTAGTAAGAAGTAAATAAGTGAAATAAATACCTCTAAAACAAGAAGTTATTAAGCTCCGAAAACCATATAGTATCATGTTACATCTCTAATAACCATAGTAGTACCATTGTATATGTCCAAAAATCAAAGTTGCACCATAGTACATCTTTAATAACCACAGTAGAATCATATTACATGTCCAAAAAACTAGTAGCACCATGGTAAATATCCAAAACCAAAGCTCCACCATGGTACAACACACTTGTTTTCAGACAGCATATCTTGAAATAAGTTTTAATGAGTTTTGTTTTAAACATTATTTCCTTTTTTTGTCTTTAGTTTTTAGTTTTTAATTAATCTCTTTTGACAGTCTCTTGGTTTACACTGTTACTGCTCAAGTCTTTAAACACAGCGAAACACACACACACACACACACACACACACACACACACACACACACACACACACACACACACACACACACACACACACACAGAGTTCATGCAAGTCCATTTCTGTGCATCCGTGTGTAACAGTGGGGATTTCTTTAAGACTGCAAGAGAAGCTCGGATTCCCCTATAATGTCAAAATGAATGGTCAAATATGTACTATTATGTTAACATTTAATTGACTAAAAATGCGTTAGAACACGTTCATCTCGAAGACGAGTTCGTTCAGAATCAGCTACATATAGCAGACTCGATTTCCTTCTCATTCATTCCAGTGCATTTCCCTGTTGAAGCCGAGCGTCCGGTGACTTCAGTGGCGCTGCTTTCAACAGATTTTTTCAGTGCTTCGAAACTAGACGGTCATTGGATAAATCTGTGATTATGTCCCGCCCCCGCACGCTCAGCGTCGGGGCTGGACTCCGGGCTTCTGCGTGATGATTGGAGGGTCTGTTGTGAATGGAGGAGTGGGCGGGGCTGGACTCCGGGCTTCTGGGTGACGATTGGAGGGTCTGTTGTGAATGGAGGAGTGGGCGGGGCTGGACTCCGGGCTTCTGGGTGACGATTGGAGGGTCTGTTGTGAATGGAGGAGTGGGCGGGGCTGGACTCCGGGCTTCTGCGTGATGATTGGAGGGTCTGTTGTGAATGGAGGAGTGGGCGGGGCTGGACTCCGGGCTTCTGGGTGATGATTGGAGGGTCTGTTGTGAATGGAGGAGTGGGCGGGGCTAGACTCCGGGCTTCTGCGTGATGATTGGAGGGTCTGTTGTGACTGGAGGAGTGGGCGGGGCTTGACTCCGGGCTTCTGCGTGATGATTGGAGGGTCTGTTGTGAATGGAGGAGTGGGCGGGGCTGGACTCCGGGCTTCTGCGTGATGATTGGAGGGTCTGTTGTGAATGGAGGAGTGGGCGGGGCTGGACTCCGGGCTTCTGCGTGATAATTGAAGGGTCTGTCGAAAGACTGCATCTCCTTTTGATTGACAGGGATTTTGTACTATAAAAAGTCTCTGAAGCTGAAGCTGTTCGAGCTCAGTCCCATCGCGGATTTTGCAAGTGTAGTCGAAAGACAAACTGCTGCAACCTATTTCTTGGTATTTGCTTGGCGAAATTGCTATCCAATTTTCATTACACATTTCACACAATTATACACCACATTCCTTGTTTCAGTTTAACCTAATTGCCAAATTCCCTCCGTCGAGTTTAATATCTTTTTTTTAAATCGTTTGTTCATTCATTCCTTCATTCAGAATTTACGGATAAATAAATGGACAATTTTTATGATGTAGGCCGAAAATGAGCTTCCCCTCTTTGAAAGACCAGCAGCCGCCACTGGTGTGTAAGCATTAGTGCTAAACGGAGCGAGACGCGGTGGCTAGAAATGACTATGGCTTTCTTCTGCGGCCAGACGGCGGCCAGAGGAGAGTCTCTGTATCACTGATGCTGTGACTAAACATAGACAACTGTTCACTGCAATCTCCTCTGACTAAGCATAGCTCACACACACACACACACACGGGCGCCTGGATGACTGTGCTGAAACAGGTGATGCTAGCTGTGCCCAGGACGCTAGCCAAGAGCGCTGAGTCACACGGCATAATTACCTCAGCAGACGTGGATCGTAAAGTTTGTTGATCGCATTCTTGCAGCACCACACACAGACACATACATGTGTGCTTTAAAAGGACACGCGTAAGATGGAGCTATTTGTGCATGTATGATTAGAGCGAGTCATTTATCTGATGAACTGATTGCATTGGTGAGAAAGAGAAAGACAGACGTCAGAAGTAGATGAGAGAGAATATGTAAATCAACATGACAAAGGTCAAAGATGGAGATGATAACAGTCAAATAGTGTCGAGGAATCTACCGTACAGGTCCAAGATGAGGCAGAAACACGAGAACATACTGTATGTAAATAAGATCTGCATACTATATGTAAATTAACTCTGAATCCAGACCTAATCTTCTATTCTTCATCTTCGTATATATTACAACAGACACACACACATACATATATTGTGAATGTGCCGATACCAGTATTGGTTTCGGGCCTGATTCTGTGCTACTGTACTCATACTCATACTTCCTGAAATCCTCAGATTACACACAGCATGTGTACAGTGTTTATCCAGACAAAGAAACACAGACGACAGAGCAAACAGAGGGCATAATGGAGATATCTATGAAGCAAATGTATCTAATTAACAGAATATTAAATAAATGAAATATTCACGTATAACTGTGGGTTGATAAGCGAAACACACTGTGTGGATTGAGATGCGCGAGCTTGTCGAGGTCATCCCTATTTTACAGACATCAGTTTGTAGTTGGGTTGGATATGTCACTGCAGAGCAATTATTAAGAATAAGTTGTCAGGCACACACTGAAATTGAGAATTAATGCCGAAAAAACAAACATAGTAGCACCATGGTAAATGTCCAAAACCATAGAAGCAACATGGTAAACGTCTAAAAACCAAAGTAGCACCATGTTATATCTCCAATGACCATAGTAGTACCATGGTAAATGTCCAAAATTATAGTAGCACCATGGACAAAACCATAGTAGTACAATGTGACATGTCCAAAAACCATAGTAGCACCATTAAACATTTCCAAAAAACTAAGTTGCACTATGGTACATCTCCAAAAACCATAGTAGTACCATGGTAAATGTACAGATACCATAGTAGCACCATGGTAAATGTCCAAAAACCATAGTATTACCATGTTAAATGTACAGAAACCAAAGTAGCACCATGGTAAATGTCCAAAAACCATAGTAGCACCATGGTAAATGTCCAAAAACCATAGTAGCACCATTAAACATTTCCAAAAAACTAAGTTGCACTATGGTACATCTCCAAAAACCATAGTAGGACCATTAAACATTTAAAAAAAAAAAATTGCACTATGGTACATCTCCAAAAACCATAGTATTACCATGTTAAATGTACAGATACCATAGTAGTACCATGGTAAATGTCCAAAAACCATAGTAGCACCATTAAACATTTCCAAAAAACTAAGTTGCACTATGGTACATCTCCAAAAACCATAGTAGGACCATTAAACATTTCCAAAAAAATAAGTTGCACTATGGTACATCTCCAAAAACCATAGTAGGACCTTTAAACATTAAAAAAAAAAAAAAATTGCACTATGGTACATCTCTAAAAACCATAGTATTACCATGTTAAATGTACAGATACCATAGTAGTACCATGGTAAATGTCCAAAAACCATAGTAGCACCATTAAACATTTCCAAAAAACTAAGTTGCACTATGGTACATCCCCAAAAACCATAGTAGCACCATAGTAAATGTCCAAAAACCATAGTAGCACCATTAAACATTTCCAAAAAACTAAGTTGCACTATGGTACATCTCCAAAAACCATAGTAGCACCATGGTAAATGTCCAAAACCATAGAAGCAACATGGTAAACGTCTAAAAACCAAAGTAGCACCATGTTATATCTCCAATAACCATAGTAGTACCATGGTAAATGTCCAAAATTATAGTAGCACCATGGACAAAACCATAGTAGTACAATGTGACATGTCCAAAAACCATAGTAGCACCATTGAACATTTCCAAAAAACTAAGTTGCACTATGGTACATCTCCAAAAACCATAGTAGTACCATGGTAAATGTACAGATACCATAGTAGCACCATGGTAAATGTCCAAAAACCATAGTATTACCATGTTAAATGTACAGAAACCATAGTAGCAGCATGGTAAATGTCCAAAAACCATAGTAGCACCATTAAACATTTCCAAAAAACTAAGTTGCACTATGGTACATCTCCAAAAACCATAGTAGGACCATTAAACATTTCCAAAAAAATAAGTTGCACTATGGTACATCTCCAAAAACCATAGTAGGACCATTAAACATTTCCAAAAAAACTAAGTTGCACTATGGTACATCTTCAAAAACCATAGTAGTACCATGGGAAATGTACAGATACCATAGTAGCACCATTGTAAATGTCCAAAAACCATAGTAGCACCATTAAACATTTCCAAAAAACTAAGTTGCACTATGGTACATCTCCAAAAACCATAGTAGGACCATTAAACATTTCCAAAAAACTAATTTGCACTATGGTACATCTCCAAAAACCATAGTAGCACCATAGTAAATGTCCAAAAACCATAGTAGCACCATTAAACATTTCCAAAAAACTAAGTTGCACTATGGTAAATCTCCAAAAACCATAGTAGCACCATGGTAAATGTCCAAAAACCATAGTAGCACCATTAAACATTTCCAAAAAACTAAGTTGAACTATGGTACATCTCCAAAAAACATAGTACGACCATGGTAAATGTACAGAAACCACAGTAGCACCATGGTAAATGTCCAAAAAACATAGTATTACCATAGTAAATATACAGAAACCATAGTAGCACCATGGTAAATGTCCAAAAACCATAGTAGTACCATTAAACATTTCCAAAAAAATAATTTGCACTATGGTACATCTCCAAAAAACATAGTAGGACCATGGTAAATGTACAGAAACCATAGTAGCACCATGGTAAAGGTCCAAAAAACATAGTATTACCATGGTAAATGTACAGAAACCATAGTAGTACCATGGTAAATGTCCAAAAACCATAGTAGTACCATGGTAAATGTCCAAAACCATAGTAGCACCATTAAACATTTCCAAAAACCAAAGTTGTACCATGGTAAAACTCCAAAAATCATAGAAGTACCATTGTAAATATCCAAAAAACTACGTTTTACCATGGTAAACGGCCAGAAACCATAGTAACACCATGATAAATATACAACATTATAGAAGCACCATGGACAAAACCATAGTAGTAAAATGTTACATGTCCAAAAACCATAGTAACACCATGGTAAATTTCTAAAAACATTGTAGTACCATGGTACATATAAAAGTGACAATACAGCAATCTGACACCATCATTGTACCATGGTACCACCATACATTTTGTAAGAGTTGGTTCTGCAGATCTTTTAATATTTAGACTTAATATTGCGTCTGTAAAAACACTGAATAACAGCTTCCTGTGAAGCTGATACTGGAGAGGAAGGAAACTACAGCTGTAAGGCCACCGTTAGAAACTCTCAGCCTGTCTAACTGAAACACACACACACACACACACACACACACACACTGGCCCAATAACTGATGCTGCAAAGGATGTGCCATCAGGAAATGCACCCCCATCCAATGACTGGCCTGTCAATCATTTAACAGAAAAAGAGAAGTGTGCATGTGAGCTCTCCATCATTTCAGAATCAGTGTGAATGTTGCTGTTTGCATGAACTTTAACCACTGAAATGAGTTTTGTGGTCTTTCTTATTTGAGTTATGTCTAGTATTGAGAACAAATAGTCTTACAGTCAGACTTACGAAAGGTTATCAGATGTTGATTAATGTTTTTTAAAACAGACATGCATTAATCAAATCAATCCTAAATTACTTTTTTTTGGCATGCATTGAATGCAATAATGCATTGCCACAAGCTCAGTTAAAAACATCCCCAATAGCAATATATATATATATATAATTTCAAGTCAAACTCACTAAAAATAGACTATTTTACACAGTATTTTTGTGTGAATACTTTATAAAGTTTGTCATCAGTTTTGAATATTGACTTTGGCAAAGAGTTTTTAAAAACTACGTGTTGTCTATGTAGAACGTTCCACTAAAACGGTTTCATTTTAGCACTAGTTAGTGTGCAGCGAGTCCATGACTAATGTGGTTCTGTTTTTACTCCTACATGCATGTTTCTACATGACTATGTTTGCCTGAATGAGATGTTTGGTTAGGCTACTTTGCATGTGGGTAAGGAACTGTGGCTATTCAGTTCGCCACACTCACCGCTGCGCTACCACAGACAGACCTCTGTCATCAATACACATGCATACTAAACGTTCAGCAAAGAAACTTTAAACACTTTTACACACACAAACCCTGGGACCTTTGTACTGAAATGAACAGTTGCTTGATGTAGAAAGTGTAGTGAGTAACTATCTAAAAGTAGCGATGCTAGTAACTTCACCACAGTTGTTCAGTAGCGTGACAGTTAGCTGTTTACAAACTGTTTTTCACATTTGCATTCAGCAGTGATGAGTAATGATCAAACATGCTCTCCTTAAATATGAATGTTTTAAATCAGACAGTTCATTATAATTGAAGAGGTATATAAAATAAAACAATTAATTTAATTTATCTTATTTTTTGTTTCATTTTTTTCACTTTTTAATTTAATTGAATGAATCTGAATGAAATATTTCAATTAAATTAAATGAAAAAGTAAAAAAATAAATGAATAAATATATTTTATTTTTGAACCTGTTGATTTAATTGAACTGTCTGAGTGTAAATATTTAACAGGTTCAATACAAACAAACAAACAAACAAATGTTGAACCTGTTACCTGTGAATTGGGTGAAAATATTTAGTTTAGGTCAATTAACAAGTTTAATATATAAATAATAATAAATAAATAAATACTGAACCTTTTAATTAAATTGAACTGTCAGGGTGAAAATATTTAGTTTAATAAATAAATAAATATATACATAAATACATACAGAAATAATTAAATAAATAAATAAATTGAACTGTCTGGGTGAATATATTTAGTTTAATGATATTAACAGATTGAAATAAATAAATAAACAAATAAATAAATTGAACTGTCTGAGTGAAAATAATCGGTTTAATAAAATTAACAAGTTAAAATAAATGAATAAATAAATAAATAGGATACTTTTATGGTTAGCTTGTGGCGTTAAGTACAAGTGCAGTTTGACTGTAGTTCAACGCTTTCAGTTATGAGCAGCTTGTAGCTTGACAAGGTTGAAAGCAGCTTCACTAACTGGATATTAAACCCACATGGTGAGGATATTTGCAGTTCAGAGTTGCACTAGGGTTTTGCACATATCCGGTGCAGTCGGAGAGAGAGGGACTCGCTCCTCGAACACCTTGCAAAAGCTTCTTCTTCCTGTCAACTGAGCCTTATTCCGCTTTCTCAAACGACACGCAGGCCTTTAGGTGTTAAAACACACTCCGGCTCACAGCGATAGCTATTTTCAACAGCACATCTCCCTTGTAGCGAGAAGCTGTCGGCTGACAGGAAAAGTAGGTGAGGGGAAGGCAATAATGAAGGAGAACTCGGAGCTCCCGAACTCTTGTGTGGTTTCTGAACTTACAGAGAAGTTTTCCTTCACATGTGTGTTATGAAACGTTTGGGCCCTCTCGTATTATCAGACACGTGTTTGGGCTCCAAAAGGGATTTTCATCATGAAATCTTCAACTGGACGCCTGCGATTCAATATGAAGCTCGAGCAGATCGATGGCTGACCAATCAGCGGTTGATTTAATATGATGTGGTCGGAGAATCAATGTCTGCCCTCAAAATAATTATTGAAATGAAAGTGGTGTGTGTTCACGCCAAAACAAACCTCCCTAGAGAAATACTCTTCAAACTGCTACAGTCTGACTTGTTTAATTAATGTTAAAAATTGCAAGATATTACGACCATGTTTTCATCTTGTGCAGCCGTTAAACAAACATTACTCTCGCTGTATAGAGACACGGACCGATCAGTTCTCAACTTATAGGGCCCTATTTTAACGATCTGAAACGCAAGTGTCAAAGCGCAAAGCGCAAGTAACTTTGTGGGCGGATTCCGGCGCTGTTGCTATTTTCCCGGCGGGATAAATGACTCTTGCGCCCGACGCAAGTTTAAAAGGGGTTGGTCTGAAATAGCTTCATTATTCATAGGTGTGGTTTGGGCGTTACGTGAAATAAACCAATCAGAGCGTCATCCAACATACCCTTTAAGAGCAGGTGCGCATGTTGCATGGCGGATTGTTATTATTATGGCGCATTTACCAGGCGCGCTTCAGAATCGGTTCACAGCCGAGGAGATCGATGTTCTCGTCAGGGCCGTAAAAGAAAGAGAAGTGACATTGGGGATGAGACAAACCCACCCAAATCAATAGAAAAAAATATGAGAAAGCTCAACTTAACTGGTAAGTTAAAGAGTAAGGTTTTTAATGTACTTACATTATGGTAAAGGTGATTTCGCAGTCTTCAGATTTTTTTTTTCCTGGTTCTTGACGGACAAACTAATTTGTCAGATGTCCTTATATACATATGTGTCTTGCCAGTATTGGGCAAACAGGTCTGGTCCGTCATTACTACAATTTGCCTGAAAAATTTGGGTAAATGTATAAGCTAGATTTATGCCTATTTTTTCACATCTTCATGGACACCACAATGATTTCCCTCGTTTGGTAATATTTTTCCTTGTTATAATGTATGATTTGCAAAAATAAAAACTGCTGCATCTGTGTTGATGAGAGAATCAAAGTGTATGCGAGGTGTGCACGCTATACATTATGGTCAAGCAAGCGCCCTTAAAATAGCATAATGAACAACACGCAACGCGCCACTGACTTTAGACTAGGTTTTTTCTGGTCAGTGGCGCAATTGTTTTATAGAACAGCAAAATAGCATGAGGGAAAGTTTGCGCCGGAACACGCCTCCTCTTTGCACTGAACCGCCCCGGGGAGCGCAAGTGTATTTCTTAGTTAACCGACGTGTGTCTGTGGAGGGAAAATTCCGCTTTGCGCGGGTGCAAAATAGGAATGATACATGCGTCAGTGTACAAAGTCATTTGCGCCGGGTGCAAGATAGGGCCCATAGTCTGATTTTCATCTATAACGTGCACTTTATTGAGAAAAAATGCTCAATTTGTCATTTTCTGACAGATTCTCTTCTAATAAACATACTTGAACCAAACTTCGCACGAATGAACTGTTACTGTCAATTGTCTAGAATCTACTACTTATTTACCTCATAATTTGTGAGTAAAAATAAGAAAATAGTGCATTCCCAAATTATGCATAGTATTAACTTTTTTTTTTTTACTATAATGTTAGTAAAATTAAAAACAGTGGAATGGATGGATGGATAGATAAATTATAGATATTTTAATAATTAAATATTTCATAAAATAAAAAATATTTTTTTTTTAATAAAAATTAAATTATCTGGAAATATTTATATAAAAATACAAACAAATAAATATTTTGTTTACTATATTCACAATTTTTCAACAACATGCGAATGCAAAATTAGCTTAGTCAAATATCTTTAGTAAAAAAACTTAGTATTAAAATACTAATTAAATAATTAGATATTTATTAAATATAAAAAACAATTATTTAATGAAAAATAGAATGTAAATATTTTATTTACTTTTTAAAATATATTTGGATTACTATATTCACAATTTTTCAACAACATTGATGCAAATGCAAATTAGCACATCATTAATGATGAAATATATAATTTGCATATTATCATGGCCTAATATTAAGTATATATATATATATATATATATATATATATATATATATATATATATATATATATGGATATAAATATGTGTAGTAAACAAAAATAGTAATTTGATCAAAATATTTAATAAAAAATATATTTTTTATTTAATAATAAAAAAAAAAAAGTTTACTATAATTAAAATTTGTCCCAGAAACAGAATTTCTGAAAATTAAATAAATCAGTGATTCTTTTCTCGTCTAGCAATTTCCTACACCTGTCTCATTCATGACCACATCCTCAAGCCTGTTGCCCACCAGCTCAGTCCCTGCACCGGTCTGAACCGTCTTTATCTCCTTCCCTGGAGCTGCGCATCAGTGACGCCACTCAATACATTCCCATCGTGGTTCTGTGGGACGCTGGGCTCAATGGCGACCGGCCCGCCTGTCTACCAGACACTGGGCTCAATATTACCAGGCCCAAACTCTCCCAGCAGCTGCTCCATGTAAAGAGAGCAGGGTTAGAAAATCCATTTCAGCAGAGCGAGAACAGAAACTCAATATAAGCCAATGACCAGCGAGATATTGAGACATCAGCAGTTCATATCGGATCAGTGCTTTTTAATACGTATCAGGTATTAGAGAGTCAGAATCTCCATAAAGGCCTTTGGGAAGGTGCTGGGAAAGGGCCGTGCCGATGCACTCCTCACTTCTCCTCAGTTATTCCGAAGGTAAAATATGAGGTTGCTTTCATTGGCGTCGGAAGCAAAAAAAAAGCGTGTGGATCCTCCCCCAGAAAAATGTTACTGGAGTAAATGCCATTTCATGTATTCTGGTGCCTTTTAATTAAACAAGTAAACTAAACTCCGCTTCACGTCGTGCATTACGGGAACAGGGGTTGTGATGGCGCAATGGATAAGAAACATGCCTTTGGTGTGAGAGACCCGGGTTTGAATCCACTGTGAGACACCAAAGTGTCCCTGAGCAAGACACAACCTAGTTGCTCCAGAGGCGTGCAACCTCTGACACATATAGCAATTGTAAGTTGCTTTGGATAAAAGTGTCAGATAAATGTAAATGCATTAAATGCACAGCTATCCGTGGATTATCCCGCTGCTGATGCACTCTCAGAAAAAAAGGTTCAAAAGGTACACCTTTGTACCTAAAGAGTGCATATTAGTCCCTCAAAGGTACATATTAGTACCTAAATGGTACATATTAGAACCCTTTTGAAGGGTACTGTCCCAGTGACAGCTTTTGTACCTTTTTTTCTGAGAGATTTGCCAGCATTGACAACTTAAAGCTGTTATTGATGTTTGCAACTCAATATTTGACTGAAAGGGTACAACGGGCGGTTATTTTCGTCAGTTGCATCTCGTTGAGAAATATAATGTAGCTGAATGAATTAGAGACGGTAGAAGTGAGTGGGTCCAATATCATTGGTCATTAAAAGTGGGTGGGTCTTGTCTCACACATATACAATGGTTCCGACGCCCATGGTTGCTTTGAGGTGTTATGTGTGTTAAAGCATCTAATTTATGGTCGGTGACCACATTCCCATTACTCTAATATGGCTATCGTTCCCATCCACACCTAGTTCCGCTGAAATCTTAAAAAGCACCCAAACGGGAGCGAGGAACAGGAATTTATGACCCTATGCAAGTCCCTTTCTGCATCTGCATTGACCAGACGAGGTGGCTTCCTTCTCAGGTGCCTGTAGATGTAGATAAACAGAATCAGCGTTGCCCAGGCGTGAAGTCACTGGGACGAAACGCTCCGTCTGCAGGTCCACAGGCCCACAACGAACCTCAATAACCTCCGTAAATCCATCTCTGTCGACACCAGGAGCCACACCAGGACAAAAGCAACCTTGTAAAACTTTCAGCTACAGTTAAACACTCAAGAGATATATGGAAAGAAACGGTGCCCGGTGTGCCAGACGGGATGGAGTGGAAACTGGAGGAAAGTGGCTTAATTTGAAGATAAACACACAGTATTCTCAGAAAACTGTGCCACGTCCTGCTATAGTTAACCATGCAA
This sequence comes from Gila orcuttii, assembly GCA_026230005.1. Taxonomy (NCBI): domain Eukaryota; kingdom Metazoa; phylum Chordata; class Actinopteri; order Cypriniformes; family Leuciscidae; genus Gila; species Gila orcuttii. Next base: position 67,291,788 of record JAPDVR010000002.1, on the reverse strand, counting down.
ACTTCACACAGAAATATGGCATCAGTCACCAACGCACATTAAGATACATCACTCTATAATTCATCCGACTTCATTGAAGTAGAAATGCATTGTTTAACAAGGAAGACACAAAATCTCAACCAAAATGCAATAAACAGCTCTGCCTCTAAATAACTTTTCTTTCTGCTGACGGCAATTTGACCAAGCAATTAAAAGTTGCAAATAAAACAGATTATTAGAGTATGTTTTACAAGAAAATAGTTTTTCAGTCGTTCTACTTCAAAATAGCACATTTAATTCAATGTGTTCCTTGCTGTTTCTTTGTAATTATCTGTGAAATTTACTAGCAATTTCAAAGTGGAAATTGTTTTAAAGTAAATCCTATATTTATTTTTTTCATTGTGCAGACTCTTGGATAAATAAAAAGTATGAAATAAAAATAAATAAAAGTAGTGATAATACTACTAACTAATATTTCAAAAAAGTTTGATTTATTGTAAATAATTACTTCATTCCAATTAACAATAATTTGAAGCAAAATATTTAGTTAATCAAAAACTGGTCTGATTGCAAAAACAAATTATATAATACTTAAAAACATACTGGCCGGATTAAATAGGTTCAACGTGATTAACTATTTCTTGCCGTTCACACAAAGAACGATAACTATATAACGATAACTAAAGCAATAACTATATTAGCGTCGATATCATTGTGTTTATTCTGCAGTTTTGTCCTTTGCTCGAGCTCTTTAAAGCAGGATGGATTCTGATTGGCTGTCAATATTTATAAAGTGATTCCATCATTATCGTTTCTCTGTGCCGTTACCGCTATGGTTGTGGTTTGGCTATTCTTTAATGTTGAGATTTTTTTTTAGATCTATATCTTTATCTTTGTTGTTACAGTTATCATCCTTTGTGTGAACGGGCCTTAAAGCACATTAATAATACACGTCAAGCCAGAATGTCAAATCAACTTATATTTACAAAAAATAAGGGAACTTTCTTTGAGAATTGCAAGCGTGTAGATGTATAGTGATAGAGATAGAGCGGGTTACACACATACGATCTGATAAACCGATATCACAGAGAGATACGGGTGAATCCTCATGTGTCTGTCGGTTTGTGCACTGCTAGATGAAAAGGGCCACAAACACGCAAACCCAGTCCGCATATGTTACTCCATTCTTGCATATGTTGACATGTCCTTCAACTTTGCATATGGATAGCTTTTCCTTGATAAAAGCAAATATAAATGGGCTGTATGCAACATTTAATTAAATATGCAAATGGACATCGGAAAACATGTACAAAGTCACGTTGACAATCTGATGATGTTTGAACATCTCTGTCCAATTGAGATACTCAGGGAAACCGGTATGTGCCATGCAAAAGCAGAAATGAGATTTTTATATAGTGATTGGTGCAGCTGTTATTGGACACAACTGCTTTAATTTGATGTGAAGTGCTGCTGATCTTATTGTAAGGAGAAATAATTAAAAAATACAGTGCAAGATCTGTCCAAAATAAGTAAAGTCAGGGAAGAATTTGTTACTAAGGGATGAAAAGTGGAGTTTAAGTAAAGTGTTGTCAAGCATTGTCACAATTTCAAGTTGATGTGTCAATCGAGTTCAACATAAAATGAGAAAGAAATTAAATGCAATGAAATGCATTACACTTATGTTTTTATATGGGCTAAAAAAACGGCATCACATTTTAAAACATCGGCAATGACAGCAAATGAAGTGCATGTTAACTCATGCACATAAAGACGTCTCCAGTATATTAGTAGAAAAAAAGGTTGTTTATTTATATTCATGTGGCCTTTGCCTCGACTTTGAGATGTTACATCGAGGCTGTTCACATGTGCTTAAGAAGAAACATGCATCGGGTGCGACTGATAAACTTCCTGTGTTAACTGAAAGCGCTCACACACATCAAGATGCATGTGTGCATGAGAAACACACAGTCAGGAAACTGAAATGAGCAACTGAGAAAAAAAAAGCAACCATAACCTCATTAACATCACCTTTAGAAATGATCCCACGGCAGGATCTAGAACAAACATGAGTGTTTTAAATGTGGATTTAAAACACTAAAACAATTAGAAATAATAATAAACAGAACTGAGACTTATGCCAAGAGTTGACTTCTTTCTCATAATGAATAAGCTCTAAATTTGTTCACACTAATTATTTTATTATAACTTTTTTATTTAATTTAATGCAATTATTACATTAAATTTAATTTTAAGTTATTACAGAATCATGCTCCTGCACAACTTTCAATTAAGAATGAACAAATTTTAACTAGCTGACAAACCAACAAGCAAACAAGCTGAAATGGACTCTCTCAAAAAAAAGCAGCCAGACCTCATAACCTCATTAACATCATCTTTAGAAATTATCTCATGACATCATGAGGATCTAGAATAATAAAAAAAGCATTTTCAATGCACGTTTTAAAACACTAAAACAGTTAGAAGTGACTTTGAGTTTGACGAGCCAATTAACAGCATTTGTAAGATGATCCAGTCAGAGAAGAAGCTAAATGAGTCAGTTTAACCAAACCAGGGTGATTTCCCTTCACCCTTAACCCACAGTCATTTCAGTACGAGAGAGAAACTAAAGCATCATCTTTGGGCCTCAGCTGTGAACTCACACACCCACAGGCATCAGAAACAGCGCTTCAGAAACTCCAGTGAGAGGGAAAGTCCAGAGCTGCGAGGTCGGACCGCGACTGCATTCAAATCAAGCTGTTTTTGTCATAGAACAATATTAAAAAACAGAACTGATATTTAAACTTAAAAATAAGTTATGCTTCTTTCCACTCCCTTTCGAGCAAGTATTATATGTGTAAATAATGTATGAGTGTATATATATATGTGTGTGTGTGTGTGTGTGTGTGTGTGTGTGTGTGTGTGTGTGTGTGTGTGTGTGTGTGTGTGTATATATATGTCTGTATTCTTTTCTTTTTTATTGCTTGAAATAAACTTCAAATCAAATCAAAACCAAAAGTGGACTTCTTTCTCATGGAATGAAGAAGCTCTAAATTTGTTAAAGCTAATTATTGTATCATACTATTATTTTTAATTTATTTTATTTGAATTTTCTTTAATGGAATCACGTTCCTGCAGAACTTTCAGTACTTGAACAAAATGCTCAAAGCTAAAAGAATTATTTGTGCATTAAAGGTGAAACATGTTTTAAAACAGCATCATGTAACAGCAATCATACACATTTAAAACTTCAGTTAAAGTGTAATCATCATGTAAACAGCTTCATGCTTTTCCTGGATCTCTTTATCATGGAATAAATTATTTTAAATTTATTTTATTTTTATTTTACAGAACCATGTTCCTGCAGAACTTTCAGTAAGGACTGAACTTAAACATAATGCTCAAAGCTAAAATAATTTGTGCATAAACATTTTTTTAAAACAGCATCAAGTAACAAGAATTTCTCAAGAAAGAATTTCTCAAAAAAGTGCCAATGCATAATTTGAAAGCAGTTTCTACTTCAATTCAGTCTTGTTTATCTTACGTTACATGCTTTTCCTGGATCTCAATCATCAAACTCAACACCAGCACGCTTTTCCTTCACGATTGAATGTCGGCTCGTCACGGAAGCATTCTGACTCGGTGCAAAAGAACATCTTTCCAGACATCAACTTCATTACTCTATTGAGGGTCAGCGTTCAATACGAACTCTTCAACTATTAAAGCATAAGCAACATGTCCAAAGCTCGTCATAAAAAACAAACAAACTAACAACCTCTTAAAACATTAAAGCAATATTCTGTAAGTTAGTTTCACCCTGCATAAAAAAACTCACAATGCAAAAACGGAAAAGTTTTCAAACTAATATGTAGACGATAGCTCCCTTTTTCTCCAGCTGGAAAACACGTTGGAGTCCAGCATGCAGTGGCTGGTTGAATGAGGTTAACCAGTGAAGTAACCCACAGACCTGTGGTTTTCAGATTCAGCCACAAGATTTCAGTACTCCACTGACACTGCAAACCAGCTTCGTCATTTTGCGCAAACATCGGCGTCGACGCACGTTCGATGGAGATAAGAGCTCGCATAGAAACACTGGCTCGGACACTCACCCCTGGAGAAGCATGACTGGTATGACGAGAAGCTTTCGAAGATGCTGTTGGAGGCCATCGGGAGCGGTTGCTTCTCCTCCTCTTCGTCAGAATCCAACGCTTCCAACTTGATCTGCTCCCGAATTTTGAAGGGCTCCCGGTTTTGCCCTGCAAAGAGCAAAAAATACATGCATGACGACATGCAAGAGGTTTGGCCCGAACGCCAGCCCCTGATCCCCGAACCCCGACATGCAGTACACACCCACACCCGGGAACCCGTGGTCACCCTGAGCCGGTCCGGAGAGGCGGTTCGGTCCTGGGATTCTGTGCATGGTTCACAGACACGGGCGATTGCGATCGGTGGTCAGCCTGTGGTTGACTGATGCTTACCCTTGTGCAAAAGAGCAGGAGCGCAAACGTGTCGCTGTGGTTTTTCCGGCGAATTGTCTGTTTCACACGCTGACATCAACACGTATTCTCCCTCCCCCTCGTGCTCTTCAGTCCCTCTCGTCTATCTTTATCTCGCAGATCTTTAGTGCCTAGAGAGCCGTGACCGGTCGCAGACTTGGTTTGTGGTTGTGGCGGCCCACAGAGAAAGCTTCTCCCTTAGACAGACGACAAGTTTAACCGTTCCCCACAACTGAAGGGAAAAAAAAAGCATCCGAGTGTCATTGGGCCGTTCAGGTCACATGCTCCAGCACATTTTATTCTGACTTTTTTCTGCAGAGGTTTTGTTCTGTGTGATCTGGCGTTTGGGCCGGTCTATCAAACCTCCACCTGTTGGCTTTTTCTTGAAAAGGAGGAAATAAATGAGGTCTGTTTCAATTGTAAGAGCGTGCGAGCTCAACAGAGGGGGTTTGAAAGTGAGTAGGTAAGAACACCACAGCGTTTAACAGCCAAAGCGGGTGTGTGTGTGTGTGTGTGTGTGTCAGAGTTTGTGTACGAGAGCAAGGCGAGTCACGCTGCATAAGTTAAAGCATGCAAATCCATCTTCACCAGAGGACACAATTAGTTCTGTGTCTCAGACGCCATAAAGGCGCTAACATTTACATGATGCCTTTCGTATCAGCTTCATCTGCTGGTTCTGCAAGACAAACAGAAAATAAAAGACAGTGTATTTACTGACAATCTTGTGCATTGTGACCACTTGTTTGATCTTAAATTTTCAGTATCCAATCAGAATTATGTATAAAATGTTCACATACTGTATACAGTGGGACAAAAAGACATTTAAAAACTATAAATGTAACTGCATTTGAAAACAAAATTGTTTCTTTGTAGATGTCACTTCGTTTGATGATTAGTCACCTAATGCCTAATGTGTAACTCAAGTGTCCAGTAGAATATCTGACATTCAATTACAATGAAAATGAAGTGGCATATTTGATGATCAAGAGCCAACAAGTAATTTAAAAGTGAATTGCAAAAACCTTTTCTATGCATCATCAGGCTGTGAATAAAATCGGAGACTTCATAATGCATTTTTCATGCTACATGGTGCCTTACATATCATCTCAAAGTGTTGATTCTGCAAGACAAACAGAAAATGTAATGCAGTGCATTTACTGACAATAAACCATTGTTATGACTAGTTTGGTCTAAATAACTTCGGTATCTACAGTAGTCAGAGATATTTACAAAGATAACATATATACAGTGAGATAAGGCGGCATTTAAGCCACACTTAAAATACCTAAGTATAATTGCATTAAATATCAAATCAAAAAACAAAAGTGAAGTTCTGAGAAAATATTAAGTTCTTTCACATACTGTATTTTGATGTCTATTGCAATGACCTTCATATATTTTCAAGTGCAACTGACATTCAATTAAAGTGAAAATTAAATGTCATATTAGATGACCGAGAGCCAAAAAGTTATTTTAAAAGAAAATTGCACAAACATTTTCCCTGTGAATGATGGCATTACCTGCTTCAAATCGTAGACTTCATTATGTGTTTTGCATGTTGCATGGCGCCTTTCATATTATTTTAATCTGTTGATTCTGCATGAGACACAATATAAGAGTGTTTACCAACAATAAACTCTCATAATATCCAAATTTCACTTTTATTGTATCATCTGACATGCAAATACATTGAACAGCCATTGACATAATATTTATGAGTAAAATATTTTCCTTTCCCAAAACGATTGCATTACCCGGATCAAATCAAACTGCATTATGCGTTTAGCATGACGGGCGTTAACATAATTGCAGGACTCATTACCGTCTCACCTGCCCTTAATAAAGGCATTGCATTACACGTGCAAGAGGGTCATGATATCACGCAAGACTCTTGCCTATCATGCAACTGATTAGGACGTTTCATTTTGTCCAAAGAACAGAAACGCCCCCCGCAACCCCTCAAGCACCCATTATCTCGTAGCCACACACCTGCGTCCACCTCCAGCTTACACGGCCCCAAATTGGCACATGTACACCTGCATCACGCCTCCAGCACATGCCAAACACACACACACCTGTGTCCTGGCGGTCCTCGAACCGTTTGGACGGGGGGTTTGGGAGTGGTGGGCGGAGTGCTTTAGGTGCTATCCATCATCTATCCAGATGCTATTCCTCCCAAACCTGGAGTCGGATTTCATCCCAGCATCCAGACACGCTTACAGACGACGGTGTTGTAGAATGTCTGTTTGATTGTGCTGAAACAGTTTTGAATTCTGAAAAAATGAAGGTTCCAAAAAGGCTTTGATTTGTGCAGGTGTGCCATTTGCTTTGATGTTTTGTTATATAATGCAATGGGGATTTTTTTACAGATTGATTCCATTTTAAGTTATATGATTCCAGACCTAGAACCAATGTTATGGAACCAATTCCAGTTTTACAATAAAAAAAAAATAAATAAAAAAAATGTTCTTAAGAAAAAAGGGTCACACTTTAGATTAGGGTCTAATTCTCACTATTAACAATGACTTCTGCCTCAATAAACACCTAATTACTTATTAATAGTTTAGTTTAGGTAATGGGTCGGATTAAAGGATGTAGAATATGGTCATGCAGAATAAGGCAATAATATGTGCTTTATATATATAGTAATATGCATGTTAATAAGCAACTAGTTAATAGTGAGAATTGGACCCTAAACTAAAGTGTTACTGAAAAAAGTTCAGACATTTCTCAAAAGTTGAGTTACGAATTTTCCTAAATGCAATTCTTCAAAAATTCGGTAACACTTTATTTTAAGGTGACTACACATACTTACTATAGTAATAACAACAAATTATGCATAATTACAAGTAACTAACCCTAAACCAAACCCTAACCGTAACTCTATAGTAAGTACAATGTAACTACGTCACCTTAAAGAAAAGTGTAACCAAAAATTATTTTGCCAATGTTTTCTTAAGAACATCATATTCTTTTTCTTAAGGAGAAAATGACAGGCTTTGGTGTTACTGCATTTGATATCACATTACTGTAGATTAATGCCGAAGACTCGCTGAGCAACTCAACTCAATGAAAAACACCTCAGTCGCAGGTTACCGTAATAATCATAATAAGCGCATAATAACAAACTTTTCACGCAGAATCGTGTTTTTAATGAACGTTTTTTTGGGGTGGGGGTGCTGAATTTTGTGCCGAAAATGATGAAATTAAAGAATGAGGTCCCTATTTTAGTCGTTTTTCTAGAGTTGTTACTGATTTTCAAATTTAGCAGTCACTTCACTATAATAACCGACCATAATTTACATTATCAAACATTGGTGTCACTTCAGAGCACTCATATTACGTACATCCCTTGTACTAGTAATATACTGTATATAATGTGTTATATTGTAAATCTAAAATCTAAACAACCTAGTAAATTAATTACCTTTGCAGATTTAAGTTTATCCAAACTCTAAGAGGTTATTTACAATATAAAACAAAAAAATTAGAAGTTCAGAAATGCCATTTGTATCTGAAGCTCTTAAATCAAGGGACACGTGTCCTGGATTTCCTTGAGTAGATGTTGACAGTGAATCAAACTTTTGGTAACATAGAAAAGAAGAGAAACAGTATTTTTATGAGCATAAACCTAAAGAACCTTCAATTTATGGAACGTAAAATCGAGGGTTCAGTTATTGATACAAGCCAGAAAACATAACATTTGTTCTTACAGGAGTGTAGAGCTGAGAACGGTGAGTAGGAGGGCCGTCTAATGAATCTGTTATTTATTTATTTATTTTATTTGATGTCTGGGATACACAGCTGTCCTACACACACACACACACACACACACACACACACACACACGTCTCCTGCTGTGTTCCCATCGCATCATGGAACTGCAGATCCTCATCCCTGAGAAAAACACTCCTCGTTTCATTGGCCGGAGACATTCCTGCATGTCCATCCATTTCTTTGTAACCAGAAAGAGAAAGAGTAAATAAGCTTTAAATGGTCAATAACCACATTGTGCTTTGAGTTTAACACTGCTAATTACAGTAGTTACTTTAAAGGTAATTTAAAAATCTTAAATCATGACATGAAGATTGTTTTAATATATGCTGATTTAAATAATAGAAAACATCTAGACAGGATGATTCATTAGAATACAAATCATTATGAAGAATAATAAGAATTACAACTCAAATCCAGACACATTACAGTAATGACAACAGGATGTGGAAATTAACATGGAAATAATGTTACCATGCAGAAAATAATTTACAGTAACAGTTCCTTAACATAATTCCTCCACAATGAACATGTCAGAATTTTTTAAAAGGGAACAGATGTTTTGTCTGCCTCTGGTTTAAGTTAGGAGATAAAAACAGGGACTTTCCTTGCACATTTCATTCTGTGGATAAAGACTCTAGTCATGATGAATATAATTATTAAACCCTGAGTCACATCAGGCCAGGAGGTCAGCAACAGGAGGAAAGGAAAGGAGAAAATGAGAGTGGGGTTTGTAAAGTAGAGACAGAAGCAGGACACTTTTTTATTTTTATTATTTTTTTGTTTGTCTCGAACAATCAGCAACACAAAATTTTAAAACCACAAAATACATGACAAACAATCAAGATTTAACAAAAAAAACAAAAATGTTAAAAAAAAATTAAATTAAAGGATTAGTTTGAGAAGGAGCAGGCGGAAACAAATAACTTTACACTTACTACGTAATAAACACGTAATACGCATGTGCACGCCGTCAGCGTTTTCACAGATTCGCGCTTTTGAAGTTTACACGGAGATAACTTTTTTTCAACATTTTTCAACGTTTGCACCTTGCAACCTGTTTCTAGTTTTGCGTTCTCGAGCACCAAACACTGTTGTCGCATTAAAAGTTTTCTGTTTAAACGGTGTTGTGTAAGCAGTGCCTAAGTTAATAACTAATGATCTTTGCAACGGAAGTGAATCAATCAAAACTAACTTTAGCTGGACAATAACTTTATTCTAGAGCTTCTGTAAAGCCTAAACAATCTCTGTTACTCTAAATTCCTATTATCACTTGCCGTGTTTCCATTACCCTTCGAAATTGAAGTTGCGAATTGAAAATACTCCCAATGGAAACACGTCAAATTCGCAAAAACTCCCATTTATCGCAAAAAAGTTTTTACGCTCGCATGAGCTGGTTTTTCAGGCAATTCAAAAAAAATATTTCGCAAAACTGCAATGGAAACAGTTTTTTAGCATTTACAGGTCACCTGACGTAGATGTTTGGTGTGTTTGGACAGAATACGAGACAGAGTTCTTTATTAAATTCATAAAAGACAAAAGAATTACAGGAATATTGGATTCTAAACCTCAAAGAAATGCCACAATCGAGACCTGGAAGCAGAAATGAGTGAGAAACACAGAAACTCCTCATATGTTCCGCTCTCAAGTATAAGGCTCTTTCCTTGCCATTAATGCTTGGATCGTTTCGCGATCGTTTTTTGTCGACATTTAGAAAAAAATCGCAAAAGTTTTGTGCAAATCTGTAATGGAAACGCGCCCACTGTAAAGCTGCTTTGAAACAATCTATATTGTTAAAAGCGCTATATAAATGAAGGTGACTTGCCCTTTAATTAATCTCAGTGATTTTATGGAGTTTTGCGGGAGTCAGTGTAGAGATATGCAGGAATGAACAGAAGGAAAAACACCTGCTGATATTCCCACTGCTGGAGGAGGATGATTCAGGACACAAACACGATCGCAGACAGACAGACTGAACAGCAAACTGTGAGAAATCCCCCCCGATCGACCTCTGTTCCTGTCAGTCCAACACCAGTCCTCCTCTGCACTGTCACCTGACCTCCATCACACAACAACACACTGAGCTGGAGAATAAATGATAGCATTAGAAAATAACCCACAGTATGGAAGCTTGTTTCCGCCACAGAATGAAAAATAAAAAAGATAACTGCGACTTTTTATCTCACAATTCTGACTTTTTTTCTCCTAATTGCGTGAAATAAAGTCGCAATTGTGTGTTATAAAGTCAGAATTGATTGATATAAAGTCGCAATTGGAGGTTATAAAGTCAGAATTGATTGATATAAAGTTGCAATTGCGTGTTGTAAAGTCAGAATTATGAGATATAAACTCGCAATTCTGACTTTTCTCTCAAAATTACATGATTATATCTCGCAATTATGACTTTATAATACGCAATTGGGTGATATAAAGTCAGAATTGCATGATATAAAGTCGCAATTGTGAGTTATAAAGTCCAATTCTATGGGAAAAAAAAGACTGACTTTTTTCCCCTCAGAATAGTTTATATCTCACAATTATGACTTTATAACACACAATTGCGACTTTATATCTCACAATTCTGACTTTATAATACGCAATTGCGACTTTATATCTCACAATTCTGACTTTATATCTCGCAATTCTGAGAAATAAAGTCATAATTATCTTTTAAAATGTTTTATTCTGTGGCGGAAACAAGCTTCCATACCACTGAGCAACAGTTACGGTACAAAAAAAAATCGTACATTTCAGAAATATGATTGTCCTACCTTTAAGCCTAATCTCGTTTCAACTAAATGACACTGAAGTTTAATACTTAATATTACTATAGTCTATTTTTAAGGATGTTGAGATGTTTTTACTGGAAAACTATTGAAAAATACTTATGTTTCAGCTCACTAAGGCTGTAAAATGTTTACCAGCATTAGACAATGATCCACTCAGCAACAGTTACGCTACAAAACATGTCACGCAATAAAACACAAAATTAGATTTTTACATTTCAGAAATACACGTATCATACTTTTAAGCCCAACCTCATCTCAACTAAATGACACTGAAGTTTAATACATAATATTCAATATATTTTTAAAGGATGTTGAGATGTTTTTATAGGAAACCTATTGGAAAATACTAATTATGAACATGTTTCAGCTCACCAAGGCTGTATTTGTTTAATTTAAAACAAAGTAAAACCAGTAATATTGTGAAATATTATTGCTATTTACAAGAACTGTTTTCTATGTGAATATATAATTTATTCTTGTGAATAAAGCTGAATTTTCAGCATCATTACTCCAGTCTTCAGTGTCACATGATCCTTCAGAAATCAGTATAATATGATGATTTGATGCTTAAGAAGCATTTCTGATTATTATTAATGTTGAAAACAGTTATCCTGTTTCTTATTTCTTTGAAAACTGATACTTTTCTTTCAGGATTCAAAGATGAATAGAAAGTTGAAAAGAACAGATTACTTGAAGAAACTTTTGTAACATTATAAATGTCTTCACTGCATTATAGCATACATTTTTCTTCACAATTTTTTTTTTTAATATCTGACTGAAGGTATAGTGCACAAAGTATGTGTTTAATTGAAACAGGAAATCTCATGCAGTCAGTAAACACATGAAGAGATATTCTAGACATTCAGCTGGTTGTGGAAAAGACTATGGCATTTAACCGTGACCTTTATATAGAGTGATAAAAAAAAAATCTGTTTATTTTGGTATTTTATCTTCACTGCTGCTAAAAAAAACTTAAAAAAGCAAATTGAGGCATTGAGTTTAGTGACAGCATTTTTTTTAAACACACACACACACACACACACACACACACACACACACACACACACACACACACACACACACACACACACACACACACAGTATCAGACTACGTTTTTTTTGCCAGAGAATGACAGGAATCTTCAGTTAATAAAACATGCATTTGAACACTAAAGTCGCACTTAAGCGTGTCTTAATGTCATTACATTCTTGCTCAGTATCTTTGAATCAGCTGGTGTTCAGATCTAGTTCACATTAACTATCAGTACAACCACAAACAAACACAATACTGACGGTCTTCATCTATTGTTTTAGCGTTTTAAACCAAACAAAGCTCTTTTTGTCACATGTTTTGATAGTAAAGAGTCTCTTTCTGTACAATAAATGACAAAGTTTGTATGTAATGCAATGGCATTCAGACATTAATGACTGTGACTTAAGTGTTCAGATACTCTTCTGGCCGCTGAATCCTGTGACAGATTACCAAGAATAGCTTAACAATATCAGGAACAAGTGTGTGTGTGTGTGTGTGTGTGTGTGTGTGTGTTTGAGCAAACATTACAGTGAAAGAAAGAAAGATTAAAGACGGTGAGAGAGACAGCACGTATCTTTTCGTATGTAAGCACTACGGTAATGTTCGTAACTGTCATTGTTTGGCACTCGGCCCAGCAGTGTGTGTGTGTGTGTGTGTGTGTGTGTGTGTGTTCACTCGGCCCAGCAGCCAGCGAAATGTGAAACCAGGTGAAGCAACAGGAGGAGAGAGCAGAACGCCTGCGCTTTGTGTTCGTAACAAAGACAACGGCAACGCTTTGATCCCCAAACACTCGAGGTCCGAATCCATGAGTCACTGACACCCCTGGGACAGAACAGCATTTCTGACCACTGATCCATCAACATATAATCATCAAATACACACACACACAGTCAATGCACCGGTTAATTCCTGAAAGGAAGGATGATATCACTAGTTATGAGGCGTTTAACCCAGACAGGCTCATGAAAACACAATACGTCTGACATCAAAACACTCCTAATAAATTAAGCGTTCTTTAGTACAGTAGTTATTAGACACAGTATCTGGGTTAAACCTGTCAATAACATAACCAGGCCATATGTCAACCATAATGCATAACAAGTTTTATATATATATATATATATATATATATATATATATATATATATATATATATATATATACATAAAAAATTAATGAAAACTATTTTTGCATATTTTTTTTGCAATTATGGTTTGCAAAATATCTGTAAAGGGTCAAACAAACAATATTTGACAATGATTTGATGTTCATTTAAATAAAATAAATGTTAACAGAAATAAAATAAAATATTAAAAAACGTATACGTTTTGTCAATTTGATTAAACGATAAAGCACTACAATTATTGAAAATAAAAATGATTAAATACTAAATAGATATATCAAAAATATTCTTAAATTACAATGAAAACAGAAAATATAAAAACAAAAAATAATTAAAAATATTAATATTAATTTTACAATGGTACATTAATGATGCTAAAATAACACTGTTTTAAACGGATTCATTGAAACAAATCATCTGGAGGAATCAATTTCGAAAAGAATTCGACTCTATTTTTATTATGCACGTCCCTGTTCATATTCGGAAAGATTTAGTAGTGTTTGAATTCTAAAGAAAACCTCTTACACTTCTGAAATAACTTTCAGTGACATCAGCTTTCACACTTACTTCACATTTCAGCATTATAGAGTTCTCAAAAACACAAAGTCACACACACAACCTCCTCTACGGTCCATGCTTGCCATGACAAACACACAGACGCGGTGTGTGTGATATGCATTTTATCTGTGCAACTCTCGCTGGCTGATGATGTGGACGATGAGCCATGTCTGAGCAGATGTGTGTGTGTGTGTGTGTGACGAGACATTGGCTAACAGGACTGGCATTTGGCTGAAAGAGAGACGAGCGATTGTCTCTCAAACCTCTGAAATCGTCACACACGCTGGTGTGTTTGAAACACAATCAAGGCCTTGAAAACCCTGATGACAGTGTGTGTGTGTTTGTCGCAGGGGATGTTTTGACTGTGATTATCGGTGTAAGAATGCTGTTAATGTCTGTTTGACGTGTGTGTATGTGTGTGTGTGTGTGTGTCTTGCTCTCGAGTTTCCCTGAGTGTAGATGCTAAATCGAGACGTTCACAGACAGACGTGAATGTTTTCACACACATTTCTCATCATTCCAGTAAATGCACATAACTGACGACTCACCCCACACTCCCCAACAACACACACACAGTGACACACACACAGTGACACACACACAGACACACACATACATACACACAGGAAACATTTGCTCAACCTTAAATATGGTAGAGACTTGAACACCTGGTCTGTTCTAGTCCTACAAAGTACCACATAGTACCATGGTATTACTATGAATTTATGGACATGCAACATGTGACAACATTATTCTTCAAGAATGCAACCGCACATATACAAAATTAGTGGGGCCGAATGTAAAGGTTTAAGAATCACTCATTTGAAAATCTGTTTTCTGGGGGGTTTTTGTGTGTGTGTGTGTGGGGGGTGGGGGGGGGGTTACAATATATTTGGGTCTTTTCTGCTCACCAAGGCTGCATTTATTTGATCAAAAATACAGTAAAATAGTGAGATATTATTACAATTTAAACCAGCTGTTTTCTATTTGAATATATAATAAAGTGTAATTTATATCCTTTGGTCAAAGCTGAATTTTCAGTGTCACATGATCCTTCAGAAATCATTCTAATATGATGATTTGCTGCTCAAGAAACATTTATTATTTATATCAGTATTTCATACGTTTGTGGAAACTGATACATTTCATTTTTCAAGATTCTTTGGTGAATAGAAAGTTCAAAAGAACAGCATTTATTTGCAACAGAAATCTTTTGTGACATTATTATTGTCAACTTTTGATCAATTTAACGGTGGATAAACTACTGACACCCAAACTTTTGAATGGTAGTGTATACAATAAAAATCACATGTTCCAATGCTTTTCTGATTCATTTATACTGATTTATGGGAATACATGTGGTTGCACATGCAGACAAACTAGAACTCTATTACAATGTTGCTGTTTTTAATGTGTTGCCATGCATATTTATACCCTTCTGGGTCGTTGCATGCCTAAAACTATAAAAGTCTATCCTCAGATCTTAATGACAGGAGACATGTGGTCTCACTCGCTCTCTCTCATCCCTCCACTTCACTAGGATTTAAAAAACGCCCCAATTTACTCTCAACTTACAGCTAATACACCAAACAAGCTACTTTGATTTTTTTTTTTTTACAAAGGCCTGAGATAGCTTTGAGAAATGCATCGTGTTTCCATCTCAATTAAAGTTAATTTATCTTCATGATCAATTCACCCCCCCCCACCCCATCTTATACTCACCGCTGCTTACAGCTCCACAACAGCCGGCAGTAATTAATGGACTGAACGTTATCGATGGCGTTTAATCAGCTAATTAGTGGAGTATCCGAGGCGAACGGCGTGACGGCGGGTTCTGACCTCTCGTCTGTGTGTCAGACCATCAGAGCCATGCATGAACTACTGCTGACACACACGTCCGAGTCCTTCATTAAAAAACACTGGACAAATAAATAAATAAGAAAAACAACAAATACCAAAAGTTCAAAAAGTTTACATACGGAAAAGGAAATGAGATCTCATTTGACTTAGTTTAGATTTTTCTAAAGATGTTTCTCTACACCAGTGGTTCCCAACCTTTTTTTGTCTGAGACCCCCTTTTTCGCAAAAAAATATTTTCGGGCCCCGTTCACATTTACTGATATTGTCGCTCTTGTAAGCTTGCAGCAAGGATGACAAAATGTTTTGTTTTTAAACAAACAGAATGTTTATTACTATATGTTTATGCACAAATAATAGCGTATAATATTGAAAATACTATAACAAAAACAATTTAATTTAAAAACATAAGCCTAGGAGTAGCCTATTAATTGGCCCTATTTGAAATGCAATAACAAAAATATCAGTATTCACACTGGTGTGTAGGGAACAAATAATTAATATGGGCTATAACAAAATGACTGGTGTCTGGGACCTCGTTGAAAACCCATTTTTTGGTCAGCCAGGGGATCATGAATAAAATGAGCTAATGTAATCTGATCGTTTGGCGCTCTAGCGATTAATAAACATGCGTTTAATTAACAGAATAATGCGTCTTGCGGAAGAACATTGTAGCCGGATCTACTTCTCTCTGTTTATGTCTATGACGAGTCACTGGGTTACACTGCAGCGGTGCGACCCGAACCAGTGTAAAATAGTCCCAATATAAACACTTATTATAGGTGTACCATAGTGACTCAGGACGTACTCGCTCATTATGTAAATTTTGAACACAAAAAAGTTACGGACTGCTGCTTTAATGCTCACTGTTCAACACTTTTCAAAATATGACGCGACCACCCAAAGAGCTCGCTGACGCCCCCTTGTGGGCCGAGACCCCCTGTTGAGAACTGATGCTCTACACGATTAATGTGTTTTGAAAGAAAAAAAAACACTAAGTTTTCTCCTCCATTTTTAATGGACTTCCTAACGCGCCCACTTCCCCTAATAAACGCTGTAAATCGGCCATTAATGATTTACAAATCCTGCGGTTTGGAGTCATCGTCAGTGTCAGCTGTCGTTAAGAGCTGTACAATAACGGGTAACGCTGTGTATTTTACAGCGCTGGGCGAGTGTGTTGTTCAGCAGATGATCAGGTTTAAAGCCTGATGAAGATGATGATGGATTCGTGACCCTCAGGCAGAAGCGTGCCGTAAGATCGTTTGTTCCTCGTTAGGAGGAAACGTTAGCGACCCCTAAGAGTCCCAGTGCGGGATGGGTAAAAGAGAGAGGATCTTAACAGCTCCCCTGTGCAGGTAATAAAACACAATGTTTAGTTTATACATTATTCCTGGCACTTTCCACAAAAGGCTACAAAATAAGGGCTGAAACCATTTTTTTTTCAGCCAATGTTTAAGCAAAACTTTTACGGTAACACTTATAGTTTAGGGTCTAATTCTCACTATAAACTAGTTTATTAGCATGCATATTACTAGGGTATTGGCTGTTTATTAGTACTTATAAAACATATTAATGGCTTATTTTTGATACTTCTATATATATTTTTTACTTCCATGTTTGATTATTTTGTTCTGTACATGCTGTAGCGCTTTGAGTCTGAGAAAGGCGCATTACAAATAAAATGTGTTATTATTATTATTCTGCATGGCCATATTCAACATCCCTAAACTTAATAACTACCTTACTAACTATTAATAAGCAGTTATTAGGAGTTTATTGAGGCAAAAGTCATAGTTAGTTAGTTAATAGTGATAGTTGGACCCTGATTTACAGTGTGAACAAACTTATATTTCCAATAAAAAAACGATAAATTATTTGATCTTCGTTTAAACAGTACTTTTGTCGCATTAATGTGAAAAATTGGAGGGTTTTGTGACTAAAATGAAATTCTGGTAGTTTAATGTTTGTTTGTTTTTAACTATGAATTAATAATTGCTAATTAATTTAACAGATATTGTTATTGAATATGATTATATGATTAACAGATTATGACAACATAATTTTTTTGGATACAGTTGAGAAGATCAATACCTTTGGCAAAAAGCCAAATCACAATTTTTGTACTTTCTATGTTAATCTCAAATAAACAGGTCAATAAATAAATAGATAAACAAATAAAATAAAACAAAATGATAAATATATAAATAACATTTAAAAGTTCTCACAACAACAAGAACAACAAAACATATCAAACTGGCGAATGAATAAATAAAAAATAAAAATAAATTCAAATAAAATAAATAAATAAAGATTACATTTAAAATAAAATAAAAATAAAATAATATAAGTTTCTCACAACAACAAAAAACATGACCATTAAATGAATTTCAAGTAAAATATAAAAAAAAAACAAATAAAATAAAATATGTAAAAAAAAAATAAAAAAAAAAATAAAAAAGGTTGTAAGACATGATATGAAAGGAACATGAGAGGATTTTTCCTCTTCTTTTTTCTTTAAAAAATGATGGGACACTAAAGTACGCTCTATTTGTGGGAAGTGCCATCTCTTTCATACAGCATAAAACAAACACACATGGAAAAAAGAACAAGCGATGCGTTTAAGAAAATTCTCTGAGTCCTAATGGTTTTATTCTTCCTCTTCGGCTGATCCACAAGGGGCCAATTACCCTCGTCAAACCCGTGACCCGAGAGCAACAAACAAATACTCTCCACACGCTGTCATCACCTTATTAACCGCTTATGCTTATTTATATTCCTTATGAAGTAAGTTTGTTCATTTACATTTCAGGACTATATGTTTTAAATATGCAAGTGTTAATGGAGTCACAGTTTCAGAAATGTAGAGCCCCAACAATCGCGTGACCTCGAGCATTAGAGCCTCGGTTCAGTGGTTTAGATGGGGTCAAAGGTCACTGCCCTTGACACTGGAGCCTCTGGTCTGGTTGTAGCTGTTTAAGACCCCACACACACACGACATACATTTGACTGTTAAAGTAAAACCATCAGAGTGTTAACTAGCATGTTTTTTCCCCTGTTAGATCTCAGCAGAGGTCATGTCTGTGTCAAGATAATTGTCGAGTTGTGAAACGAGAAGTTAACACAACTGAATGACCACATGTTTCAGAGGTCATACTGAGTTCCTGAGACTAATGGATGAAGTTTAAGAGTGTTTTTGTGCACTTGTTTTACATCAATGGAGAATAGACATGAGAAATCATACGAAAAACAACAGAGAGCGAGAGATTAGAGAACTTCCAAACGATGAATAATAAGCATATACATGTTCAAAAGTCTTGGGTTTGGTAAGATTTTCTTAATGTTTGTGAAGGAAGTCACTCTCTTACACTCACAAAGGCTGCATTTATTTGATCAAAAATACAGTAAAAACTGTGACATTATTAGAGTTTGAAACAGCTGTTTTCTATGTGAATATATAATAAAGTGTAATTTATATCCTGTGATCAAAGCTGAATTTTCAGCATCATTACTCCAGTCTTCAGTGTCACATGATCCTGCAGAAATCAGTATAATATGATGATTTGATGCTCAAAAAAACATTTCAGATTATTATCAATGAACATGCACACCAATACGCTAAAACTATCAAAAATCAGATTATTGAAATAACCCGATTTACATGCAAATAAATAACCTGTCAATACAAGAAAACCGAGTTTGCATTATAAAAAAACAAAAACAGGTTATTCCCTGGCGGAAGGGTGATCAGAGAAAAAAATCATGTTTTGTACCGTATTTCTTCTTTCCTACGTTGTCTTTGCTAGGTGATCATAAAAGCGAGTAGCAATCTTCTGTCATGCGAGAATGGCCTAATCAAAGGTCGCCAATCTCGTCATAGTAGATTTTGGAGAACAAAATTCCCATCCAATCACAATTCGTTATCGATTTAGTAACTGTACCAATTGTCATTTGGCTGCACAAGATGAGAACACATTTTTTATATTTCTTGGGTCAAGTTTTTAGTTTGCGATATATTTTTCCTCCCCTACCGTGGAGAATGCTGTATTTTAAAGCGATATTGAGGAGATTAGGGGGAAACTGCACTTTTACTGAGCTCAACAGCTCTGGTCCATCTGTGATATAAATTAAACGCTATTGGCTATTTTTAAAAAGGGGAGGAGCTGATCAATATGCCCCGCCCCTTCTTCCTGTTTCAGTCGAAATTACGTTAACACACTGAATAATACTGCGTGTTTCAAGGCACTTCAGGGGGCTTTGAAGCTGTTTAAATGTGTCCTAAAAATGTACATAAAAAAAAATACTAACCCCAAACTTTGTTAACTTCAAAAGATACAAATATTTCATAGATAATGTTTTATTCCATAAATGCTAAATGTATTTAGGGTCAGTGTTCAGTTAAATCTGCGGTTATTTTAATTCAAACTAACCCAAATAGCTTTCTAATAGTAAGGGTTTCAGTGGGTGTGTGTTTGTGTGGTAAAAAGGTACCGTTTGCTCTTCTTGAGACACCTGTTTTATCCTTACTTTCTCTTTTACACTAATACTCTCTCTCTCTCTCTCTCTCACTCTCTCTCTCTCTCTAGATCAAAGATGTTAATTACTGACTGCCTCTCTCAAACACACACACACACACACACACACACACACACACACTGTGAACAGGCTATGACACTTGATCATGCACATGGTAATTACAGCACGCCTCAAACTACCGACACATGATCACCACGCTGTCAAAGGCGGCCTAATTACAGCTCACGCACACACACATACACACACACACACACACACACGCTCGCAGACAATTGCACAAATGCTAACTATAGGTTAATTACAGACAGACATGCCTCCAAGCACACAGTAACGCGAGCTAATGAAGCAGTTCGCAGGTGTGCGGTGTCATGTTGGAGGAGACGGAAGCTTTCCATCAGTCAGAAGACCTGGTGAACTGTACATAAACCAGGAGAGAAATACTACTGTACTGCTTACTGTAAATAAACCAGGAGAGAAATACTACTGTACTGCCTACTGTACATAAACCAGGAGAGAAATACTACTGTACTGCTTACTGTACATAAACCAGGAGAGAAATACTACTGTACTGCTTACTGTAAATAAACCAGGAGAGAAATACTACTGTACTGCCTACTGTACATAAACCAGGAGAGAAATACTACTGTACTGCCTACTGTACATAAACCAGGAGAGAAATACTACTGTACTGTTTACTGTACATAAACCAGGAGAGAAATACTACTGTACTGCTTACTGTACATAAACCAGGAGAGATATACTACTGTACTGCCTACTGTACATTAACCAGGAGAGAAATACTACTGTACTGCTTACTGTACATAAACCAGGAGAGAAATACTACTGTACTGCTTACTGTACATAAACCAGGAGAGATATACTACTGTACTGCTTACTGTACATTAACCAGGAGAGAAATACTACTTTACTGCTTACTGTACATAAACCAGGAGAGAAATACTTCTGTACTGCTTACTGTACATAAACCAGGAGAGATATACTACTGTACTGCTTACTGTACATTAACCAGGAGAGAACAACTACTGTACTGCTTACTGTACATTAACCAGGAGAGAAATACTACTGTACTGCTTACTGTACATAAACCAGGAGAGATATACTACTGTAATGCTTACTGTACATAAACCAGGAGAGATATACTACTGTACTGCTTACTGTACATAAACCAGGAGAGATATACTACTGTACTGCCTACTGTACATTGACCAGGAGAGAAATACTACTGTACTGCTTACTGTACATACACCAGGATAGATATACTACTGTACTGCTTACTGTACATAAACCAGGATAAATATACTACTGTACTGCTTACTGTACATACACCAGGATAGATATACTACTGTACTGCTTACTGTACATAAACCAGGATAGATATAATACTGTACTGCTTACTGTACATAAACCAGAAGAGATATACTACTGTACTGCTTACTGTACATAAACCAGGAGAGATATACTACTGTACTGCCTACTGTACATTGACCAGGAGAGAAATACTACTGTACTGCTTACTGTACATAGACCAGGATAAATATACTACTGTACTGCTTACTGTATATACACCAGGATAGATATACTACTGTACTGCTTACTGTACATACACCAGGATAGATATACTACTGTACTGCTTACTGTACATAAACCAGAATAAATATACTACTGTACTGCTTACTGTACATAAACCAGGATAGATATACTACTGTACTGCTTACTGTACATAAACCAGGATAGATATACTACTGTACTGCTTACTGTACATTAACCAGGAGAGACATACTACTGTACTGCTTACTGTACATAAACCAGGAGAGAAATACTACTGTACTGCTTACTGTACATTAACCAGGAGAGAAATACTACTGTACTGCCTACTGTACATAAACCAGGATAGATATACTACTGTACTGCTTACTGTACATAAACCAGGATAAATATACTACTGTACTGCTTACTGTACATACACCAGGATAGATATACTACTGTACTGCTTACTGTACATAAACCAGGATAGATATACTACTGTACTGCTTACTTTACATAAACCAGGATAGATATACTACTGTACTGCTTACTGTACATTAACCAGGAGAGACATACTACTGTACTGCTTACTGTACATAAACCAGGAGAGAAATACTACTGTACTGCTTACTGTACATAAACCAGGATAAATATACTACTGTACTGCTTACTGTACATTAACCAGGAGAGAACAACTACTGTACTGCTTACTGTACATAAACCAGGAAATACTACTGTACTGCTTACTGTACATTAACCAGGAGAGATATACTACTGTACTGCTTACTGTACATAAACCAGGAGAGAAATACTACTGTACTGCTTACTGTACATAAACCAGAAGAGAAATACTACTGTACTGCTTACTGTACATAAACCAGGAAATACTACTGTACTGCTTACTGTACATTAACCAGGAGAGATATACTACTGTACTGCTTACTGTACATAAACCAGGAGAGAAATACTACTGTACTGCTTACTGTACATAAACCAGGAAATACTACTGTACTGCTTACTGTACATAAACCAGGATAGATATACTACTGTACTGCTTACTGTACATAAACCAGGATAAATATACTACTGTACTGCTTACTGTACATACACCAGGATAGATATACTACTGTACTGCTTACTGTACATAAACCAGGAGAGAAATACTACTGTAATTCTTACTGTACACAAAATGTGTCACTCCAACTACTGGTGCTTGTATGTCAGAGGAGTTTATTTCTAACAGATTTTAACTAGTGCTATCAAATCGATTAATGGTGATTACAGCATGAATATAATATAAAATATAATATAACGTATCTAATATAAAAGTTTTTATGTACAGTATGTATGTATGTATGTATGTATGTATGTATGTATGTATATATATATGTAACTGTAAAAAATATTTTTTTACATAGAAAAATACATAATAAAATAAAATAATAGAATTAAATAATAAAAGTATGCATTGTATTGTATTGCCCGAAACACATCAACAAAAAAGAATGAAGGCTACCCTGTAAAACAACTTAAATCATGTGATTGTACAAAATTACCCTATTCATCACTATCATCATCACCGCGATCCTCAACTACAAGTTAATTGGTGAATTCCTCCTCCTCAACGCTCTCCTCCACTTCTCCCTCTCCGACCTTAAAGGAATTTTTCAGCCGCAGCCGCTCCATATCCAATCTGCACCATATAACTGGCTAAAACAGACGATCTGACGGGTTTTAGAAGATTAAATACAACCCAAAACTAAAATACAGACCAGGCATCTATTTGAGACCGGCCTTTATTTATCCAAACCAGTAGCCACACCAGGTGTGTAAAAGAGACAGGCGTCTATTTGGGACTCGCTATTATTTAAAGTTTTGCGGTAAAATAAAACAAACTAAAATCAAATAAAATCAAAAGAATGCATCATGCATGCACTAAAATAAAAATAAAACAAGTATGCATTTGCAACAATAAACACTGTCACTTTGCATCGCATGTGTATGGCCTGTTGCTGTTTCACACATCTAGCATCAGTGGTGTGTAGGCAACACATTTTCCTGCTCATTTTAGCATTCACACTACACGTGTATGCAGAACAAGGCTATTTCTGCTGCTTGTCTCATGCTGAACTCATCAAAACATGCTAATAAAAAGATACTTGCATTTGTAATCTTATTGTATGTCACGAACACAGTCTTAGACAATCTATTTCAAAGAATTCAGTCTAACGTCACCCTTAATGAGAACACTGGTCTAAAAATATAAAAGGCTGTTGGAAGGAAGATAGATAAAAGAAAAGGAATAAAAAGACAGAAGTGAAAGAGGGTGTACTCTGGGCACCTTCATTTGAATGTTAACTTGGACAGAAAAGACACATTGTTCTGCCCAACAGACGAAGTGCCGATTTCCATAACAGCGAGAGCGGCGCGTAGATTAGAGCTTAGATTCTCTACCCGAGCCCGCCCGGCCCGACCCGCGGGGAGAGACTGTATTGTGACGCACGCTGCACTGTATTGTGTAGCTTAAGTGCAACATGGAGCTTGAAGAAGTAAAGAAAAAAAAGAAAACAGGTAGGCCTGTCGCGATAATCAATAAATCAATTAATCGCACGATAAAAAAAATGAGCTCGATAATTTTTCCGGCCGCGATAATTTCCATTTGCATGCTTGTTTTGTTTTCCTCGTCTCTCTCTCTCTCTCTCTCTCTCTCTCTCTACCAAAGAGACTGGATGACAATATCAACGCTGACCGCCACACATTGATTTTCGAATGTTTTTTTTAATTATTATTGTTTTATTTTACTGAGCCTATTCACAATCGTATTTGATTGCAGAGCGGCGTAGCGCGTCCCTCTCTCGCGCGCGCGCTCTCTCTCACCCTCATATGAGGCGCCGTCTAGGGCTTAAATGAAACTTCATTCAGGCACACATATATGAAACACTTGCATACACATATATTAAGTAGTCAAACATACATGTATACTGCTGAATGCTCAAACAAATACATATGAAATGCACAAGGACACACCTAAAGTCGCTCACGCACATACACGCAAACTCTACACACACGAGATGCGCGCACACACAAACTCTCCACGCACATAGCCTACTCATATGAGACACGCGTGCGCACACAAACTCTCAACGCACATATGAGACACGCGCGCACACACACAAGCTCGCGCACACAAACTCTCCACGCACACTCATATGAGACGTGAGCGCGCACACACACACACACACACACACACAAACTCGCGCACAAACTCAATGAGACGGAGCACACACACACAAACTCTCCCCGCACATACTCATATGAGACGCGAGTACACAGACAAACTAGTGCACATACTCAAATGAGACGCATGTTCACACAGTACATGATGTGATATCAATATTATCGTTTATCGCAATAATTTCTTGGACAATTTATGGTCCAGCAAAATTTGTTATCGTGACAGGCCTACAGGAGAATTAACTTTGAGCAAGTATGAAGGAAAGTCGGAGGTATGGAAATATTTTAAATTAGTCGTGGGCAGTGACAACATATGTGTTGGCTTTGTTGAGTGCAAGTGCGGCGCGCTGCTCGCCTATGACAGCAAAAAAACGGGGACTTCGACGATGAGCAGACACATGAAGCAGGCTTGCCATGACAGAAAGGATGATAGTCAGCCTTCAATGTCCTCTTTTGTTACTTCTCCAAGCATACCGCTGAGGGCGAGGTTTTCTTTCTTTTTTTTTTTTTACGTTTCTTCATTCGGATCCATTTGCGATTCTGAATTCTGAATAAATAAACAACCCAGTTTACATGCTTCGTCCTTGTTACATTATTCATAAAGATAATAATTAATAAATGCACGCAATAAAGGCAACATGCCTTTCAACTTAAGTGTGCAAAATTCAGAATTAAATGAATGTGTAGCAATTTGTACAAATAGAGAGTCTGTGTAGGCCTATAGTACGTGTTGTAGCCTTTAAATAAGCGCATTTAGTTGCATATTAAAACATTATAATGTTATTTTTTTCCATCTATGTTGATAATGAAAGTGAACAGAGTAGATAGGAGGATGCGCAATATCGGGAGACATGGAGTGGTTCAGGCATGATTTTGACCACTTAATTATTTTTTATTTTGTAGAAAGCCTTTCTTTAAAGTGAATTTCGTTTTGTATAAATTGTATCTTAATTTTAATACATTTTTCATAAACCAATTGCCTGTATTTAATAAGAAGCAAATATAGCAGACAATGTAGGCTAATCATGACATGAAGGCGCCGGCGAGCCGCGGTCACCATAGCCTGTGAACTGGAGGCTAGAGCCATCTCATCATAAATTAAATCAATTCTCGGCACGCTGGTCACCGAATTTACAAATGCACATCTTGCTTGTTGCACGCGTCGCACACATATGTCGAAATAACATTATTAATTAATCTTTAAGAATAGGCCTATTTGATTGAATGCTGAATGTTGTGCTTGTTCAATTTAATAAAATTAAAACTTTCATTGTGATAATTAAAATAATTGAATATTAAATATTAAGTAGCCAATTTTCGTACATTTCTTAATAGTATTTATATAATATATATATATACTGTAAAATTGCACAGCTTCCCCCTGTCAATGGTCTAGCACCCATTCAGCACCTGCCTTGCGTTAAAAAAAAACGATCTGGCGTCGCCCCTGGTTATAACGGCCCACGTATTAAAAATGGTCGGGTTTAAATCGGGCTCTGGCTCATAATTACAGTTAATGTGTCGGGCCGGGCCGGGCTCGGACACAACATGCACGGGCTCGGGTCGGGCTTGATTTTTTGGGCCCGATCTAAGCTCTAGCGTAGATTGATGCGTTTACTGATCAACAGTCACATGTATAATGTCCAATCCCAGTCTTGACTACCAACTTCAGACCATTCAGCAACATGAGGCACTTAGAAGCAAGTAAAGTCTGGAAAATAATCAGTATTTACCACTTCAAGATGGACATAAATTTTAAAAGTCACCATATATCTTCTGCCAATTTGTTGATATTGTCATCAGTAACTCAAATTTACACATCCAAGCGATTTTGAACCATTCAAGCACAAGAAGACGCAAAAGAGAACAGATTCATCTTTTGTCTCCTTGCGCTTGAACGGACTTATACACACAAAAAGTAAGATTAATCTATATTTAATTTATACAATAAACACTATAGTGTTATTTTACATTTAATGATTACCTGAATACTGTTAGAACTTAATTTATTTGTAACTTTGTTTGTAACTTACTATTTATTTGTAACTCAAAAATAGTTAAAAAGTAAAAACACTGGTCTATTATAGAAGATTTCAGACTTTTCTCATCTAAACAGCTTTAAAAGCAATACAAACTGTTAACGTCTGGCTACACGGGACTAATAGTGTGAGAGCCAGATGATGAGAATTAGAGAAGACAACGTGTCGAGTGGAGAGAGTCATGCGTGTTTTTTCTCTCTGCATTGCTTCATAATTGATAAGTAAAGTTGGTGCCTTATCTAGGGTAAGCCATGACCTTACATATGAGCTCACCGTGTGGTTGACGTGAGGACCGCTGGTCTCAGATCAGATGTTGGTGAACTGCAGGAGGAGGTGGCTGAGATGTTCGATCTGATCTGAGATCAGCAGGAGCTGGCAGTGTGTTGGAAAGCAGCAGATTGTGGTAGAAGTGGTTGGTTGGTAGAAGTGGTTGGTTGATTGGTAGAAATGGTTGGTTTGGTAGAAGTGGTTGGTTGTTAGAAGTGGTTGATTGGTAAAAGTGGTTGGTTTGGTAGAAGTGGTTGGTTTGGTAGAATTGGTTGGTTGGGAGAAGTGGTTGGTTTGGTAGAAGTGGTTGGTTTGGTAGAAGTGTTTGGTTGTTAGAAGTGGTTGATTGGTAGAAGTGGTTTGGTAGAATTGGTTGGTTGGTAGAAGTGGTTGGTTTGGTAGAAGTGGTTGGTTTGGTAGAAGTGGTTGGTTGGTAGAAGTGGTTGGTTTGGTAGAAGTGGTTGGTTGGTAGAAGTGGTTGGTTTGGTAGAAGTGGTTAGTTGGTAAAAGTGGTTGGTTTGGTAGAAGTGTTTGGTTGTTAGAAGTGGTTGATTGGTAGAAGTGGTTTGGTAGAATTGGTTGGTTGGTAGAAGTGGTTGGTTTGGTAGAAGTGGTTGGTTTGGTAGAAGTGGTTGGTTGGTAGAAGTGGTTGGTTTGGTAGAAGTGGTTGGTAGAAGTTGTTGGTTTGGTAGAAGTGGCTGGTTTGGTAGAAGTGTTTGGTAGAAGTGGTTGGTTTGGTAGAAGTGGTTGGTTTGGTAGAATTGGTTGGTTGGGAGAAGTGGTTGGTTTGGTAGAAGTGGTTGGTTTGGTAGAAGTGGTTGGTTGGTAGAAGTGGTTGGTTTGGTAGAAGTGGTTGATTGGTAGAAGTGGTTGGTTTGGTAGAAGTGGTTGGTTGGTAAAAGTGGTTGGTTTGGTAGAAGTGGTTTGGTAGAAGTGTTTGGTTGTTAGAAGTGGTTGATTGGTAGAAGTGGTTTGGTAGAATTGGTTGGTTGGTAGAAGTGGTTGGCTTGGTAGAAGTGGTTGGTTTGGTAGAAGTGGTTGGTTTGGTAGAAGTGGTTGGTTGGTAGAAGTGGTTGATTTGGTAGAAGTGGTTGGTAGAAGTTGTTGGTTTGGTAGAAGTGGCTGGTTTGGTAGAAGTGTTTGGTAGAAGTTGTTGGTTTGGTAGAAGTGGCTGGTTTGGTAGAAGTGGTTGGTTTGGTAGAAGTGGTTGATTGGTAGAAGTGGTTGGTTTGGTAGAAGTGGTTAGTTGGTAGAAGTGGTTGGTTTGGTAGAAGTGGTTGGTTGTTAGAAGTGGTTGATTGGTAGAAGTGGTTTGGTAGAATTGGTTGGCTGGTAAAAGCGGTTGGTTTGGTAGAAGTGGTTGGTTTGGTAGAAGTGGTTGGTTTGGTAGAATTGGTTGGTTGGGAGAAGTGGTTGGTTTGGTAGAAGTGGTTGGTTTGGTAGAAGTGTTTGGTTGTTAGAAGTGGTTGATTGGTAGAAGTGGTTTGGTAGAATTGGTTGGTTGGTAGAAGTGGTTGGTTTGGTAGAAGTGGTTGGTTTGGTAGAAGTGGTTGGTTGGTAGAAGTGGTTGGTTTGGTAGAAGTGGTTGGTTGGTAGAAGTGGTTGGTTTGGTAGAAGTGGTTAGTTGGTAAAAGTGGTTGGTTTGGTAGAAGTGTTTGGTTGTTAGAAGTGGTTGATTGGTAGAAGTGGTTTGGTAGAATTGGTTGGTTGGTAGAAGTGGTTGGTTTGGTAGAAGTGGTTGGTTTGGTAGAAGTGGTTGGTTGGTAGAAGTGGTTGGTTTGGTAGAAGTGGTTGGTAGAAGTTGTTGGTTTGGTAGAAGTGGCTGGTTTGGTAGAAGTGTTTGGTAGAAGTGGTTGGTTTGGTAGAAGTGGTTGGTTTGGTAGAATTGGTTGGTTGGGAGAAGTGGTTGGTTTGGTAGAAGTGGTTGGTTTGGTAGAAGTGGTTGGTTGGTAGAAGTGGTTGGTTTGGTAGAAGTGGTTGATTGGTAGAAGTGGTTGGTTTGGTAGAAGTGGTTGGTTGGTAAAAGTGGTTGGTTTGGTAGAAGTGGTTTGGTAGAAGTGTTTGGTTGTTAGAAGTGGTTGATTGGTAGAAGTGGTTTGGTAGAATTGGTTGGTTGGTAGAAGTGGTTGGCTTGGTAGAAGTGGTTGGTTTGGTAGAAGTGGTTGGTTTGGTAGAAGTGGTTGGTTTGGTAGAAGTGGTTGGTTGGTAGAAGTGGTTGATTTGGTAGAAGTGGTTGGTAGAAGTTGTTGGTTTGGTAGAAGTGGCTGGTTTGGTAGAAGTGTTTGGTAGAAGTTGTTGGTTTGGTAGAAGTGGCTGGTTTGGTAGAAGTGGTTGGTTTGGTAGAAGTGGTTGATTGGTAGAAGTGGTTGGTTTGGTAGAAGTGGTTAGTTGGTAGAAGTGGTTGGTTTGGTAGAAGTGGTTGGTTGTTAGAAGTGGTTGATTGGTAGAAGTGGTTTGGTAGAATTGGTTGGCTGGTAAAAGCGGTTGGTTTGGTAGAAGTGGTTGGTTTGGTAGAAGTGTTTGGTAGAAGTGGTTTGGTAGAAGTGTTTGGTAGAAGTGGTTGGTTTGGTAGAAGTGGTTGTTTTGGTAAAAGTGGTTGGTTTGGTAGAAGTGGTTGGTTGGTAGAAGTGGTTGGTTTGGTAGAAGTGGTTGGTAGAAGTTGTTGGTTTGGTAGAAGTGGTTGGTAGAAGTTGTTAGTTTGGTAGAAGTGGCTGGTTTGGTAGAAGTGGTTGGTAGAAGTTGTTGGTTTGGTAGAAGTGTTTGGTAGAAGTGGTTTGGTAGAAGTGTTTGGTAGAAGTGGTTTGGTAGAAGTGGTTTGGTAGAAGTGTTTGGTAGAATTGGTTGGTAGAAGTGTTTGGTAGAAGTGGTTTGGTAGAAGTGGTTTGGTAAAAGTGGTTGCCCATGATGGCAAAGAGGACAAAGGCGAACAATGTCTGTGGCTGCTTTACTATGATGGAACACATGATTTCACAACACACACACACACACACACACACACACACATACACACACACACACACACACACACACACACACACACACACACACACACACACACACACACACACACACAGAGGCACTGACCACAAGTTCCCATGAAGCCCGCCCACAGAGAGATATTATATCTTTCAAATATCAATCAATGTGAAATAAATCATAACAACTGCCCTATTAAATATATCTGCCATATTGTCTTGCTGTTACTGTCCACATTGGCAGCTGACTTCTAAGAAAGCATACTAACTCAAATATAACATATATTGAACATTGAAACGCATCTATGTTCACATAAAACTAAATATCAATATTTTACAATTATGCATAAAATCCCCAGTCTAAAACCATCAAAACAGACAAGCCTAACCAACTTGACCAGACTAGGAGAACAAGGATTTTCTTCCAACAAGGATACTAACTACAGTTCATTTATTCTCTCGACTCATACTTCTTATCACCAAATGGAATTGCAAAAATATGAATTCAGAATTAGAATTGTGCAATTTGAATGAATGTAATTTAAAAACATGATTATTTAAATAAAATCAAAAAAAAATTTTTTGAGAACAGATATCTGGCCTGTTTCATTTATGTATGAATGTATGCATCACAATAAGTGTATTAGTTTGTGTTAAAATGTTAAAACTGTAATCCAAATGGATGGGAATTTTATTTGCAATTCAAATTAATCTTAAATTAAGGCCTAAATATTTCCCAGGTCAGGACGCTTCAACAAACAGAAGAATCAATCTAGCGCTGGCTTACAGTTCTCTCTGGATATTAAACTGTAATGCTACAGGAAGTATTTTAACATTCTTCACCTTTAACATATATTGCCATCTTGCTCTTTTTTCATCAATTTCTCTGCCAACTTCTCTTTTCAGTTAGGGTAAAATAGCTTGGTTCCTCTTTTCATAAGTCTCATATCAGAAGCCACTCCTATGCAAAACAGCCCAAGACGAGCCCAGGTCAGTGTGCTGAGGACGATTCACAGGAAATCAGCCCTGAAACTGATCACAGATCAGCCTGGTGTTCTCATGTAAACCATGGTTAGGATACAAGAAGAAAAATCCTTTCAAGTGGCTTGAATTGTTGGGATAGCAGACCACAGCAATGAGTAATAATGGTTAGTGGTTATGTTTATGGCCATGGCCATCGCTACGTTTTTATTTCTGCTAAATCAGCATAACATGACCACAATGAATTTATGACCTTCCCACAGTCGATATTTAAACACTAGCATTGTTCATTCAAAATCTGACGGGCAATCCCAGAATGCACTGCAAGGATGCTGTCTTTTAAGAGCTAATATTTTAGGAAACTTGAACGACAAATCGAATTAGTGATTAGTTATCAGAGAAACAGTCGCATAATATTACAGAACAAGAACCAAAAGTGGTATTATAAACATTTGCAGAGAAAGACGCATTGTTCATTCAAAATCTGACGGGCAATCCCAGAATGCACTGCAAGGATGCTGTCTTTTAAGAGCTAATATTTTAGGAAACTTGCACGACAAATCGAATTAGTGATTAGTTATCAGAGAAACAGTCGCATAATATTACAGAACAAGAACCAAAAGTGGTATTATAAACATTTGCAGAGAAAGACGCATTGTTCATTCAAAATCTGACGGGCAATCCCAGAATGCACTGCAAGGATGCTGTCTTTTAAGAGCTAATATTTTAGGAAACTTGAACGACAAATCGAATTAGTGATTAGTTATCAGAGAAACAGTCGCATAATATTACAGAACAAGAACCAAAAGTGGTATTATAAACATTTGCAGAGAAAGACGCATTGTTCATTCAAAATCTGACGGGCAATCCCAGAATGCACTGCAAGGATGCTGTCTTTTAAGAGCTAATATTTTAGGAAACTTGAACGACAAATCGAATTAGTGATTAGTTATCAGAGAAACAGTCGCATAATATTACAGAACAAGAACCAAAAGT
>JAPDVR010000002.1:66894612-67252112 GCA_026230005.1 Gila orcuttii | reverse complement strand
AGTGTATTTCAATAATTCAAATTAAAAGGTAAAACTAATATATTTAGTATATATAACTAAATACAGATGCATGATTATACTTGTCAGAGGGCTGACATTTCTGTATTTAAAATCCTTTTTTTATTGATTTAATGTAATATTCTAATTTTCTGATATTTTGAATTTGGGGTTTTCATAAGCTGTAAGCCATAATCATCAAAATTATAACTTTTGCACGATATTCAAATTTTTCGAGTTTAACCTGTAAATGGCTCGATGGCAGGAAAAAAATAAACCAAACAATTTTTTTACTTTTTTTATATAAATAATAAAAGGCTGTGAGTCGATTCAATTAAAAATCCACATATCACATATTTTAAAATATTATAATTCTTGAAGCCTGTTTGTCATGTCCGACCAATCATCATCTGGCACAACAAGTTCAAATTTCATTGGACAATGTGAAGTGGAACCGTAATTTTATGGTCATTTATAAATAAATCGTTTGAAAATTACATGAACAGACGAATTTACATTTATGAAGTGATCTGAATCTGCGTAGTTGAACTAATGGATGTTAATAGACTACAAATCACTGCACAAAACCAGCACCAAAAGTAGCATTAATGGTAAGTATAGCATTCAAGTCACGTGTATTTAGTCTATATTGATACACCGTTTACTATTTGATGAAACTATCATAGTTTGTTAAATGAAGCCCAGGCCTACAGGCCTATCATGTGAAGTGTAGGCTGACAACAACACGCGAAATGGTGACTTTATTAATTTAACATTTTTGATAAATTTGCAGCAATAATATAATAGTACAGTACTACAGGTCAAAAATTTGCACACACATTACTATTATTTTTTTTAAAGAAATCCTTTATGCGCATCAAGCCTGCATTTATTTGATCAAGAATACAGAAAAAAATGATTACAACTTAAAATAACGGTTTTCTATTTTAATATACTTTACAAAATATCATTTATTTCTGTGATGCAAAGCATATATCACCCTTAATTCAAATATTATTAAACATTTTGTAATCACATTGCCATCATATTGCCATTGATTTGTAATCAAATTATGCCGACATAATTTTGGGCCAGGCTGTCTGTCACGGTGTGGGTTTGTCTTGTCATGTTTAGTGGTTCCCTGTCTGTCTATTAGTCTTCCCAGGTGTTTCCCGTTAACCACGCCCCCTTGTTATCCTGTTTAGATCGTTTGCCGCTGTATTTAAGCCTTGTGTTTCAGTCCAGTCTTTGTGAGTTCTTGTATTGTTGTATCGTTGTAAATGCTGTATGCACGCTGTCCTGTTCCTGAGCTTCGTTACCAAGTCTGTTAGTTTCTAGTTTATTTAAATAAAATACTGCTGCATGTGGATCCTGCTTTTGCCTCTGCTTCAGCTGCTTCACAACAGAAGAACTCACCGCACCGAGATCCAGCAGCAGCCATGCCAACCCTGTGCCCAGACACCCGAATTATGTGTCTCCGTCAAGGAGATCGACCAATTGAGGCTTATGTGATGGACTTTCTGAAGGATGCTCATCTGACTTGCATGGACGAGGTATGCTTGATGATATTTTTCCGCGGAGGACTGTCTGAGCCACTCAGCTACCTTATGCCATTACATGACCCTAGCTGGACTCTTGAGTTTTATATCGACTTGGCCCTGCAACTGAGCGGCTCAGCTTTTACTGTGGGTTTGGTGGACAGGGCTGAGGATCTTCACCCCATACCTGCCCAGCCTGAGCTTCACGTCAGCCACGCCCAGCCTGAGCTTCACGTCAGCCACGCCCAGCCAGAGCTTCACGTCAGCCACGCCCAGCCAGAGCTTCACGTCAGCCACGCCCAGCCAGAGCTTCACGTCAGCCACGCCCAGCCAGAGCTTCACGTCAGCCACGCCCAGCCAGAGCTTCACGTCAGCCACGCCCAGCCAGAGCTTCACGTCAGCCACGCCCAGCCAGAGCTTCACGTCAGCCACGCCCAGCCAGAGCTTCACGTCAGCCACGCCCAGCCAGAGCTTCACGTCAGCCACGCCCAGCCAGAGCTTCACGTCAGCCACGCCCAGCCAGAGCTTCACGTCAGCCACGCCCAGCCAGAGCTTCACGTCAGCCACGCCCAGCCAGAGCTTCACGTCAGCCACGCCCAGCCAGAGCTTCACGTCAGCCACGCCCAGCCAGAGCTTCACGTCAGCCACGCCCAGCCAGAGCTTCACGTCAGCCACGCCCAGCCAGAGCTTCACGTCAGCCACGCCCAGCCAGAGCTTCACGTCAGCCACGCCCAGCCAGAGCTTCACGTCAGCCACGCCCAGCCAGAGCTTCACGTCAGCCACGCCCAGCCAGAGCTTCACGTCAGCCACGCCCAGCCAGAGCTTCACGTCAGCCACGCCCAGCCAGAGCTTCACGTCAGCCACGCCCAGCCAGAGCTTCACGTCAGCCACGCCCAGCCAGAGCTTCACGTCAGCCACGCCCAGCCAGAGCTTCACGTCAGCCACGCCCAGCCAGAGCTTCACGTCAGCCACGCCCAGCCAGAGCTTCACGTCAGCCACGCCCAGCCAGAGCTTCACGTCAGCCACGCCCAGCCAGAGCTTCACGTCAGCCACGCCCAGCCAGAGCTTCACGTCAGCCACGCCCAGCCAGAGCTTCACGTCAGCCACGCCCAGCCAGAGCTTCACGTCAGCCACGCCCAGCCAGAGCTTCACGTCAGCCACGCCCAGCCAGAGCTTCACGTCAGCCACGCCCAGCCAGAGCTTCACGTCAGCCACGCCCAGCCAGAGCTTCACGTCAGCCACGTCCAGCCAGAGCTTCACGTCAGCCACGCCCAGCCAGAGCTTCACGTCAGCCACGTCCAGCCAGAGCTTCACGTCAGCCACGTCCAGCCAGAGCTTATCGCCTGTTCGCCGGAACCAATCACCTACCCGCCAGAGACTGAGCACACCACACGTGAGTCCACACGAGAGAACGCAGCGCTGATTGTGATGTCTGCGGCGATTCTGTGTGTGTGGGCTACACACACATCAGCTCTGGTCCATGAGTCCAGTTCCGAGTCCCATGATGTGCCGGCCCCGTCCAGTTCCGAGTCCCATGATGTGCCGGCCCCGTCCAGTTCCGAGTCCCATGATGTGCCGGCCCCGTCCAGTTCCGAGTCCCATGATGTGCCGGCCCCGTCCAGTTCCGAGTCCCATGATGTGCCGGCCCCGTCCAGTTCCGAGTCCCATGATGTGCCGGCCCCGTCCAGTTCCGAATCCCATGATGTGCCGGCCCCGTCCAGTTCCGAGTCCCATGATGTGCTGGTCCCGTCCAGTCCTGCGCCAGAGCCCGCTGATCCTGCGCCAGAGCCCGCTGATCCTTCACCACCCTGGCACTCGCCTCGTCCTGCTCCGCCCTGGCCTGCTCCAGGCTACGACCCCGTAGCTACCCCCAAGAAATTTTTGGGGGGGGGCAGTAGGCCACCACCATGGTCTTCTCCGCCGTGGCCGCCCGAGGGTCCGACAGCTCCGCCCTGGCCGCCCGAGGGTCCGACAGCTCCGCCCTGGACGCCCGAGGGTCCGACAGCTCCGCCCTGGCCACGCCCACAGTCTGCTCCGCCCTGGTCACGCCCACAGCCTGCTCCGCCCTGGTCACGCCCACAGCCTGCTCCGCCGTGGTCACGCCCTCAGCCTGCTCCGCCGTGGCCACGCCCACAGCCTGCTCCGCCATGGACACGCCCACAGCCTGCTCCGCCGTGGCCACGCCCTCAGCCTGTTCCGCCATGGACACGCCCACAGCCTGCTCCGCCGTGGCCACGCCCTCAGCCTGCTCCACCCTGGCCGCCTGCACGTCCAGCTCCGCCCACGTTCCATGGCCCAGGTCCGCCCACGTTCCATGGCCCATGCCCGTCATTGCAAGGCCTCGGTCCCGTTCCCTGCGCGGACCTGGCCCTCCATCCCGCCCCCAAGTCCGCCTCCGCTTCTCCGCCCCCCTGAACTTTTGGGTGTTTTATGGGCGTCAGGAGCCGCCCATAGGGAGGGGGCTATGTCACGGTGTGGGTTTGTCTTGTCATGTTTAGTGGTTCCCTGTCTGTCTATTAGTCTTCCCAGGTGTTTCCCGTTAACCACGCCCCCTTGTTATCCTGTTTAGATCGTTTGCCCCTGTATTTAAGCCTTGTGTTTCAGTCCAGTCTTTGAGAGTTCTTGTATTGTTGTAAATGCTGTATGCACGCTGTCCTGTTCCTGAGCTTCGTTACCAAGTCTGTTAGTTTCTAGTTTATTTAAATAAAATACTGCTGCATGTGGATCCTGCTTTTGCCTCTGCTTCAACTGCTTCACAACACTGTCATACAAAAAAATTATGAACATATGCAAAAACAAGAGAGAACCAATATATTGTTTTTTTAAATATTAAAAACTGATTATGTTCCAGTCAGTGTATTTTTGGTTTTTGTTACAAGCATTTTCTTTTTTTGCATTTTACAATAAAACCTGTAGCTGTAGATTAGCCTTTTTTGTCAAAATATTTAGTCAGATAAATACCTTAATTAATATCAGATAAATACCAAGTTTAGTGTTTTGTTCTTCCTCATATTTAAATATTATACATACATACACAGTGCCTAGTATAAGTGAACAAAGCAATGCTAAAGTTGACTAAAAAGAGGAATAAAAAAATCATCTTTTGGAAATTGATCTTAATGCCTTAATTTAAAAAATGAGGAAAAATCCAACCTTTAAGGACACCAATTCTCTTTGTGAATGAATAATGTATCATAAATAAATGTTCTTCCTTAAAATACAGGGTGCATAAGTCAGGACACCCCTATGTTAAACTCCCATAGAGACAGCAGATTTTTATTTTTAAAGGCCAGTTATTTCATGGATCCAGGATACTAAGTTCCCTTGGCCTTTGGAATTAAAAAAGCCCCACATCATCTTGGATCCATGAAATAACTGGCCTTTAATAATAAAAATCTGCTCTCTCTATGGGAATTTAACATAGAGGTGTCCTGACCTATGCAACCTGTATTTTAAGGAAGAACATTTATTTATTTACAATACATTTTAGCATACAGCTTTAGCATGGGTGTGTTCACTTATGCTATCCACTGTATATATATATATATATATATATATATATATATTAGGGCTGGGTAAAAAATATTGATTTCTCGATTTTAATCGGTTCTCATTTTTACGAACTGATATCGATTCTTAAATCCCAAGAATCGATTAGTCATCCTGTTTTCAGTTGATGAATTAATGGAACATTGTAGCGCGCATCCCATCCAATAAACGCAATAATCTTTGTGCTTTGTTACTATTGATATGAAACAAAGTCTCAGATTTCAAATTACGTCCATTTTCTTACGAAATTCAAAAACATAACCGTTTTGGCGCTGTGGCGTGAGATCGCTCTGGCGCAGCTCAAGAGAAGCAGCAGCGCCGAGCACACATGATCTTCTCTTCCGCCTTAATATTACCAGTTACAGCGTGAAATAAACATGAATGAGCATCTGAAAGTGTGTTAAAAGATAGAGTACAACTTATCGAAATCCTTATTGTCACATGGAATCGCTCAATCAGTGTTTCAACCATGGAAAGACGTCAGTGAAACAGCTTGTAGAAAGTTTTTATGACAGCCACCATTTAAATGTTTATATTTCATATAACTTTATTATTAGAAAAATAAATAAAAGTATAATTTAAGTGTTTGTATACAAATCAGTAAATCTTTACCTTCAATATTAGGCTATAGTAGACTAATGAAACAATTTTAATGATACAACTGACTCCCATAGTTTACAGCATTGGTTGAGATTTGTTTTCCTTGAGAAAATTTGCCATGTATTGTACCTGATATCCACAATAATCAATATTTAATCGAATCAGAATCGAATCGAATTGCAAGCTTGTGAATCGAAATCGAATCGAATTGTGAAATTTGTGTCAATACCCAGCCCTAATATATATATATATATATATATATATATATATATATATATATATATATATATATATATATATATATTAGGGCTGGGCAAGTTAACGCGTTATTATCGCGTTAACGCATTTATTAATTAATGCCGACAATTTTTTTATCGCACGTTAACGCAGTTTTTTTATTATTATTATTTTGAAAGTCCGTTGCTCACTGGCTCTGAATACACATAGGCCTACAGTCAAACCATGATCACAGGAGGGGTGGGATGTTGGTCAGCCAGCAAATAACCCACCCAAACAAGCAGTGGAGAGAGGCAGGTTCTCTCTGGTGAACAGTTAAAGGGTTGCGCTCCGCGAGTGAATGACAGGCGCTCTATGGATAGTACCTATAAAACCTATAGATAATAACTATTTAGATTCTGGAAACTCACTAACAGCGAGCCGAGGATCAGTCTCTCTTCTAATGATTTGTGCTGCGCGTCCTTTATAAAAAGTTATAGACCATTCAACTTCGGCAACGCGCGGGCGCGTGCTTGAGGCGAGCATGACTGCAACAGTTTCACAGGAACGCACCCGCTTGTCGCTGCACCTTGTGCTCGACCACTTCACCTCACTCTTGGCTGATTTATACTTCTGCGTCGGACTTACGACGAAGACAATACGCTATAGTCTACGCGTTGGTTTTCATTTATATCTCTGCGTCGTTGTCCGCGTTGACGCGCAATTACACATGCAGAGGGAGCATGTGAAA
Source organism: Gila orcuttii (assembly GCA_026230005.1). NCBI lineage: Eukaryota > Metazoa > Chordata > Actinopteri > Cypriniformes > Leuciscidae > Gila > Gila orcuttii. Next base: position 67,245,461 of record JAPDVR010000002.1, on the reverse strand, counting down.
CCCGGGGAGCGGTTGTAGCAATCACAGCGCTTGCGGTACGCGTAGAATTGACGTTACATTTTTGGAGAGGTGCACGTCAGGGTACGCCGAAGTGTACGCACGCTACACAGCAACAGCGTGAGTATAAAGTATAAATTGTTTTTTTTACTCTGTTTAATGTAATCTTACGTGGGAAACCATGGCATGACCAAACCTAAGCTACTATAAGTAACGTTGGTCGACTTATATAGTAGTGATCATGACCTCTGACTACTACATAGACTGTTTCTGCTGCTCCCTGATAAAAGATACCTGTTGATACCTGTTCAGAAAGAAAACTGGACTCGTTTTAACAAACTAGATAAAAGGTAATGCCCTGGCAGTAGCAAATAGCTTTGTTTAAATATTTGATTTGATTACATTAATGTTTAAGTTGAGATTTGAGATTACTGTGTAAAGGGAATACTGCTGGTATAAAAGCACCTTATTTGTTTAAAGTTATTGCACTTTTGTGTATATAGCAGTACATTTAAATCAAAAGTGCGCAATTTAGAAGTCATTATTCAATTTTGCGCATAACAATGCGATTAATCGCGATTAATCGCAAGAAAACCATGCGATTAATCGCGATTAAAAATTTTAATCGGTGCCCAGCACTAATATATATATATATATATATACACAGCTTTTTCCAATATATATATACGGTATATATATATATGCCCCTTTCTACACTTGAGCCCCTGAGGACCTCTGAAGGCTGTAAAGCGCATTAGCAGAGGTTCAGTGGAGGACTCGAGGAGATGCGAGGGTCACATGATCTACAGGAGAGATGTTGGGCCTCAGTGTTTACACTTTCAGCATATGCCACGTCTCTGATGCCAGGGGTGAAAGGACTCAAATGGAAAGCATGTGTTCCTCGTTCTCGCTGCTCAACTCGACTGAGAGCTTGTGGGAAACATGAGGATTTCCAGATAATATTTGCTTGACTTCTGCTTCTTATTGGTTTTTAGACGCAACAAGGCTGAGACCTCACAGGTTTATCAATCTATGGCCATTATCGACTCATAAACCTCAACTTTTCAAATCAAAATAAAGAAATTATTACTGGAAATCATTTCAAATCAGGCCTAACCGCATCAAATGAGCATGTTCTGTGAATCTTGGCTAGATTCTTGAGACATTTATGCAATTATGGTCTGTCTCTTCATAGGCCAAAGATTTGTAACAACACAGCCGTTAAATCAAAGAGTAACATTATATGTAATTGCACTGTACAAACGTGTGTATTTGAGCATACGAGTGACAGATTGACAAGAGGAGCGTTTGCTATCTGCCACAATATCTCTTTCTCACGCTGAAATATTTGGAAAGTCGCTGTCAGCGGTAATATGACGAAACGTTCAGAGCGGTTGTGTGTATCTGTAATTACAGACTCGGGCATTTAAACGTCCACTTGAACCGCTCAAAACCACACGTAACAAATATATAATTTAGGTGATTTTAATGACAAAAACAGGACATCTGAAATTTATATCTTTTCTAAATAATCCACAGTCTGGAAGATTTTGTTAAGGATTTAAAAGTCAAAGTCAATGTAACACAATCCTTTCTACCACATTTACCAAAACACAGCCCAGAAATATACTATTGTTCAAAAGTTTTCAGATTCGTACCAATTTTTTATGTTTTGGAAAGAAGTCTATTCTGCTCACAAAGCCTGCATTTATTTGATAAAAGTTCAAGTAAAACCTGTGAAATATTTGTTTAATGTGAATATATAGTAAAGTGTAATTTATTCCTGTGATCAAAGCTGAATTTTCAGCATCATTACTCCAGTCTTCAGTGTCACATGATCCTTCAGAAATCAGTATAATATGATGATTTGATGCTCAAGAAAAATTTAAAGTGTTGAAAACAGTTGTGCTGTTTCATATTTTTGTGGAAACCATGACACATTTTTAATAGAAAGTTCAAAAGAACAGTATTTATTTGGAATAGAAATATCTTGTAAATTATAAAAGTCACTTTTGATCAATTTAATGCATCCTTGCTGAATAAAAGCAACAAAAAAATGATTGACAGCCAACATGTCACTAGAAAGTTTGTCTAAAATACGAAATAAAAATAAAATAGTCAAAGTCTAGGACTGTCAGAAATATTAGTTCTACTGTTATTATAACATCCTACTGGTATAATAAAGTACATAATTCTCCTGGTCAGTCAAACTATTCACTATTCATCAAGGATTTGGATGTATTAATATTGAAATATCGAAACTTGCAGACGATGTGAGGCCGTGCGGGACAGTCTGATAATCAGGGGCCCGAATGAGGAACTGTGTAAAGTGAGGGGCCGCCAGAGGAACTAATCTTCCCTATTCGTGAAGTGGATAGTAGCAAGACTGAAATTACAGCAAAAATACATTCAATATTACAATAATAAAATAATGTAAATGTAGCCTTTTAGCTTAAAAAAAAAAAATCTACAATCTACAAAAACATGCTCTATGTATTTGGGAAAACCTGTCAAGAACTTGTATGGGTCATATTTCACTACAAAAAAAAAGAAAAAAGTAAGACATTACATTTTGCTTAAAGAAAAAAAAAGTCTATTACTTCCGCCCAACTTCACCCTTAATTCAAATATTATTAAACATTTTGTAATCACATTGCCATCATATTGCCATTGATTTGTAATCAAATTATGCCGACATAATTTTGGGCCAGGCTGTCATACAAAAAAATTCTGAACATATGCAAAAATAAGAGAGAACCAATATATTGTTTTTTAGAATATTAAAAACTGATTATTTTCCAGTCAGTGTATTTTTGTTTTTGTTATATGCATTTTCTCTTTTTGCATTTTACAATAAAACCTGTAGCTGTAGATTAGCCTTTTTTGTCAAAAAAATTATTTTGTTAAATAAATACCCCAATTAATATCAGATAAATACCAAGTTTAGTGTTTTGTTCTTCCTCATATTTAAATATTATATATATATATATATATATATATATATATATATATATATATATATATATATATTTCCAAAAACCAAATGCCTCAATTAATATCAGATAAATACCAAGTTTAGTGTTTTGTTCTTCCTCATATTGAAATATTATATATATATATATATATATATATATATATATATATATATATATATATAAATAAATATTTTTCATTGGTTTTTATTTATATATATATATATATATATAAAACACACTACTGTATATGGGTGTGTATATACTAGTGTACATAATGGGTAAGCATATTATAATATATAATAATTAAAATTGTGTGAGAAAATCAGAAATTTTGAAATTGTAAAGAGTTTATACAGTAGATAATGACATTTGTTTGTACTAAATAAGTTTTTGCTAATGCAAATTTATTTTGGCAAAATTTGACCTGGACCTTTTTTGTGTCCCTGTTGAAAAGCCAAGTTTAGCCCAGACATAAATGTCCATTCTGGTCTAGGCCGGTTTATGCTGGTTACTGCGGCAGACCATCAAAACCGCACAATACCAGAGCTAGTCGACAAACACGACGAAGCTTAAAGGGATAGTTCACCCAAAATTTCTGTCAGTAATTACTCTCCCTCATGTTGTTCAACCCCGTAAGACCTTCGTTCATCTTCGGAACACAAATTAAGACATTTTTGATTAAATCTGAGAGCTGGATCACTCCTCCATAGGCTTCTAAGGGATTTAAACTTGTTTCCCCAAAAAGTTATTAAAGACATCGTTAAAATAGTCCAAGTGACTACAGTGGCTCAATCTTAAGTTTATCAAGCGACGAGAATACTTTTTGTGCGCAAAAACAAACAAAAACAACGACTTTATTTCAACTATTCATTTCCTTCTCTGTGGGCCTCGAGTCAGTTAGCGTAGTGTGATTGCGTAGTGCTACGTCACACGTAAGCTCACTATTGGCCGACGCTGGTCATGTGTGTGATGCGTGTGACGTACAACACAGAAGCGCTGCGCTGTTACACTAGTGAACTCACTCGAGGCCCACAGAGAAGGAAATGTTGAAATAGTTGAAATAAAGTCGTTATTTTTGTTTGTTTTTGCGCACAAAAAGTATTCTCGTCGCTTGATAAACTTAAGATTGAGCCACTGTAGTCACTTGGACTATTTTAACGATGTCTTTAACGATAACGATATTTTAACGATGTCAAAGTTTCAATCCCTTAGAAGCCTATGGAGGAGTGATCCAGCTCTCAGATTTAATCAAAAATATCTTAATTCGTGTTTCGAAGATGAAAGAAGGTCTTACGGGGTTGGACAACATGAGGGTGAGTAATTACTGACAGAGTTTTCATTTTTGGGTGAACTATCCCTTTAAGACTCAACATACACTGATCTGAGCGGGTGTTTTATTACAGAGAGCCAAATCTCCACCAAACGCCCTCATTCTCTCTTAATGTCAGTGTCACCAGAGACAGTCCAGAGTGCTGTTGCTCACAGACGCTTGAGCGAGACGCCCCTGCTGGAGACCCTCATTAAAGCCAAACTCCTCAAAGAGATATGACCGGTAACCCAAGGCTGAAATATGTATCTGAAGCATATTTAATAAATTATGCATCCCTTATTTACTAATGGGCTATCGACTGCCGAGCCGCTGAGCCTGATAGGATGTCAGCGAGTCGAGAGAAGGATGAAGCGCTGGAAGACAGGAGAAAAAGAGAGACAGCACTTAAAAGGGTCTCACTTCTCCCCAGAGGACGAGCGAAGAGAGACATTGTTTCACTCTTCTCTGCTCTCTATCTCTCGCTCTCAGTTGTTCTTTGGGTTTCAGCTTGTTTGAAATGGAAAATGAGATCTTGTTTAAAAATCCGATCATTTTGGTTCCGCTCTAAACAACTTTTCAGACGTGGCAAAGATTGGGTTTTTAAATTGACAGGTTGTGTTCCACAATTTCTAACATCCAATATTATAAATCTACAGTCAAACCTAAATTTATTCAGACACCTTCAACATTTCTCACATTATCACAGTTTATTCACTATAGTTTAGAAAATGGTAATAAATTATGACGTTATTAAATCAGTGGATATTTCACTGGTTTTGTCCATTCTTCTGTTAGACTCTCACACATGAATTATGTTGAATATCTGTCAGCTGTTAATTTTAACTACACAATTAGATAATTCCAGTTTAGCTCAACCAATTACCAAGCAATGCTTCATGTTGTTCAGTCTGTGGTGTAAAAAGGTGCATTAGCAATTAAAGAAAAAACACTTCAGCAAAACATGATCAGCTCAAAGTGTCATTTTTTGGGCCCAGATTTTTATAAATTTTACTGGTAGTCACTGTATGATGAATTATTGGGTATAATATGTCACAGTTTACTTTATTTTGCTCTCCTCACTTACATAAATGAACTATAGTGTCCTGCACACACTAGTAAAAAAAATATCAAAAATGATATCTGAATAATTTTTGGTTTGACTGTATATGTTGCTCAGAGGTGTCTCAAGAGACCAAATAGAGCTCTCGGTTATGTAAACTTTGTTTTAAATTTTTCTAGCCAAAAATTAGAGAAATAAAAATATAAATAATGTGCATAGCAGTTCATGAATTCACTAAGAAATGCTTGAGATCATATTGAGACTTTTGATTGCCGACACATTGGTTTTGTAGAGGAACATCTGAGAAGCATTTAATGTCACGGTCTAAGACAAAACGAATGAGATATAAAAGGCCTCTGATTTGTGGTTTTCTTTCCTATTGTTTGCCACAAATGAGATGCAATTACTAAAATTGATTATTTACAAAAAAAATAAAACAGGGAAAGAAAATAACCAGCTTTCTATATACTTATTTATTTACACTACCGCTCAAAAGCCTCTTCTGCTCACCAAGGCTGCTATAGTTTGATAAAAAAAAATAAAAAAATAAAAAAATATATATATACATATAAACAGCAATATTGTGAAATATTATTACAATTCCAAATAACTGTTTTCTAAGTGAATATATTATTAAAATTAATTTATTCCTGTGATCAAAGCTGAATTTTCAGCATCATTACTCCAGTCTTCAGTGTCACATGATCCTTCAGAAATCAGTATAATATGATGCATCCTTGCTGAATAAAAGTATTAATTTCTTCTTCTTTTTTTGAAGGAAAAAGAAAATCTTGCTGACTTTTTAACATTAGTAATACATATGAGTGTCAAAATCTTTGAATATGTGAAATTGATAAGAATGTAAATGTGTACCCTGAAATGCAATGTAAGTCGCTTTGGATAAAAGCGTCTGCCAAATGCATAAATGCAAATGTAAATGTCTCTCACGGCATGCTGGGAGCTGATGGTTTGAGGTCATCTCTGATGCTAAAACAATGATGATTCCCATGTGGGATAGTTGCTCAGCTGATCCCGGAACAGTGGATTATAAGACACTGATGCCGGTGTGTCAGCGCAGTGTATCATGTGACACTGCAACACCCTCTGCAGGTTCTTATGGGTAACTTCATACGGCTGAAAATATACTGACAGATAAACCTTCTTGTGTTTCCAAAGGATATCATGCAATATCAAATTGTCAAGGATAAGAGGACTAAAAAACTCTTAAATGACATCAACTCTAGATCTTTACAGTAGACGCAAATAAAAATAAATAACTAGCTTTTCTAAACAGAATCACGTGTAATTCAGGCTGAGATACAGCGGCATTCTGTCAGAGCGCTACAGACTCGGGGCCGACAGCGAGACGGCGTTATCTGGCGCGGGAAATCAATGGAGCCTGGACCGGGTCGCAGGAACGGGGTTGCATTACAGTCACGGACCGAACGGACTCCTTCAATGGGACAGTGGCTCTGTAAGGCCATCCGTATTATGTATGAAAGAAAAATTAGGGCTTTGACTTAGAGTGTATACTAATCTTACATTTATGCATTCAGCAGACGCTTTTATCCAGAGCGACTTACAATAGATCAACAAAAGCAATTTATTAAAGAGCCAACAATATTCCTAATATACAATGTCAGGTTTTTTAGACAACTAGATTAGACAGTAAACTAGAGAAGAGGAGAAATGCAGAGAAAAAAAGAATCAACTTGAACATCAACAAGAGCAGAAATAAAAACGATACATTTACCTTTAAATTGATGCTCTTGAAAGATGTCAGATAAAATATGACTCATGTTGAGGATGCATGCTTAACACAAAATGGGTCATAAAAAATAACTAACCATGAATAAATTAAAACGCAAACTAGATGCTTACAGGTTTCAGGTTTCATTTTGGTTTCATTTTTGGTTGAACTATCTCATGAATCCCATTGCTTATTTTTAATGTAACTACTGTACATAATTACAGCATCAATAAGTCACAATCTCCTAATTTTAGTTGGTCTCTTCCAGTAAGTTTTCAGCAGTACTGCATTTCTTGACAATGCATTTTGTGAGTTAGAAGAGCATTGAAAGGGTAATGCATAATTCTAGGAGGCTGTTGACTGTTTGATGTCTGCAAGATGCCGCAATCTAATCCAGTGTCTTCAACAACGCTCTCCTCACTCGGTACGTGAGATTTTAATAATATGTAATAATGACACCCTTGAAAAATCAATCTGCAATCTGCCATTGGCGCGAGAACGCTTGCATATTCACTTCAGTTGACATCATTAAAAAGACATCCATCCACATCAGATGCACTGACTTTGCTTAATTAGTTTCTACAAAGATATCGAGCAAACCTCTGACCAGAATAATGCTGATTCTGTGCGATTATTGTAAAAAACTGAAAAGTTCTTCCATGCATGGAGTGGAGCCTCCTGGGAAAGAGGAAAGGTTATCGAGAAAGACTGTTTGCGCTGTAATGGTTCTTTTGGAAAAATGGCACGAAAACGTTACACTAATGGAACAATCAGTCCTGCACGGTTCCATCACCTGCAATCCCGTCTTTATCCAACTTCCTAATTCTGTTAACGGCTAATGGATGAATCAGAAAGGTGTTTACTGATGTACAGTAGACTGTACATTCCCTGCAGTGGCTGAGGATATGAATTGTGGAAGATGTCAATGATGGCCATATCCTTCGCTGGGCTGCATCTCATATGTCTCATTGAGCCTCCCCCCCCCCCGCCACAGCCACAGTGCATCCTGGGAACCATTAAGGAAACCCGAGAACACCGCAAGCACACAAACACAATCAAGAGGAGGATGGCTGACCAACACCCACGGGCCAAACTTTTAAAGAGGCGATGGTGCAGATTTATCGACCGCTCGAATTTCAGACAAAAAGCATCACTTTCTGTTCATAAAGTCGTGAAGAGCTGGGAAACTTTCATGTATAAATTCTGGCATTAATTCAAGTATAAACAGGGGACCAAAAGCATTATTCTTTAAGTTAAACCTTTGACTAGGGCTGTGCAATTAATGGATTTCAATTTTGGCTCCCAACGACTATGAAAACAATATAATCAAGGTAAAACGATAATTGTGCCGTGCTGAGTGTTGTAAAATGCAGTCTGCTGTTGCTAATTTCTGTTTAAAATTAAACAGCATTATTAAAAGCTCATTAAGCTACAAAAGAGACACAGACTACGTTTACATGCAGCCAATAACCCGTTCAAAACCAGGATATTAGCAATAACCCGGTCACGCACGGCCATGTAAACACCAGCAAAAACCCGAATATGCTCATATCCCGGATTTTAAAAACCCGGATATGATACCTGGGGTACCCCTTTTCTAACCCGAATTTTTGGTCATGTAAACGCGTATCGGCATATCCCCATAATGATTTGTGTTCTGCGCATGTTCTATTCGCAAGGAATCTTGGTCTTTTGAGTAGAGGAACCCGCGTGCAGTATACCGGAAGTAAACATGGCGAGACGCAGCACAGCATACTTTTGGAGCGAGGTCAGTACCAGCACCAAAGCGCAAACAAAGGCGACCGCTATCTGCCCCGAACTATTCATTATCCGCGTGCTGCTGCTGCTGTTGTTGTTGTCTTTGGATACAGGAAGAAGAATCGGAAATGACGCATATTGCGTCTTAAGGTTGTCCGTACGTCCAGACGCTAACCGTGCGTCGCCGTTTACATCGGGATATTGCAATTCCATGTATACAGGAGTAACTCTCTCTGCTCACGCATGTAAACGGGTTATTTCTAATGTTTCAGAAACCCGAATAGTGACCTTAACCCGACCATAACCCAAATATTGGCTGCATGTAAACGTAGTCACAGTTCCAGAGACTCCGAGGCAGAGACGATTGCGGATAAGCAAATGGGCTTCGAATACATGCCTAAACACACAGGCCTAGACACAATAATGTCTAGTTCTCCTTTTTGGAGAGTATTCATGTAAAAACAGTTGGTTATGTCTTAAATAAACGCACACTGTTGAGAAAGAAAACTCGTGTGTAACAGTATATTGGATCCGTGCAGGTCTTAAAGTGACAGCAGCCTAATATTCCTGCTGCAGTCTTTCATTAATAATAATCAAACAACAAATGACAAAGCAAACTCATTTTATTGCTCTTGACTGAATAATTTAAGTAGCTTTAATAAGAATGAATCTATAATTAATGTTTACATTAAGACTATGCTGTGTGTTTTTACATTTTTGTTGTAGGCTATTACTTATCTGAATACCACTGTTAGTACATCTTCCTGAAAAACCTAAAACAGTTTATTCAATTTGTATTTTCATTATATTGTATTGCTGACTGTTTACTTGTCTTAAGTAATTGTTTGAGGACCTTTTTCTTACATTAGTATTAGTTTTTGCTGAAGTATGTATAATGAAATTGTGTGACCAATAATCGTGTTAAATAATTGAGATTTCTGTATTTACCGTGATTATGAATTTTTTGCCATAATCGAGCAGCTCTACCAATGATCTTACATTGTCCAACATTTAACATAGCGGACCATGGTCAGGCCATGCAATAAATACAGTTAATTTAAGAAAAAGCTTTTTTGATTTATATTGCATACAGTGAAGGTTTACAATAAGAAGTTATTGTAGACACATTTATTCAAATCAAACTCTGGTCCAGATTTTTGGTTTCAGACAAAAAGCATCATACCATTTTCAAGAGCTAGGAAACTTTCAAGCATTAATTAAAGCATAAACTATTTAATTTAAGGTAAATCCATGACCTTGACATCACTAGAGTTGAGCTACTGAAACATATACAACCATTTACATTTAAAGTCATAATTGCAGTATATTTTAGGTCCTTCACATGCCAGTTTTACTTGCCCACATTGGCCAGACGCCTTGGCATAGCAGACCAAATTAGTGGTCAGGTCATGCCGGTTTGAGGATCTGTTTACTTGTCTTATGTAATTGTTCTGAGGACCTTTTTCTTACGTACATTAGTTAACCTAGTATTAGTTTTTGCAGACATATGAATAAATGTGAAATTTCAATGATATATAAAATTACTCATATCGTGAAATAAGACTTTGATCACATCGCCCACCAATAATCGTGTTAAATAATCATTATTTCAGTATTGACCGTGATTATGATTTTTGCTCTACCCATGATCTTACCATTACTAGAACAAGTTGAGCTACAGAAATGTGTCCAACCTTAAACATAGCGAATCAAATGAGTGGTCAGGCCAGGCCATAAATACAGTTAATATAAGAAAAAGCTAGCGTGTTTTTTGATTTATATCACATATAGTGAAGGTTTACAGTAGGAAGTTATTCAGATTTACTTAGTTATTCCAGATTTATCGAGCACTCAAGCTTCAGTCAAAAAGCATCACACAGTTTCTGAGAGCTAGAAAACTTTCAAGCATAAATTCTATCATTAATTAAAGCATAAACTATTTAATTTAAGGTAAATCCATGACCTTGACATCACTAGAGTTGAGCTACTGAAACATATACAACCATTAACATTTGAAGTCATAATTGCAGTATATTTTAAGCGCTTCACATGGCAGTTTTACTTGCCCACCTTGGCCAGGCGCCTTGGCATAGCAGACCAAATTAGTGGTCAGGCCATGCCGGTTAGGTGGTCAGCGGTTTGGGGATCCTGTGGTCAGCGTGCAACGGGAGCCGGAGCGACTACAGATCGCTGACCACAGCTTGTCATTGATCCCACACTCAATCGGATTATTGCGGGCCCGAAACAGCCGTGCCTGCAGAATCCGCCGGGCCTGCCAGAAGAAGGAGGGGTGGTGTCAGTCTCCGGCGAATGGATGGAGGGAGGAGGGTGGAGATGGATGTGAAAACGAGCGAGCGGAGTGACAGCCCAGGGACCGATTGATCTTCTCATCATTTCCCATCCCTCTCTCCTCCTCTCCGGGCTCCTCTCGCAACCTCGCCTGGAGACGGATTCTGTTGAGCTCCACTGTATTGGATTTATGAGTTAATGGAGATGTCAAGACATAACAGATCGTGAAATAAGGAAGAGAATAGGAGGTGGCGGAGAGTTCTGTTTACACTCCCTCTCTCTTTAACTTGACGGGCGTTTGGAAGGAGTCCGTTTTAGTTATAGAGAATTACAGAGAACTTTAGGAGCAATGCTCGGCGTGTTTGAATCAGAAATTACCATGTCTATGCCTCTTTATGAAGGGTTTGGCCTTCATAACACAAGCTTTGATCAGGGTTCCCACACCTTGGTTAACATCAAATTCAAGGACCTTACAAGGACTCTCCAGGTCCAATACCCTAGGATTTAATTTGGGGACACATTTATTGTGTCCAACATCAACAGCAAACGTTGAGGTACCATCGTAGTACTAGTTTCATGTGCGCGTGAACCTCATGGCAACGTACAACACAAAGTACCTCATGCGGGAAACACTTAACGTAACACGTAAATGCGCGTAACTAACGTAAATCAAGCAAACTAGTATGCATAGGCCACGAAGTGTTGGTGAAATAACACATTAGTGGACCGGAGGGAATAATATGGAATTTTTTCCAACAAAATAAATTCAAGCACTTTCAAGGATCTGTATCTATGTACGTGTATTTTCAAAAACTTTCCAGGGCCTTGATTTATTTTAATTTTTTTCAGATTCACAAACTTTCAAGGGTTTCAAGGACCCCTGGGAACCCTGTTTGATGCTTCTACTGGGTGTAGGATTTGTAAAATAACAGTAGTCAAAAGACCTTTCCATGCCAAAGATGCCATTGTTGACAAAGAAACATTAGGAACTTGTGTACTTCATCATTAACTTTCCAAGCCACTGCTATCGTTACATAAGAAATTACGCTCAAAAGGTTCTTATACATGGCAAAAGATCTTCACAGTCTTCACATGTTGGGACTTTCACAGCAGGACTTTAACATAGTAGGATGCCCTGTTACTTTATCCACTACAGTAAAAGACCTGGGTGTTACATTAGACTGCAACCTGTCTTTTGAAAAGCATATTTCATATGTTACAAAAACTGCCTTTTTCCACCTTAGAAACATTGCTAAGCTACGTAATATGCTATCAGTCTCTGATGCAGAAAAGTTAGTTCATGCATTCATGACCTCGAGACTAGATTACTGTAATGCTTTATTAGCTGGTTGTCCTGCATCTTCAATAAACAAGCTACAGTTAGTCCAAAATGCAGCCGCTAGAGTTCTTACTAGATCAAGAAAATATGATCATATAACACCGATTTTATCATCACTTCATTGGTTACCTATAAAGTTCCGTATTAAATACAAGGTATTGCTTTTGACTTAAATGGTTTAGCTCCAGTCTAATTAACGGATCTTCTATCGCCTTACAATCCATCGCGCTCTTTAAGATCACTAAATTCGAGGCTTCTGGTCATTCCTAGGATATCCAGATCCACCAAAGGAGGCAGAGCATTTTCACATTTAGCTCCGAAGCTCTGGAATAGCCTTCCTGATATTGTTCGTAGCTCAGACTCGCTCTCCCAATTTAAAACTAGACTGAAGACGCATCTATTTAGCCAGGCATTCATATACATTTTTTATCTTACAGTTACTGTAAATTCGGCCTCTAGTTCATAAACGCCAGAGGAGAACTGGCCCCCGACTGAGCCTGGGTTCTCCCAAGGTTTTTTTTTTCTCCATTGGGTCATCTGATGGGGTGTTAGGACACCATTAGGTCACTGGATGGAGTTTTTCGGTTCCTTGCCACTGTTGCCTTTGGCTTGCTCAGTTGGGGATATTCAAATTAATTAACCAATCATACCATTGATCAGCTCTACCAAACTTGGATGTCTTTTTTCCAGTAATAAACAAACATTATTAAGTTGTTTTGATTGATACTGTGAAGCAGCTTTGATACAATCTGTATTGTGAAAAGCGCTATATAAATATATTTGACTTGACTTGACTTTATAAAACGTGTCGGTATACTTTCTTGTATCCAATCTATGGACACTTTGCACTGGTAGTGATGTATCAAATTTCAGATGGATGGATAGATGGATACAGACATTTACGCTGCATAATATAGAGGTGAATATTGTCTAATACCATGAAATCTCCTCAAAATACAAAATATGAAAGAATAAATATTACTAAAACAAAATATAGTGCACCTAAATGACATACTATACACCATGCACTTATACTATGCACTTAACCATCTTGTGTGTGAGGTTTAAAAGGCTATTTTGTCATCCAGCCCAGTTTGATAGCCCTTCCCTTTAGCTGCGCAATTAAAGCTGCGACTTGAGAGTATGAAGAGTCCAATATTCCACGCTTTATATTTTTGGTTAATTAAGTGCAAAATCCGGGTATTTGTAGTGCACCGTTTCCTCTTGAAATTTTCAGTGCGAACACACAACTCACACCGTTTATACTACAAAATGGCAAAGAATAATGCCTAAGTATGGCTAATGCCGACTAGCTGAAACATTCTAGGACTGAACTGAACACACTTACAGACTGTTTCCAAAGACTGAAGCAGATTTTAAACACCGCATTTGAACACAGACTAAACGCAACTGTCTCTGACTCTGCGAGTTTGGGCATGATCAGTTGTAAGCAATGTTCCCTCTAAGCTGCGCGCGTGCGCGGTCGCGCGCTTCTGATGCCTCGGCCGTGCAGAAAAGAATAAAATGCCACGCAGAGGACTGACGCGAAATGTGTGGGGAAATCCATTTGATTGTAGTTTAAGTGAGAAATAATTTCAGTGCTCTGGTCAACCGCTATAGAGTGAAAACTGGTGAATGCAGTTTACAGGTTTCATAGAAAGAGAATGATGTGAGCATGTGTGATTGGCACTGAGTCTTGTGTGCGGACCAAATAGCTCAATACGAGAGGCAACGAGAAACGCAAAGACATGTGAAATAAAATCACATCATAATGTTTTAAAGAAGAGTGGTTTGATTAAAGTGGTGGAAAAAACGGTTGATGGACACAGAACGGTAACAATTACACACCCACCCGCGTGCAAATTCAAAATACATCATTAGTTTAAATAGATGTTTTTGTGTGTGGGGGAGTTTCAGGCATGGTTAGATTACTATAAAAGAGTTCATATTCACTTTTCTTGAAAATATTTAGCTATTAGATCTATTTAAATGCTTCAGTTTGTTTTCATATTATAATAATATAATATGTAAACAAATTGAAGCATTTAAACTGATATATTATATCACTTCAAATACTTCAAATCGTTTTTTTTATATTATATTATATTTTATTATATTATAAGCCTAAATAAAGAATCTCACAAGGGTATTGTTTAGGTTATATTAGGCCTATATTTTATTATATTATAAGCCTAAATAAAGAATCTCACAAGGGTATGGTTTAGGGCTCATTGCCATTAAAGAGTTTGAAACCCCCTGCTAAAGAAAATATTGGAAATTCATAAGCAATAAACAATCATTTAACTTTGATGGTGTAATGCTTCCTGTACACAATTAATTGACTGTACAAAAACACTTTATGGTTTTCCCAAACCATCTCAGTGTAACAGCTTACTTTTCTTTCATACTATATTCTATTATTGTAAAGAATTGAACTGTCCTGCAGAAGATTTTGTAAATAATTTTTCATAGGATTTCTTGGTAAAGACTGTACAGTTAACAGCACTGTAAAAAAAATATCAGGTAACCTAAAATGTGCTTCATTTAGTGACTTCTTAATTAACTGCTTGTTTTTCAAAAATATGATTTAATACCAATAAGTTACATCAAGGGTCAAATAAAATAGAAATAGTACATTTTGTTTCTACGTATGCTGTACAGGTCAGGTATAAAGAATATTTTTGCTCAGGTGGCGAAAAATATTTGCTCAGCAAGAAAAAAAATTAGAGGGAACATTGGTCGTAAGTATCAGATTACATTCACAATCGGCCTTACAGTCGTTTAGTGTGTCCCCAGCTTGATGGGACGCAGCTTAAATTATTTTTTTCTTTAAGCGTTATGCTTATTGTCTGTTGTGACCACCATGAGGAATACCAAAAGCTAAACTTCAACCAATAGGCCATTACTACCCAGTTCAAAGCTCTTTGAAAGCCAAGATTTTTTTAGACAAGACCTCTCAAGTCCACATAGTTCTTGGGATTAAGTAGACTGATCTTGACTTTGACAAACAGCAACATTTAAACAGCACCAAACTCCCTGG
The DNA here is from genome assembly GCA_026230005.1 of Gila orcuttii. Taxonomy (NCBI): domain Eukaryota; kingdom Metazoa; phylum Chordata; class Actinopteri; order Cypriniformes; family Leuciscidae; genus Gila; species Gila orcuttii. The sequence goes on along the minus strand of JAPDVR010000002.1, from coordinate 67,229,944 downwards.
ATATAAACTCTCTGAGCAAAAAAAAGACCCTTCAGTGGTCCATGTTGAGTTAGAAGGGACATGTGTGATGCAGAAAACTGAGCTATGATAAAACTTACTGACCTCCAGTAAGACTATCAAGACGATGTGTTCCTCTCTGTGCGTCTGATTGCCTTCCAGGTTTTCTGTGATTAATGGCAGGTTTTGCGTTGTATCGATTCCCTATTGGCTTGGCACTGGTCACTTCCGCCCATCTTATCATTGGCAGAAGGAGGCGGCTCTGCTTTCTTCTCCACATTGATTGGCTCACAGAAAGTGCTTGTGGTTGTGGTCGAGCTGCCCACAGTAACACACAATTCATCCATTCCTTAGACGATAACAGCAATGAAACTGATAACTTACAGTAGTAATGTGGTTAAAAAGATGCATTGAACAGATGTACACTACCGTTCAAAAGTTTGGGATCAATACGATTTTTTTTCTTCAGAAAGGACACATTAAATTGATCAAAAGTGACAGTAAAGACATTTATAATAATGCAAAATATTTATTTTTTAATTAAATGCTTTTCTCTTGAACTTTCAAAGAATCCTGAAAAAAAATAATCACGGTTTGCACAAAAATATGAAGTTTTCAACTTTGATAATAATCATAAATGTTTGAAATGCTTGAGCATCAAATCATCATATTATACTGATTTCTGAAGGATCATCTTACAATGAAGACTGGAGTAATGATGCTGAAAATTCAGCTTTGATCACAGGAATAAATTACACTTTACTATATATTCACATAGAAAACAGCTGTTTTACATTGAAATAATATTTCACAATATTACTGGGTTTGTTTTGTATTTTTAATCAAATAAATGCAGCCTTGGTGAGTAGAAGAGACTTCTTTTAAAAACATTAAAAATCTTACCGACCCCAAACTTTTGAACAGCAGTGTATGCTAATGCTCAACAAACCTGACTATGCATGTTTTGAGCTGTGGTGCAGTGGGTCATGCAGGTGCTCCGGGAACATGGGTTCGAATCTGGCTTGCATGATGTTCTAATCCCATTTCTTCTCTTTCCACCACTTTCCTGCCTTAAGAATTGACTATGAAATTACAGGCAAACAGGCCATAAATATCAAGTACATAACCTCTATCAATCTATGATACACATTAAATTCTGATCGTGATCAAGCCTAAGACCAAATTCAAGATGAGCAGTATCAAAACTGAAAAGGTTTATCTTTTCAAACAAAACGTCCCCCAATAGACCCAGTTTAATGTCATTTATTGTTATTAATGAGGGGGAATTAGGGGGTCATGAGGTTACTTTCAATTTGCAACCATCTATTTGGTTATAGAGTCTCAATCAGTCATTGCACTCGATTATTAAACCAACAACCATTTGGACAGACTCATAAAAGTAATAAAATCAGTAAAGGAACAGTTCACCCAAAAGTGAAAAAGAAAATGTAATTTACTCATGTCATTCAAAACCTGTATGCATTTTTGTGTGAACCACAAAATAAAATATTAGGATGAATAAATGATAACTATCCCTTTAAATGTGAAGCATGTAATTTTCGCATGTCTAGCAATACTAAACTTAATTGCTAAATAATGGCTATTTTTAAGGTCATGGAAGAAATTGATATGTTTATTCAGCAAGGATGCATTAAATTGGTAAAAAAAAAAAAAAAAGACAGTAAAGACATTGATAATGTTACAAAAGATTACATTTCTAATAAATGCTGCAATTTTCAAATAAATGCTGACCTTCCTGTTCATCAAAGAATTGAAGCAGCACAACAGTTTTCAACATAACAGTTGATGATAATCAGAAATGTTTCTTGAGCAGCAAATCAAATCCATAAAGATAAGATAACATTTTATGGCATATTTTTATGGCTGAGTAAACATGATCATGATCTTGAGCACCAGCCTCACCTTGAATCTGTGCTTGAGGTTTACGGTCTCTTAATGCATGTCACTTAAATCCACTATTGACCTCTACGGCCTCTGTCTAACATTTATGCGTCTCAAAAATTCCCCTCTCATCTCCCGGTCAATGGTGTTTTTTTGGTAGGAAAATTAAAAATGCAAATCTAATCTGGTCGGCTTGTAATGTGATCAGTATGACGGCCGATCAATGTGTACCGTCATGCAAACGGGAGGCAGTGATGTATGTGAGAGAGAAGGAGTGAGGGGGGCTGACCGCTCTCGCTTTATCACTAAACTGTGTGTGTGTGTGCGTGTGTGTGTGTGTGTGTGTGTGTGTGGTGGGTAGGTTATAGGCATAGGGTTAGTGTAAGGAGAGAGGATATACAGTATGGACAGTAAAAAAGCCATTACGTCTATGGAGAGTTCCCACAAAGATAGTGAACCAGACATGAGTGTGTGTGTTTGTACGCATGTGAGTGAGTGAGTGAATGAGTGAGTGTGTATGTGTGTGTGTGTGTGTGTAAGTGAGTGAGTGAGTGAGTGTGTGTGTTTATGCATGTCTAATCTGTGTGTGTGTGTGTGTGTGTGTGTGTGTGTGTGTGTGTGTGTGTGTGTGTGAGTGAGTGTTTATGCGTGCCTCTCTCTCTCTCTCTCTCTCTCTCTCTCTGTGTGTGTGTGTGTGTGTGTAATATATCTACCCTTTCTTATCTACCAGCCTTCTCACCTTGAAAAGTGATCTCTGATCACTGTTGGGTCAAACCAGCAAACCCGAGATTTTCTTTCTCTTGTTAGTTTGATGACTTCATTCATTTATTTTTAAAGAGGTTAGTGACAACAAGTACATCTCTCCTGCCCACCAAGACTGCATGTATTTCATTAAAAATACAGTAAAAACAGTAATATTGTGAAATATTATTACAATTTAAAAGAAATGTTGGTATCACTTTATTTTGATGGTCCCTTTAACACATTCTGTTGTCTATAAGTAACACTGCACCTACATGTCTACTAACTCTCATTAGAGTGTTAGTAGAGTATTAGTAGACTGGTAGGGTTTGGGTTAGAATAAGTTGACATGTAGTTGCAAAGTTACTTATAGTCAGTAGAGTGTCTGTTGGAGGAGCAACACAATAAAGAGTTTGCAGATATTAAGCAGATAGTCCACTAATACTCTAATGAGAGTTAGTTGACATGTAGTTCCAAAGTTACTTATAGTTAACAGAATGTTCAAAAGGGACCATCAAAATAAAGTGTTACCAAAATGTTTTCTATGTGAATATATAGTAAAGTGTAATTTATTCCTGTGATCAAAGCTGAATTTTCAGCATCATTACTCCAGTCTTCAGTGTCACATGATCCTTCAAAAATCAGTATAATATGATGATTTGATGCTCAAGAAACATTTATGATTATTATCAATGTTGAAAACAGTTCAATATGACAATATGATTCATATTTTTTGTGGTGATACATTTGTGATACCTCAGATATGTCAGGATTCTATTGATGAATAGAAAGTTCAAAAGAACAGCATTTATTTGAAATAGAATATTTTGTAACATTATAAACGGTCACTTTTGCTCAATTTAATGCATCCTTGCTGAATAAAAGTCTTTGTGTTTGTACAGGAGTAAAATAAATAAATAAAACGTATTAAACTGAAAGTTACTTAAAAGCTATGTTTTACCTAAAGTGAACCTGGTAAAATAACTAATGCAAAGCAGAAACAGAATACGATTTTAAAAAAACTATGTTCAATACATAAATAGTCAAGTGGTGATAATGTACAGGTCCTTCTCAAAAAATTTGCATATTGTGATAAAGTTAATTATTTTCCATAATGTAATGATAAAAATTAAACTTTCATATATTTTAGATTCATTGCACACCAACTGAAATATTTCAGGTCTTTTATTGTTTTAATACTGATGATTTTGGCATACAGCTCATGAAAACCCAAAATTCCTATCTCAAAAAATTAGCAAATCATGAAAAGGTTCTCTAAACGAGCTATTAACCTAATCATCTGAATCAACTAATTAACTCTAAACACCTGCAAAAGATTCCTGAGGCTTTTAAAAACTCCCAGCCTGTTTCATTACTCAAAACCGCAATCATGGGTAAGACTGCCGACCTGACTGCTGTCCAGAAGGCCATCATTGACACCCTCAAGCAAGAGGGTGAGACACAAAGAAATTTCTGAACAAATAGGCTGTTCCCAGAGTGCTGTATCAAGGCACCTCAGTGGGAAGTCTGTGGGAAGGAAAAAGTGTGGCAAAAAACGCTGCACAACGAGAAGAGGTGACCGGACCCTGAGGAAGATTGTGGAGAAGGACCGATTCCAGACCTTGGGGAACCTGCGGAAGCAGTGGACTGAGTCTGGAGTAGAAACATCCAGAGCCACCGTGCACAGGCGTGTGCAGGAAATGGGCTACAGGTGCCGCATTCCCCAGGTCAAGACACTTTTGAACCAGAAACAGCGGCAGAAGCGCCTGACCTGGGCTACAGAGAAGCAGCACTGGACTGTTGCTCAGTGGTCCAAGTACTTTTTTCGGATGAAAGCAAATTTTGCATGTTATTCGGAAATCAAGGTGCCAGAGTCTGGAGGAAGACTGGGGAGAAGGAAATGCCAAAATGCCTGAAGTCCAGTGTCAAGTACCCACAGTCAGTGATGGTCTGGGGTGCCATGTCAGCTGCTGGTGTTGGTCCACTGTGTTTTATCAAGGGCAGGGTCAATGCAGCTAGCTATCAGGAGATTTTGGAGCACTTCATGCTTCCATCTGCTGAAAAGCTTTATGGAGATGAAGATTTCATTTTTCAGCACGACCTGGCACCTGCTCACAGTGCCAAAACCACTGGTAAATGGTTTACTGACCATGGTATTACTGTGCTCAATTGGCCTGCCAACTCTCCTGACCTGAACCCCATAGAGAATCTGTGGGATATTGTGAAGAGAAAGTTGAGAGACGCAAGACCCAACACTCTGGATGAGCTTAAGGCCGCTATCAAAGCATCCTGGGCCTCCATAACACCTCAGCAGTGCCACAGGCTGATTGCCTCCATGCCACGCCGCATTGAAGCAGTCATTTCTGCAAAAGGATTCCCGACCAAGTATATACAATTATTTGAAGGTTGACTTTTTTTGTATTAAAAACACTTATTTTATTGGTCGGATGAAATATGCTAATTTTTTGAGATAGGAATTTTGGGTTTTCATGAGCTGTATGCCAAAATCATCAGTATTAAAACAATAAAAGACCTGAAATATTTCAGTTGGTGTGCAATGAATCTAAAATATATGAAAGTTTAATTTTTATCATTACATTATGGAAAATAATGAACTTTATCACAATATGCTAGTTTTTTGAGAAGGACCTGTATGTATATGGACTTTGGCACATTAATATAACTTTCACATGCTATTCCACAACAGCTTTAAATGTGGTTCATCTAGTTCAATTTTACTGGTTTATAAATAAAATGTTGCTTTCATATTTCATAGAAAACATGAAAGCCACTTAAACTTTGTGATTAACACCTCAATAATTGACACTCACCATGACTCACTGAACTAGTAATGAAGCTTTAAGAAATCCCGTTTCATATTAGACCGTCAGCAGTTTTCGGCGCCATCGGCATCTAAAAATCACAAATGTGATTTAGTACTAGTTTAACAGTCACGTTTTGTATACTCCGTCGCACATACATTTACACACTTAAAGCGGGGAGGTTAGAGGGGTTTGTGTTGACCGCCTGTCTGACCGCAGTGGTGGGTGGGAGATTTATTTAAGATAAACCAGCGAGCTCTGAAAGGCACACAGGCCACAGAAACGGCAGCCCGGTACATCTTCATTAACAAGAAACATTTCTATTGATTTCATTTTTCCAGCGTTTCAAGTTACACATAAGAAATATGTATGGTGGGGTTAAATGAGTTATCCTGACCCGATTTGTATCGAGCACACTCTTTATGATATTATCTATGGGAGCGGTTAGTCAGTGGGTGTCAAAACTATTTGGCTGTAATGGGATAATGCACAGCTGCAGTCCTGATGGGCCGCAGAAGCAGGAGCGACGGCAATTCAATTGTATCCTGCGGGACAATGGGCAAACTGAAAGGAGGTGTAGGGATAAAAGCGGAGAGTCCGATAAAATGTAGTGGGAAAATCTGAAGAACTTTAGTAGTTTTATGATAGCCGGCTCTCTATTTTTATGTTTTGTTTAGATTTTTTTTATCATGACATTTCATACAAATTTTTCACAATTCTCATTACATCTGTCTGTGTGTGTGTGTGTGTGTGTGTGTGTGTGTGTGTGTGTGTGTGTGTGTGTGTGTGTGTGTGTGTGTGTGTGTGTGTGTGTGTGTGTGTGTGTGTGTGTGTCTGTCTGTGCGCGTCAATCACATTATTCAGGTAACACTTTTTTCTGTATCAGGAAGAATTTAGGGGGGAAATGTGCTTAAATGTCATGTAAAAATATACACTAGCATTAAAACAAATGTGGGACCTGATTTATAACCGTTGCGTTCACACAAAACAGGCCCTAAAGGAGGTTACTTTCAATTTGCAACTTGTTCCACTCAAGCATCTATTCGGTTATAGAGTCTCAATCAGTCATTGCACTCGATTATTAAACCAACAACAATTTGGACAGACTCTTAAAAGTAATAAAATCAGTAAAGGAACAGTTCACCCAAAAGTGAAAAAGAAAATGTAATTTACTCATGTCATTCAAAACCTGTAGGCATTTTTGTGTGAACCACAAAATAAAATATTAGGATGAATAAATTTTAACTATCCCTTTAAATGTGAAGCATGTAATTTCCGCATGTCTAGCAATACTAAACTTAATTGCTAAATAATGGCTATTTTTAGGGTCATGGAAGAAATTAATATGTTTATTCAGCAAGGATGCATTAAATCGGTAAAAAATAAATAAAAAAAGACAGTAAAGACATTTTTTCACAATTCTCATTACATCTGTGTGTGTGTGTGTGTGTGTGTGTGTGTGTGTGTGTGTGTGTGTGTGTGTGTGTGTGTGCGTCAATCACATTATTCATAATGGTAACACTTTTTTCTGTATCAGGAAAAATTTAGGGGGGAAATGTGCTTAAATGTCATGTAAAAATATACACTAGCATTAAAACAAATGTGGGGCCTGATTTATAACCGTTGCGTTCGCACAAAACAGGCCCTAAAGGAGGCATACGCCACTTACGGCACATTAGTTGTGCACCTGCACGTAAACCCTGACTCATACGTACAAACATTTTAGAGACGGAGCAGTTTGGCGACACCGATGGTGAGCTGAGGAACTGATGGCAGATGAAGGAAAACCACTTTAAATCTTCATTATGAGATCTAATCATTATACAATGCATTTTCACAATAACAGTTTAAATAAATAAAAGAATGATTTAAACTATGTTTTACATCTGATATACACATTTTGATTAAATATGCCATTTTCATTAATGGAGTTAAGCACTTAAAAAATACATGAAATCGTTGCCGAGAAGTTACAATTTTTTTTGATATTCTAATAAATATAAATATTTGTAGTGGATGTGCTGCTTTTGAACACTTTTCCTGTGTCTCTGTTACTTTAATTTCCTATTATCACTGTAAAGCTGCTTTGAAACAATCTATATTGTTAAAAGCGCTATATAAATGAAGGTGACTTGACTTTTCCAGTGGCATGCTGTGTTTTAATGTTTTAATACAGCGAGGTTTGCTTAGCGCATGATAACAGCAGAATTCATGGTCTGAGAAAATATTTTTGTGCAAATAATGATCAATAATGCACAATATCTGTTTCCATTAAAAATATAAAGCAATTAAAAATACTATTTGGCCAGTGGAAAAAATTTAGAAAACCTTCTCTGAAATGTATTTAATACTACTTGATTTATTTATTCATAAACAAGGAAAGGATAGGCTACTAAATGATTTTTAGCAATGTAATGTGACGCACATCCATATCTCATATTTTCCTAATGTCTTGTACCGTTAATTATGGTATTACGTGGATGAATATGCATATGCAAATGATATGCAGATGAGGATATGCATAGTAAACGAGGCTCCATATACGGTTATTTCGGGGAGGAGACGCATGTGCGCACAATCTTCCGCTGACTGGGATTTATAAATATATGTATACATAATTTTGGAATTTTGCGCAGGTTCTGGCGGACGCACGGTTTTATAAGTCTGAATATTTTTTTGGCATACATCATTTTTGGCTTTCGGGCGCACGCACACTTTTAGTAAAGATCCTACGCACAGTTTTATAAAAGAGACCCCAGGTGTAATGTCAAAAACCCCACTAAAGTCTCAGTAAACTCGACTCAGGTTTGGTCTGACTGGTTTTCCTCACTCGTCCTTCTGCAGGCCTTCAGAGGGCATATTGATCAGCCTTTATATCCAATAGCTACTCTGCGATTACCGCAGTAAGAGTGTGCTGTAATTCATGTCATTATTTCTAGAGTGCCGCTGCTTTTCATTTATCAGCGGAATGTTTGTGGGAAGATGTTTGCAATCTTTCAGAGGTCTGCAAATGGAAAATTAATCTCGCTCTTGTAATTTAAACGACAGGGACAGACGCTGAAGGTCTCTTTGCATTACCATACCTCTTCTTCTCCGTCGTTCTCCTCATCTAGGTCATGCTACACCACCTGAAACGAAAAACAACACAAGACTTCAGCGTTCCTTTACTGTCGCCAAACATGACATTAATTTTTACAAAGTTTTAGAGAAAGATACTCTAAAACCTCTACAAAAGCTTGGAGCAATTTGTTGTTTTCCTCGAACAAATTAGTCTTTGTGATTTATGTTTGTTTATATATCCAATGCCGTATGAATGATGATATATATGTACTAAAATTATGCACTTTTTCAATTACACAACTGTTCAAAAGTTTGGGGTCTGTAAGATCAAAGCTGAATTTTCAGCATCATTACTCCAGTCTTCAGTGTCACATGATCCTTCAGAAATCATTCTAATATGATGATTTGATGCTCAAAAAACATTTCTGATTATTATCAATGTTGAAAACAGTTTTGCTGCTTCATATTTCATTTCAGATTTTTTTGCTGAATAGAAGGATCAAAAGAACAGCATATATTTAAATATACAAATATTTTGTACACTACACTTCTACACTACTTTTTCAACTGCATTGTAAAGTCGGGCGCACACTGTATAATTTCTTTCTGTCCTTTATGATTGTTGCTTATCAGATTGTTTGATATGAGTCCGGTGAGATCTTGCACACAAGCCAAGGCAGACTGCGCAACAACAACAGATTTATGTCAGATTGCATATACATATTAGCTAAGACTTTGATCATGATTGACGCAATTGAAAGGCTATTTCACATTAGTCTTATCAATTGTCGTATCCTCTTTGACACACAAAACTGAAATGATGCTAGAAAGAAAAAAACGCTGGATGAAAGAGTAAATGGTCACTTTCATATTACAATCATAACTTAAAGGAAAGCTAATTAACATGATATTTTTGTTGCATATCATATAGACCAGTGTTATTTTAGTATCACTGATATACTATAATAGTATTTATATATATTTGGATTTTATCTGTTTTCATGTTTTTAACTAATTTTAGGGATGTACGATATATCGGCCACTTTATCGGTATCAACCTATATATGTTAATTTTTAATGTTATCGTTATCGGCCTGAAAGGAAAATTTGGCCGATATATTTAAGCTGATAAATAATGTATTATTTCCTTCAGCTGAGACACTTCAGATGCACAGTTTGCCATGATGGTTTTTAATTGCTATAAATATAATTGAAATCACTTCAACAAAGGAAAATACAGTTCAGTGCAACAAGTGCAGCTCAAGTCTGTCATATAGGCTACATAAAATTATAATGAGAACATGCTTATTGTGTTCTTGGGACAGATTTAATTTTTGTAATCAGGCTCTCAAAAAGTATATAAAAATTTGGATTTAGATTTATTGGCCAATATATAGGTTATTGGCATTCAAATACACCTAATTATCGGTTATCGGTATCAGCTAAAAATTTGAATATTGGTACATCCCTAGTAATTTTGTTGTGTTTTTGTCTTTTTTTAATGTCTATATAGTTTTTTATTATGTTTTAGTTTATTTTTTTGTACTTCATAGTACACATTATTATCAAATCATACTGTGCTCCCATGGTTGTGTATTATACGGACATCGGAGTCACACTCACAAGCATTTAATCAGGTATGGATCCGTCCACTATGCATCTTTTAATGATAACCAAAAATTGTCTCAGATGGCAAAATCATAGCTAAAACTCCAGCAAAACCTGCTTTAAAAATGCTGAGACATTTGAGAAACTCCAAGGCACAAGATCAAGTGCAGACCCCAAAAGCAGTAGATGAAGTTGTACAGCAGTCTTGTGAAATATGAGATGACGGATTCCAACTCTGATGGATGGATACAGACGCCATTGTACGCATCCATCTCTTCTGGCAGCGTGTCAAAGCCCACACACCGCTCTCTGTCCGTCCAAAACAATAAACCTTCACATCCAGCTTCATTGGGCCCGAGCTAAAATCAAAGCGGCCCTGACATGTCTTCTAAATCCAATCATAGGTCAATAGCTGGAATGATTGATTGGCTTCAAATCCAATTGCATCTTCCCAGGCCTGTGCTTTGGGCCCTATTAGAGATTGGCATTGGCAGGGCCCGTCTTGGGAGTCCCGGCATCGTGGGAAGTGTCTGTCTGCCAGCTCTCTTTAATTGCCTTATTAAAACAGCCAAGAGTTCTGGATTGGCCAGTGCTTATTAGCCTGATTGAGGTTGGTAACGGAGCGAGATCGAGCTGAGGTTTAGTTGAAGGAAATTATGCTGCCGTGCAATATGAAGCTAGTAATATGAAACAAACAAAGACCAACAAAATACTAAATGGTATAGTCCATGATTAATCACAAGAGACTTCTTGTGAGGTATAAAACAAGCCTGTTTGCCAAAGCTTGCAAAACCAGGGCAGTTTGTTCTGGTCCATTTTTTTTATCTTTACAAATATAACAGATTATCAATCGGACTTTTGAACTTTTCTGCAAGAGGAGATTACAGTGAAAACCAAGGCAGAGGTTGTGCACGAACACTTGGTCTAATGACATCATGTAGACTAAGGAACACATCTGCTAACAATTGCCAATGCTTGTTGGATGTTGTAAAGGTGTGGCATGCAAATTGATAAGACCTGCATATCACACAATAAACTTGCATATTGTTTTTAAAAGACAACAGTGAGACTTTTGATGCATAGCAAGATGTGCAACAGCTGCTTTGTTTACATTGCACGGGAATAAGAAATTAATTTCCTTGATAACAACATGTGCTAATTAAGTCTAAATTAGACATGCTAAATGCATTGTGGCATTTAACACTACATTGGGATCTCACCAGGATGCAAGATAGGGTGTTAATGGTTAACATGGGCTGGTCCCATCAATGGATTCCTCTGCCGGTATTAGTGGCTGTAAAGATAAGCAGCGTTCAGAGTTTGGAGTCCAGAGGCTGTGGCTAACATTGAAGATGAGGATGATACCAGCAGGTGCTCAGTTACTTGTGTCGAAGCCCTAAAGAAGAGCAGAAGTGGAGAACGGAGGGTGAGTATGGGCCTCAAAAGAGGCTTTAATATGGGTAATTCATGAGGGAATCTAAGAAAATAGCATTGTATACATAAATACTTAAACGATAACACATGCATTTATTATCATTTAAGTGGTAAATCATCTTAAATTTAACTGTTTTTAGAATCTAAACTTTAAAATTAAAATGAAAACTACAACAGCATCTTAGCACTTAACTAAATATGGGTAATTCATGAGGAAATCCAAGAAAATAGCATTGTGTACATAAATACTTAAACTATAACATGCATTTATTATCATTTAAGTGGTAAACCATCTTAAATTAAGCTTTTTTTAGTATATAAACTTTAAAATTAGAATTAAAACGGAAAATAAAACTACAACAGTATCTTAGCACTTAACTAAATATGGGTAATTCACGAGGAAATCTAAGAAAATAGTATTGTGTACATAAATACTTAAACTATAACACATGCATTTATTATTATTTAAGTGGTAAACCATCTTGAATTAAGCTTTTTTTTAGAATCTAAACTTTAAAATGAAAACGGAAAATAAAAACTGTAACAGTATCTTAGCACTTTACTCTGCCTGAGAATGCTGTGAATTTGTTGATTTTAATGGGATTTGTGTTGCAAGGACGTCGAAGGAAACACAATCTGTTACCGTAAACACTTAGAGCCTATATGTGATGTTAGATCAGATCAGTTCTCACCTCGTCTGGGTCCTGCTCAAATTTGGCAGACGCAACAGTTGTCCAGACAGGAGAGCGCATCACGACAGAGGGAGTGTGTGTGGAACGGCTGACAGCACATTAGTGCAGCTCTCAAAGCGTTAGACGGGCACATGAGCCAAATCCAATAGAGTCTGAGCTACGAGCAGACAGCCTAAAAGGTTTGTAGCAGCGCTGTGAAATGAACAGATCAACAGAAGCACTGTAATTACCGAGCAATTAACGAGCCAGGTCTCAGCAACATGATATAGTACACAAACAGTGAAAGGCGTATCAGAGTAGATAAAGGTGTAAAGACAGAATTACAGACAAGAGGACAAGGATTCAAGTGTGTGTCAATGTTATAGCGAAAGAAAATGCAGAGAGTAAATGAGACTCTTCAACATCTCAATGCTTTGCTCTTGAGATTAAATGCAAATGGAGAGCAAAAGCTGCCAGTTAAGTTTTTACTTTTTCTGGGAGAGTAAAAATAGCTGTCATACAGTAAGAGTATTGAGCTATAAAATTAATGTGGATATCAGCTCTTGGAAAAACTTCATATTGAAATCTGAGCATCACAATGTTATTGAAACTCTACAGGCAAACAATATTTCATGCAAAAAAAAAAACAAATAAATAGATGCAGGACATTTTAGCAAAAGTCTAAAAAAATGATTTGTCACATTACTATTGAAATAATTAGATGAATATTAGATGAAAAACTTGCATTGGCAACTAAGTGAAAAAACCCCCACACAAATTATTAAAACTAAAATAAAAATAAAGTAAAGGTGAATACAAATATTTAAAAAACTAATAAAAATGACAAATTACTAAAACTTAAATTAAAATGAAAACAAAAATAAGCACTCAGATGATCTCATTTGTGAATTCACTCTCCTTTGGGGAAAAAAAACACCCTTAAAGGGAACGAGTTCTCAAACTAAAAGTTGAAAGTGCCAACAAAAGTAAATGATGGGCTTCTCTGGGCTCTTGAGGTGCTATCGCTATCTTAAACGGGAACAATCACTCCTCCGACACATTAATTATTAATCCCAAGGAGTAGTTAATTATTTATGTTAATTGCTGATTTAAGTTTCCTTCCCCAAACACAGAAACACAGGGGGATGGGAGAACAACGGGAGTTAAGGTCAAACAATCAGGCGTCGAGAGGCAGACACTTTACTCAATCTGTTTAACCCCGCTTTGTTAGATGCAATCGACTGTGTCACAAGGGACCGACGCATACCGACACAGAAGCTTTAATGATGCACGACCCCTATTTATACCAAGGAAATTAGTAAATTCTGCTTTTCTTGTGTTGTTTTCAGAATGGCGGCGAGTGTTAGTCTTCAGGTCGAGCAGAACATCTGACCTCTTGCTCTCAGTAACAAGGATTCATCCTGTTGTGGAACACAAATCCAACAGGGAATCTCTGTTACTGGGGGTTAAGGTTCAGCGTTTCACTTGGTGGAGGTCAGAAGACACCGGAGACACCTTGAAATCAAGGCAAATGACCTTGAAAAATGATACATAAATAGTGTTGACTTGCATTGACTTCCTAATAATTGACGTGCAATGAGAGGCCAAGGCTCAAATTGTTCTTTTGCATAAAATTAACACAGAGAATATGAGAATATACAAAGCTCTTGTCTATATTAGATATATTAAGGCAAGACGCTTTTCATGCACTAGTCAATTTTTTAATTTTGGTCTATTTTGCTTACATAACTTGTCTTCTTTTAGACTAGTGGAAAGAAAACACCCAAAATAAACATTTAAGTGTGTATTTTATGATACTTTATCTATTTGTATCTGTAGACTTCAATTAATTTACAATGAATATCTTTAAAGGTCAGAAATCTTCACTTCAGCAGCTTTACACACACCAAACTTTCCAGTGTTATTCATATTTATATTCTGAAGGTTTTTAACATTTTATTCCTAAAAACATGGATTTTTTTTTCTGGCCGTTGACTATTTTATTTATTTAATATTTTAATGTATGGAGTGATAAAAAGAGACATTTTAAAATCTCTAATACTGTATGTCAACCAAATTTAATTTTGAACCTGGCTTGAGGACTTTTATTCAAATTAGATAATGCCTGGTTTGCATATTAAACATACAACTTTCAATAAAATTCAATATAGTTATCTATGATTTGTCACCTGGGGAAAGTATGGTGATCTATTAGTTACATTTTTACCCTATTCATCTGTGGTGTCTTGCCTTAAAAGAAAATAAAAACAATTTCAGTGTTTAAAAAAGGGAAAAACATTGAAAAAAATGGATTTGGAAGACATTCACAGTCTGTTTACCAGGTTCCACTGCATTGCCCTTTCAACTCCACATTTAAAACATCCCATTTGCCCCTTCCTTAGTTTCACCCCAATAGTTCCTGGACAGGATCGGCCCAAGAGAGTGTGAGAGAGGGGGACCGCTGTTGTTTACCTGTCATGGCCTGCCCGGCCTCCACTCTTCAATGCTTCTCCCCTGGGCTCTTCCCATCTCCTCTGCTGTTCCCAAGACAACAATCCCATTTTGTTTGGTTCTTCTCAAACTAGCATCGGTCTCGGGAGGCTCTCAATTAACTAGCTAGTCAACGCTTCACGCGAGATGCTGCGGAAAGAAACAAAAGTGGGATATCAAACAGACTGCAAACATTAAAATACTTGTCTCCCAAAAGGGTGATAGTGGGAAAGAAATGTTCAGTTTAATTTAATAAATTATATAAGGTCCTTGTTTTCTTATGTTCTTTTTAAAGGTGCAGTGTTTTATTTCTGCAACATTAATGGACACTTTCTTTAATACTCCCCCTTCTGCTAATTGGTTAGAAAACATGTAGCCCCGCCCCCAACTCAAGCGGTAAATCTTTGTATGATTAGCATGAGCCATTTAGTCCCTGCTTGTAGATGTAACATCATTAACATCAAAAACCCAAATGTTTAATTGTATTGTATTTGTGCATAGTAATTAAATTATGCAAATTAATTTATGATCCAAGACATGAATGCAAAAGACTATGACGCTGTTGTAATATCCAGTAGAAAACATTTTATCAACATAATGTATAAAGCAAAAATATTTTTTCTCATTAAAAATTAAATTTTCTTCAATATTTTATTAAAATCTACAGTTTATGGTTTATTCCAGTGACATCATATCTCCATCAGGTTCTAGACTGCATAATGTTTCTGGAAATGGACTTATGGGTAGTCTCTGATGTCACACTGACCCTTCAAATCAAGCCATAAATCACGCTGGTGACATTGTTTTCTTTATTAAACAGATTTCAAAGTGCATTCTAGTAAGAAAATGAAAGCATGACCTAAAAGCAAACGACAGTCTTAGAGAAAATGATTGAGTGATACTCTACAAGTAAAACTTTTTTTACTGCATGAAATAATCTTTGAAGCTTGCAGAGTGATTTAAATAATTGAGCATTTAATTGCATTTAATGGCTCTCAAATAATTAAGTAGCTTTCCAAGTGATTGAGCCTATATACATTTATTTCATCATATACATTTCAAGGTAAAAAATATCTGAAACTAAGATCATACGTTCTGGCTGTGTATTATTGTGGCCACAGGTATAAATATAAAACTCTCGATCAGATCCATAGTGTCCTTTTACTTCTGTGAAGTAACTAATTGTGTTTTTTGTTGATTTGAACAAATTATACAACAGTTAGTGTGTTGTTTTGACCTGTTGTTAATAATCCAAATAGGCTTTCTGCCGAACATCAAATGAACAAACAGGAAACCGGTCTCACTGTGTCCCCTTGGATGTAATTAAGGATGTAATTCTTGAAGAAGAAAAAAAATGCATAATTTAACTTTGCATAATTTAAAATGCATAGTAAATAAATATATTGTATATATAGCTATTTTGAATAATTCATATTTGAAAACGTTTTGCCTGCAAAATTCACTTAAGTCAATAGCTATGTTTCCATCACCCTGTTTTTAAGTGCATTTTAAAGTATCGCATCAGAAACAATGAATTTCGGAAAAAATGCCTCAATTCGCAAAAAAGTTTTTTAGCTCGCTTGAGGTGTTTTTTTGACTTAGAAAACTAAAGGAAAAAGAGTTAATAAGAATAATGGGAAATGTAAACACATTTAATGTAGTACAGCCAACATGAACGACAACATTATGTTTTCATGTAGCAAGAAAACCATAAAGCAGGGAATTATATCAACAACAGACGCACTGTAGAACTTCATGGCTTGAAAACAATTAAAAATTTGTTCTCATTACACGTCAAATGGGAAATAGTAGAACTCCAAGAAAAATGCATAATATTCATGATCCAAATATGTTTTACCAACTTTATTTAAAGACTGATTATTGAATATGCAATTGCAAGAGATTATGATGGAAATAAAGAGCTAAAGTAAGTTTAGTTTTCATGAGACTGTGAACTTCATTTTGATATTTGCTAAACCAGCTTTTGAAATGTTAATATTATCGAAATTAATGTGGATCACTTGATTGCACAGGATGCAGGAAGTTTTACGGTGACAAACCAACTCACAACACCACAAAACATCACAGAATCCACCAAACCCACAGGTAATACTTACTAATATTTGTGCTGTCTGTTTTCCCTCTAAAATTATGATGTCACTTCCTGGAGGATAATGTTTTTCTTAAAGGAATATTACAGGTTTGGCTGCATAGTAAGCCCCTGCTGGTAGATATTGTAACTACACCATATGTCTGCAAAAAGTTGATTATTAAAATTATTTTTTAGTGCAATATTTGATTCAATATTTGAAGATAGATACGATGATGATGACAAGAAATATATATAAATAATATCATTGCATTCTTTCAGGCTCTTGCACAGCAATGCTTCTGCCGTTTCTTCAGCATCTCCTCACCCAGAACACACACGTCAGAATTTGTCTTCATCTACTTCACTTCTGTCCCAGTCGCCACATCTGTCAAAGACGGATCTCATCCGCTGTGCCAACCCAGAGAAATGGAGGAGGAGCAAAGGAACTAAAGCTGAAAGACAGAGAGAGAAAGTAAGAAAGAGATGGCAGTAATTTCATTCTGCATCTTTCTGCTTCTCCATGTTGACTTTTATTAGAGGATCAATATTGTGGGAGTTCCATGAGATGGAAAAGTCCTGTAATCACAGATGAAGTGTATCGGCTGTCACTGTCAAAACCCACCCCAGAGTTTGACTCGTGACCAACCCACTGACCTCTGAACCAAAGACAGAAAAATCACAAATTAGATCTTTTTACTATCTCAGCTGTTTCTCTTGCATACAACAGATGCCAAAGTCTGACACCCACAAAAATACTCAGGCTTTTTCCATCTTTTTCTTCAAAAAGTGTAAAAATCGAGTCTGTTTATTTCTCGTAAAGAATTTCAGGAGACACACCGGAGACAAATTTGATATAACGGACATTATGCATTTGGCCGACACTTTTATCCAAAACAACTTACATTGCATTCAAGGCACACATTATATTATTTATTAGGTGTTTCCTCTAAGGGGGCAAGAGAGGCAGTGCCTCCTCAAAAAAATAGGATGAGAAAAAAATCTATAATGCAAAAAATAAAACAATGCAAATATTACAAAATGTGACATTAAAAAGTGTATAAATCACTGTTTTTTCTAAGCGACACCAGCAGGTAAAGTTGGACGCCGCATCTCTCTTGCCTCCCCTGAGCCCATTGAGTTTTAATAGACCCCCTAAAGCGTGCACTGGGTTTGACGGGGGTAATTGAGAATCAATGAATGGGGCAAAGCCACCTGAGAGGAGGCAATGCCCCCATGATTGGATGTGATTGGTTATGATTGGTTTACACGATAAATCCCGCCTCTTGTTTTCGTGCTTGTTCCGCGTTCGTGAATCAGTCCGAATGATTGCAATATATGTGAAGACTAATTAAAAAGTAAACAGCTCAGCCACTTACATATCACTGCTTTGTCAAGTCATAATCAAACTTGAAATGGCCAGAAAACATGAAGACTATGGGGGGGGGGTTAGTAACCAGTGTAAATTAGTTGACTATTGAAAGGAACAGCTGAACATCAGTTCACAAATAATGTATATATTGTTTAAATAATTACTGCTTTTAGTTATTTTGGAATAAATTTTAAATGCTTAAAACACTAACTTGATGAGATTTGTACCTGGTTTTAATAAACAGAAAATTACTTAGATTGTTAATGTAAAAATAGCCTAGAAAATAGTATTGTATTTGTTTTCTTTTTTGTTAATGTAATGTAAAGTAACGTTTATGTAACCAAGAAAATGTGACAACAACTGTAACTGAATTTACATTTGATCTATAAAAAAAATAAAATAAAATAAAACTGTGAGGACTTTGCCTCCTCATTTCAAAACACCACTGTTTCTGTTTGGCCTACAGGAAAGCCTGTATTTCCATTAAATCTAGGTATAACATGCCTTGTAAAGTGACTCTCGGGCCCTCGATTGGTAGTTGCTCTTCTTTGGAGGTTTTCTGACCCGGATCAGGTGTCTTCTGCTCATTTCTTCCCTGTGAGGAGCGATAAAATCATCCGCTGATTGTTGTGGGTCAGTTTTCTGTGTAACGTTATAAACCAAGCGAATTGTATGTTAAGTTTTGCAGTCAGTGAGTGTGTGAATAATATCTCGTCTTTTTAAAAAAAAAAATATTTATATTTTTGACTTAGTTAATCTAGACATGTAAAAATCTATAATAACGTGATAAATAATGAATAAATACCTATATTTTGTCGACTGTCAATCGTCGTCTCTACTGGGAAATGCTCGAGCGCTTGCTGTTGATATGACTCGAGCTAATCGTCTGTGTCTGTGGTGGTTTGTGAGCAGCAATTTGGCGCCAAAAATTTTTTGAAAATACTATTGAAATGCATCTAATGTACGCCTAATGATTAAACTATTGTTATTATTATACTCTATCAGTACGTTTTAAAGATCCCTACATTGTTATTGCCCGACCTAAAACAGCCATTAGAAGTCATGGAAATTATTAAAAATCTATTATAATTTTTTTTTAAGAAAATGTGACTCTGAATACTGGAGTACCCTAATGGCTACTGAAAATTCAGCTTTGCATCACAGGAATAAATTACATTTTAAAATATATTCACATACAGAAAACACTTTTAAATTTTAAATTGCAATAATATTTTGATTGTGATTTCCAGACATAAAAAGGGAAATGATAAAATCTTTAAAAGTCACAGAAATTAATAAAAATCTATTTAAAAAGACATTTTTATTTATATTTATTATAACCTCTTGAATATATTTTAATCGAGACAGTGCTCTTTGTGCAATCTTTAAAAATATATGGATAAAAATAGATGTGGAAAATAACAGCGAAACACTACACAGTTTTGATAGGAGAATTTAAATGATGCTACTCAGAGATAAAACGCATCATTATGACATCATGCACTTTGAGCCAAGGTTAATGCCCCCCCCCCCCCCCCCCCTCTCTGCAGTGTTTCATTCCAACAACCTTTCTTGATTCAATGTCCACCTGTCTCTCACTGATCATTCACTCTCTTTTATCACTTGTTTCTCTCTTGTTGTCCTTCTCGCTTTCCCTCCCTCTCTCTGTGCTATAAGTACCATGCTACTGAATGTATAATTCATACCTGCTAATGGGGAGCCGGTGCTGTAGAACCAGAGCCTCAGGTATCGGGTCTCAGCTCTGGTCACCGGACACCGTGCTGTATGCAGTAACTTATACTTTAATTATGGCTCTGGTGGAAGCAGCACGGGCTCAGGTGTCCGGTGACTTTGGGAATGTGTCAATGGCCCGGGATGGAGGGCCGATGACAGCTGTGAGCGCTGAACATGTGTGGATAGGATTAAATATTATGCACTAAACTACTGCATCCGTTTCGGAGGAAGTCATTCAAACATTTGTGGGAGAAATATGGGATTAAGTAACAAAAAAATATGAAGAAAATTAAACATTTTATTGTATCCAAGTTGCTAGTTGTCATTTTCATTAAGTTAAAATAAAACAAAAGATACAAAACAGACACAAAAAAACTTTAAAAGACAAAAACTAAAATGGCAAAACACACAACAAAATTACTTAAACTTTAACTACAATTAAAATGAAAACAGAAATATAATAATAATTCAAAATATTAATCATAGCCTACAGTATCGCAATGATACACTGAATTACATCTAAATGAACTGCTTTTATTTAAATCCAAATCTATTATATGGCATTCAATACATTCATTTATACCAACAAAACAAAGTTTTCTTAGTTAAATCAGGTTTTTAAAAAAGCTCTTTCAGATAACAATTGTAAGTAACCACTTCCTAAATTAACAGCTAATAGCTGTTATTAATACTG
Source organism: Gila orcuttii (assembly GCA_026230005.1). Lineage (NCBI taxonomy): Eukaryota > Metazoa > Chordata > Actinopteri > Cypriniformes > Leuciscidae > Gila > Gila orcuttii. The sequence continues at coordinate 67,209,330 of JAPDVR010000002.1, read as the reverse complement.
TTCATATTAATTCAAACTAACAGCTGTTGGGCCCTTAAAGATATAATTTTGGCACTTTTTTATGACGGTGTACGTTTTGGTCATAAATACAAACAGACACTGAAAAGAGAAAAAGACTTAGAGGGAGAAAAAAGAAATGCCGTGATCATTTTCTCTCCTTTTTGGCCCGTAATCTTTTTTAAAGCTGATTAAATATTTAGCGAGCCGAGGGAGTTTGCTCGGCGTGCAATAATGATTGATGGCTGGACGGGAGTGCAGAAGTTAGCACTAAAAACATGCGATCGGGTTACAGTCCTTATCAATGTCACACCCATTAGTGTCTCCTAATAGTAACCAATCAGTCGCAGCGTCGGCCTCAATTTCCTTCAGGACACTTCCACACGCTCTCAGCCGATGGAAACTGCTCTTTCCTTTCATTTCTCATCCTATCTGTTACCATTCCCCTCACATCTCTTCTCTGAGCTGTCATGCTTCAGTCGAAAGACTCGTGTCTGTCACATTGTGGTCTCTGTGATATTTATACAGTGCTGGAATATTGTAGATCAAGCTGTCATTCTGAGTTATAAAGGAGTGACCAGTTCTAGATGTCTCAATCTCAGTAAGGTTTAGTCCAATTACAGATACTCTGTCTTAATATAAAGGTTCTTGACATTGGTGGTTCCATGAAGCTTCAGATTATTAAAATGTTCTTTACAGTAAGAAAAAAATTGGTCTTTTTAGAGCTGATCACTGAAAGGTTCTTTAGGGAACCAAAGATGGTTCTTCTATGACACCACTGTGAAAACCACCATTATTTTTAACGCATAGTCTATATTTATTTTTACGAAATTCATGTTTTTTTCAGTAAGGGCATGTTAAAATGATCACAAAACATAATTCCACAAAATATTGATATTTTCAGTAAATGCTGTTCTTTTGAACTTTCTTTTCATCAAAGAATTGAAATTCCCAAAAATGTATTTCCACAAAAACATAAAGCAGCACAACTGTTTTCAACGTTGATAATGACAATAAATGTTTCTTGAGCAGCAAATCAGACCCTGAAGACTGGAGTAATGATGCTGAAAATTAAAATAAACAAATTATGTTTTAGTTTGGATTCGTTTTGTTCATGTTTGGTTTTGTTTTGTTCCTGAGTTCTTGTTCATTATTAGTCGGCATGGTTTCTGATTTGTTTTACGCACCTGTTCCACGTTATGTTGATTAGTCCCTTTATTTATACCTTCACTTTCACAATATTACTGTTTTGCAGCCTTGGGAAGCTTAAAGACATATAAAAAATTTACCAGTAGCGTAACTTACGAACCAATCAGGGGCCCGCGTGACTGGAAGATATTGATTGACAGCTGGGTCCCCCTATCGCATTTTACTACTTTTAGTCTAATCGCATTTTACTTTATCGCAAATTTATTTGAATAAATAATGACAACAACATATTTTACTGATCATTGAATATGTGTGAAACGAGCAATGATGGATTTTGGTGTAATTTCTTTAGAATTGGGACTGGGGAATCCCCGGGTCGGGAAGTGAACATGCATATTCTCACAGAGGAAAACCCGGAAAATGCAGCTATAATGTAAGTGAGCATTTTTTTTAATGTATTTGGACCCAGGCCTACGTGTGTGTGTAGTCATAGCAGTGAGTAACAATGTGTTATGGTGCACCGTCACCAGTATTATTTATTTATTTATTATTATTTTTTTGAGGTGCGTGTAGGCTACTCCTGATTTTGTCAGTCATCTCTTATACGCTGTGTCTATATGATCCTATCCTGTCCTATTCATGATATCCTACTCGTGGACATTGCGTCATCATGTGCTGTAGGGGCCCCGCCTTGATAATCCTGCATAAGGGCCCAGTGTTGGCTTACAATGTAATATCTTAATTGTTTTAAACAACAAACCAATACATAAACAGATTTGTTACGCACAATATTGAAAAAGCATCCATACAAAAATATATAGCAACACAGCCAAAAATGCACAGAAAATGTCTTCATATTTAACTGTGGCATGTTTGTTCCAGCACCTCCAGCAGTGTGTGTGCTGTAACTCAATGATGTTTGCGGTCAGTGTCTTCGGGCCGTCTGTGGCACCGCAGCGGGTGGCACCATCGCAGCAGATATTGGCTCTCGCCCACAGGCTGTCGGCTTGGGTGGCTGGCCTGATCCTGTGGTTAGAGGTTTCAGACGTTTCCAAACCTTCCCTGAACCACACTGGCCTCTGGTGAGCCACAGCGTTCGTGAGGTGTAGAGTGACTCTGCCATACAACACACACACACACACACACACACACACACACACACACACACACTTGATTCAACACACCAGAAACAATCATCAAGTAGATGATATGTATGATATATGATGCAAACTCTAACAGTGCTAAAATCACAAGAAAACAGCGGCAAATGGCAATTTGATAAAATACTTGATTTAATAAATTATTATTTTTTATCAATAATGCTAATTAACAATAAACAATTCTTTCTGCAAATAATAATGCCAGTTGCCAGGCAATATGCCACATTAAAATAGAATTCAGTTAATGTGCAGAATGTGGATCGTATCAGATGGGAATATTGGGTAACGTTATTATGAACAAATATTCTTCCAGTAGCTGTTCATTCAAAGTTATCCGGTCTTACAGTAAAGACAGACCATCAATCTTTATTTTATGACTATATTCTATGAATGCATTGGGCTGTTAGTCTTCCTGTAAAGCTGACAAACAAAAATCCCTAGTATCTTAATACAAAACTAAAGGTATTTCGTATTTTGTGGAAGGAAAGTGTTACTGCATACAGAACTGTACATTTCAGATTTTTTCCACTGTTGATCGCTGTAAAGCTGCTTTGAAACAATCTGTATTGTATAAAGCGCTATAGAAATAAAGGTGACTTGACTAATGATGTTCTCAGAACGTTAGCACAAAAACATTTATACATTGTTTATGGAATGATTTATCTGAAAAGTCTTGGTTGGATGTTCGTCTGACATTTTTTAAACTGTTACTTATTATTTCAGAATGTTCAGAGAACATTTAAAAGTAACATTCCCACAATGTTTGCAAAATGATCAAATGGAATGTTACCTTAACGTTCCATTAAAGAAAAAAAGTTTTTAAAAAAATGTGATGTTTTGAACGTTCAGATAACATTCAGAAATAACGTTTTCATAACTTGCACATCAGCTTTTTATGTCCCATCTAATGTTGTTAAATGACTGTTTATTGCATTATTTTAATGTCATGTGGGTTACCATGTTGGTGTTTTGTATTTGTGTGTATGACAATATACCTTCTGTTGGTATTTCCCTCAGCTTGTGGAAAAGCTTGTGATGAACTTTGATTCATCATGTGGCTTTTCTCTTTACCAGCAGTGTTATTATGGTGGATGTCAAAAACACAGTACAGATTTTAGTATTAGCATGGCCTTGTTAATTCATCAGAAAAGGCTGTTGGATTTACTGGTTTAGAATGTAATTTCCCCCCAAAATGCTCTGTTAATATATTGACATTTGTACAGAATCATTCAGCCAATCACAGCTGCCAGTTTTATTTTGTAAATACGATGGATTTCTTTAAACAGTATACTGAATGATTAACATGTTCATGTTATTTACATGGTTCTCTTCCATAGTACTATACCCAAAAACTTTTTATTCATATAACACGGACTTATAAAAATAGAAAAAGAAGCCAAAATATTGATCGAATATTAAAAATAAAATACATTTATATTGATATTTGGGCCTGGGTCTTGTTCTGTACAAACAAACAAATAAAAGTCACAATCACACACACACAGCAGCTCACACAGAAATTCTTAGGTCGTGCCCTTATTGTGTTGCATGGCTTTGGTTTCATCCTGACAAGTGGTAATTGATTCCGCTAGCCTGCGCCGGTGGTAAGTGGGGGTGTGCGCTCGAGTTTCACTGAAAACAAATCGCTCTTTTCTGCGGCCTGACCTTCCCTTCCCTCCTCTGTCCAGCCTCACACTCGTCTTTATCTCTGCTCACTTTCATCCTCTTCATAGGTGCTAAAATCTGTATTTCTTGCAATTGTGGACAGAATGTGTGTGCTTGTTACTAAAGTCTTAATGGAAATATTTCATATTCAGATATTGTCCATTTTTCTTTCTTAATCATTTAAGAATGTGATATTTACATATATAGCGTTCGGGTCGGTAAGATTTTGTTCATGTTTTTGAAAGAAGTCTCTTCTGCTCACCAAGGCTGCATTTATGTGATCAGAAAATACTGTAAAAACAGTAATATTGTGAAATATTATTACAATTTAAAATAGCTATTTTCTATGTGAATAAATAAATGCTGGGTTGTTTTAACCGAACTTTGGGTCAAATATGGTCAAACCCAGCCGTTGGGTTAAATTTTTACATTACATTTTTAACCCATTTGGGTTTGTCCATATTTGACCCAAAATTGGGTTAAAACAACCCAGCATTTTTTAGAGTGTAGGTGTAATTTATTCCTGTGATCAAAGCTGAATTTTCAGCATCATTACTCTAGTCACATGATCCTTCAGAAATCAGTATAATATGATTAGATACTCAAGAAACACATGTTGAAAACAGTTGTGCTGCTTCATATTTCATTTGAAAATGATGCATATTATTTGTCATGATTCTGTGATTAATAGAAAGTTCAAAAGAACAGCATTTATTTTAAAATTAGTCTTTTGCAACATTATAGATGGCACTTTTGGTCAATTGAATGCATCCTTGCTGAATTATAAAGAATCGTTTGTTTAAGAAACAAACAAACTTTTAATTAGAAATGAAAAAGGTTAAAGGTCAACTTTAAATATTTTAAGATTACGACTGAATTTAAAATTGACTTAAAAGAACAAAAGACATAAATAAATGAAAGCCATAGAAAGTAAATTTTAAAATGGACTAAAATGAATAAGTAAAATACACAGAATTAAAATAATGCAGCACAGTATGAATGGACGAATGGATGCGTTTTCAGTTTAAAATATGTCTGAAATCAGGAAAACATCAATTTATGATTACGATTAAACAGATCATCTTGTTTCTATCTCTAAAATTGCCATCAGATACAGAACATGCTGAATTCAATCCAACACTGACCTCTAGTGAAAGATTTCAGCAAGGTTAAAAAAGCGAGGTTAAAAACCCAAACCTAGTGAGCTGACAGGAAAAAATATATCAATTTAAAAGCCATCTGAAAAAAATCTGGCGGTGAAAACCTGCTATAATACAATGAAACATTTTTGTTTTTACGTTGCAAAACAATAATTCTGTTGCTCTCAGCAAATGCTGGTTCTTGATCTGACAGGCTCTTGGGTTTTGTTCTGGTTTGACTCCAAAACTGTTTTACAAACAACTAAAGGCTACTTTCTTGTCCACAGCAGGCAAGCGTTTTCTTTCGAGTGTCGAAGTTTTGAAGCTTACTCACAGAAGTGATGACTGTATTCAGGCCCTAAAGGGTAATGAATTACTGGATGCTCTCAGGTTAGCTTCTCTCTTCCCAGCAACTGAGTCTCGTATTGAGTCCCGTTCATCTGTCCTGAGCACATTCCCGTCCCGCTCTCCTGACATCACGGCTCCAAGCAAACAGAAACAGACACTTCCTGTGTCATTAACTTTCAACCGCAGGAACACATTCATTTTCTCACCCAAAACTTTCCAGAAGTTCAGGAGCGAGCAAACGTTACAGATTTTATTATTTGCGTCCTAGAGTAATTTGCTTTATTATGGCACTATTGCTCATATTCTAGATATGAATGATTTCTCAAATCATGAGGCGGACTATAAAATGTGCATAAATGCAAAAAATGTAGGCTAGAGGCCATCATTTAATTTATTTGAAGGCTCACTCTTTTCACTTGAGCAAGTAAGAAACAACCCAGAACACCCTAGCAACTGCCTAGCAACACCCTAGCAACTATCCAGAACAGCCTAGAAACACCATAGCAACCTTCCAAAACACCCTAGTGAGTATATATATATATATATATATATATATATATACAGTATATACAGGTCCTTCTAAAAAAATTAGCATATTTTGATTAATTATTAATTATTAATTAATTATTTGAGTTAATTATTTTCCATAATGTAATGATAAAAATTAAACTTTCATAAATTTTAGATTCATTGCACACCAACTGAAATATTTCAGGTCTTTTATTGTTTTAATACTGATGATTTTGGCATACAGCTCATGAAAACCCCAAATTTTTAAATAATATGATAATTAGCAGCCACCGTGCACAGGCGTGTGCAGGAAATGGGCTACAGGTGCCGCATTCCCCAGGTCAAGACACTTTTGAACCAGAAACAGCGGCAGAAGCGCCTGACCTGGGCTACAGAGAAGCAGCACTGGACTGTTGCTCAGTTTTGCATGTCATTCGGAAATCAAGGTGCCAGAGTCTGGAGGAAGACTGGGGAGAAGGAAATGCCAAAATGCCTGAAGTCCAGTGTCAAGTACCCACAGTCAGTGATGGTCTGGGGTGCCATGTCAGCTGCTGGTGTCTCTGGTTCAAAAGTGGCTTGACCTGGGGAATGCGGCACCTGTAGCCCATTTCCTGCACACGCCTGTGCACGGTGGCTCTGGATGTTTCTACTCCAGACTCAGTCCACTGCTTCCGCAGGTTCCCCAAGGTCTGGAATCGGTCCTTCTCCACAATCTTCCTCAGGGTCCGGACACCTCTTCTCGTTGTGCAGCGTTTTTTGCCACACTTTTTCCTTCCCACAGACTTCCCACTGAGGTGCCTTGATACAGCACTCTGGGAACAGCCTATTTGTTCAGAAATTTCTTTCTGTGTCTTACCCTCTTGCTTGAGGGTGTCAATGATGGCCTTCTGGACAGCAGTCAGGTCGGCAGTCTTACCCATGACTGCGGTTTTGAGTAATGAAACAGGCTGGGAGTTTTTAAAAGCCTCAGGAATCTTTTGCAGGTGTTTAGAGTTAATTAGTTGATTCAGATGATTAGGTTAATAGCTCGTTTAGAGAACCTTTTCATGATATGCTAATTTTTTTAGATAGGAATTTGGGGTTTTCATGAGCTGTATGCCAAAATCATCAGTATTAAAACAATAAAAGACCTGAAATATTTCAGTTGGTGTGCAATGAATCTAAAATATATGAAAGTTTAATTTTTATCATTACATTATGGAAAATAATGAACTTTATCACAATATGCTAATTTTTTGAGAAGGACCTGTGTATATATATATATATATATATATATATATATATATATATATATATATATATATATATATATATATATACCACATATTAGGGTGTGTATAGGCCTATAAAACACCCTAATAAGTAAATTTATATGTATATTATATATATACAATTTAGATACATTTTGTTCTTGCTATGCTCGACTAGTCTTGTCAAGCATGAAAAACTGCTAATTATCATATTATTTAAAATTACATTTCACTGCAGTGTTGTTATTGTTAAATAAAACTAATTGAAGTTAATTGAAATAAACCGAAAATATTATATAAATACTAGATGAATACTTAAATTACAATTAGAAATGTGGCAACTGAAGTTTAAACTGAAGTACTAAAATAACTAAAACTGAAATAAAAATTAGCTCTTTTTTTTACTAATAAAACTGACAAAAGCACATGACAAAATCACTAAAACCTGAAGTAAAATTAAGTTAAAATTAAAAGTTAATTTGAAAATATTAATAAATACTAATAATATACACAAATAACACTGAAGTGGTACAATGACAAAACGCATGTACACAGGTAAATAATGTTGTTTAATTAAAATTATTTTTATATAAATGTAACAGATCTAGTGTCAAGAGAGAAAACTAACACAGATTTCATTCTAAATGAGTTATTTATAAATATTCATGCTTGGCATGTCAAAACGCTCCTTAGTTATAAAATATACTTCTATATTTAAAAAAAAAAAAAACGTTTTTTTTTTTTTATATGACTAGTTTATAATTAGTTTAAATGCACCAATGCATCATAGTCATGAAACGCACTTCAGCTCATGCTAATTTCTTCTCATATGCATGAAAGCTATTTGCATTGGCGCACACATCAAACGTCGTCCCGGTTCGGGATGGCCCTTTTGACCCTGATGAGGAGTGGATAAAGTCATCGGGTGCGCTACTGTGTAAGCAGTGATAAGGCACTTCTTAATGTGTTTGCACAGGGGCCGGAGTAACAAGGGCCTCTGACGCAGAAGGGCCCACTGCCTGCCGCCACCTGCACAATGGAGACCCCGACACCAAACACAACCCCAAATGTCACTGGAGGGAAACGCAGCCTGATTGGTCGGTGTCAGTGTGGGTGTCTCGATTTAAAAGCCCCGGTGGATGTGGGGTGACGGTAGAGAAAATACTGTAAAGTACAGCACACTTGACAAGCCTTCTCATCTTAGAGGCGCATCGGTGTAAAAGAGTGTGGCAGGTGTATGAATTCACCCAAAGACAAAGCTTGCATTCGTTAGCTGGACCGTCTCACCTTCAGGTCATTGAGATGTATAAGGTGGACATGTTGAAAGCATTGACCACAGTCGCTCTGCTGACTGTCGCTTCGGTCTTGGATGCTGCTCCGATGATGCCTGGAGAACCAACTGATGGAGGTAAGACAGGTCAAAACCAGCTCACATGCTTTTTTCCCAATGCATTCGATGTATACATTTGATTAGTTCATGCATTTGAAGTCATGTCAAATTGATTTGCACAGCACTTTTCGCAATACACATTATTATAACGCAGCTTTTCAGAAAATCATGTAATGTTTATAATATCTTGATATATTCATGCATTATAGGTGCATTCAGCAGAATATAGTCTCCGGGGAAATGAACTCTTGACCTTGGCATTATGCTCTGTGTTTGAGCTTCAGGAACGCTGATTTATAACCTTGTGGTCCCAACTTGCAAACACTCACACATTCAGAGAATATAATTCTTAACGAATTATAAATGTTTTGAGAATCAACTTAGTCTCAGATGCATTTCCCTTTGGAGAAATAAAAACAGAACCGAATGAATCAATAGTTGTCGTATCAACATAGTCAATGTGGATATCGGCTCAGAATATTCGATCCTGGAAAATTTTATGAGAAATCTTTGACTTTTGATTGCATGTACACATCTTCGCACAGTTAGTGACATTTTTTAGATGTCTAATGAAACTCATGTGAGAGATAACTGGGGTCTTTTATTCATATAAACATCTGAGAGATAAAAGACTCTTCTTTTAAATCTATTTTTTTTTTTTTTTTGTCAAGGAGAGACATCTGAGACATTAAGGCAAGTTGTTTTTTATGCGCTGGCCAATTTTAAGATTTTGGCCTATTGGGTCTTTTTTTCAGACATTTAAATGTTTTTTTTTTTTCAGACATTTTAAAAAAAATTCAGACATTTTAATGTTTTTTTTTTCAGACATTTAAGTGTGTATCCTATTGCACTTTATATATTTGCATCTGTAGATTTTTAACTTTTTAAGAAGTTTTTCCCCTATTAAATCTCCTCTTTTGGTTAGTTCATATATCATTCACCTGATATATATATATATATATATATATATATATATATATATATATATATATATATATATATATATATATATATATTTCTGATCAACATTTATTCCTAAAAACATGAAAAAAAAATGTCTTGCTGTTGACAGTGTTTTTTGATTTATTGAGTGTTATAGACATATTGGTGTTAAAAAATATTTAACACCAATATGTCAACAAAATCAAACATGAAAATTAAATCCAATGTTCTGGTTTCTGTTCTGGACATTTATGCAAATTAGTGCACATTTAATTGGATAATCTTTATTGCATATTTCACATTGAAGCAAACGTGTTGTCTATGATCCATCAGCTAGGACACGTATGCTGATATCTATCAGTGAACATCTCTTCTGGATGAATGTTAATTTCACTGTCGTCAGGTCTACAGACTCAGAGATCAGTCCAGTGGCGCCGGCTCTTGTGCTCCTCTGTTGGTCTTGTGCTGTCCGCACTTCCAGTGTGTGCAAACCTTAAATCTGTCGTTCCACATTCAGGCTCTGGACTCGTCCTCCTGCTAAAATTGGCTCAGGAGTTTGGAGTAGGGTTATGTAAAGCTTGAATTAGGTCATTAGGTCCCGGCGGATCACATTTAGGTTAATGTTCTTACAGAATTCCTTGACCTGGATCTTCACCATGCAACAATAAATCTCAAAGTTATTAAATGTACATGCACAAAAAGTATTCATAAATCAGTAAGTGCATGTATGCACTGAAAGGTCATGTTAATTTATGACCATATGCATGAATGCATGGTCACGATTACCTTAAGGGGATAATACCACTCTTATTTTATCTAGAGCTCCTTCGAAGTGTTTTTAATGGAGTGATGGCAAGTTTACAAATGCCCAAAATACGCACCTACGACGTCACCGAAACGGTCGTCCAAGCAACTCTCCGACTTCCCCAAGACTTCGGTCAACATGGATGCTGGCAGCGAGCGGCTCCACATGTGTTTGTACATGAGTGTGAACAAGCGTTTGTCAGCGTCCACCTCTAAGATCAGAATGAAGATGAAGGACGGGTTAGAAAGCATTTATCATCTGCTATGTCGTGTGTGTTTGTCCAAGCCAAGAAAAGGGATGTTTGATGTTCCGAATGTCTCTCTTTTCAAGGTTCTCAGGGTGTTTCAGTGCATTGGCATTTCCCATTGACTTGTTTCTATGGGTGTGGGAACAATTCTGTGTCAACAGGACTTATGAGACAAACCCTTTCAGAGAACAGAAGGATGCATCATTCTGATAGCAACCATAAACTGGGATTTTAGAGACATGCAAACACTTTTCTGTAGCTGGAACTAATTGAGTTGCATTCCACTGAGCAATAAAGCAGTCTACAGAATTAAAATTTCCCAATTCTTATTTTTTATGGAATATTGCAGTATTTATTATTAATCCGTGCACAACATTATTTTTTTTTAAACTCATCTGCACTCATAATCTTTAATAAGAGTAACCCCTCCATCTTGCAGCGACATCTCTTCTCTGATGACGAGGGCGGAGCAACCTGTCACTCACATGAGATCCACCAATAGCAAACCACCAATCAATTCCGCATGGACAAAACCAAGCCCCGCCCACATTTGTTCTTGTTTGTGAAGCTTTTTCACTCAGATAGGCCTATACATAACAATACACTCTTAAAAATAATGCCATTCCGTGAAGAAACTTTAACAGAACCTTCCATTATAATGGAAAACGTTTTTTTTTTTTTTTTTTATAAAAATGTTTCTTGGTATGTATGAAGAAAAGTGGGAAATGCTTCATTTTACAGTACAGTACTTACAGTGTACTAACCTGGAAAGTACTGGGTAATATAAGGTAAGTACATGGGTTAAGAGTAGGTTTAGGGGTAGGTTCAGGGTTAGTTCCTAGTTATTACCCAGTTATTGTAATTACTATAATAAGTACATAGTATGTACATGGGAAACAGGACTGTAAAATGAAGCGTTACCGAAAAGTGTAGGGAAAAAAAGACTATGGTCTTACACTATAAGTGTTTGTATTTCCCTCCAGATCCAAGGAGAACCGGCGTGGATGAAATAAATCCAGCACGAGCGAAGCTACTGAGGACCCGACCAATGACGACATTTCCAGACGGAGATGGAAAGACTGTAGCAATGAGAGCATTAGACGAAATAATTACAGCAACGCGTAGCCCAAATGTCAGAGACAAAACCGTAGACACAGGTCTCAATAATCTGTTAAAGACACTAACACTCCTTTCTGATGGACACGAGGAGATTCTGCCGAGTGATGGACCTCTGAGGACAGACCGCACTACCAGTTCTCCCGATTCTCAGAGGATAACAGAGAAGAACAGACCGTTCGGGCTGTCAGAGGAGACTGGTTCAGACAAATCCCAGTCTGATCCCGGCACAGGCGATCCGGATGCTCGAGAGGAGCTGGTGAAGATGTTGAGTGCACTCGAGGAGCTTCAGAAGTTAGTGAACAGCACACTGAGCCATCGAATCACCATCAGAACCAGAGGTGTGCTTGAGTTTGTTTTTTAAGAAAATAATTTGATTCAACAAGCATGCATTAAATTGATCAAAAGTGACCAAATATTTCTATTCCAAATAAATGATTTTTTTTTTTTTTTTTTTACTTTCCATTGATCAAAGAATCCTACAAATATGTTGCACGGTTTCCACAAAAATAACATATTTCTTGAGACATCAAATCATAACATTAGAATGATTATTGAAGGATCATGTGACACTGAAGACTGGAGTAATAATGCTGAAAATTCAGCTTTGATCACAGGAATAAATTACACTTTACTATATATTCACATAGAAAACATATTTTTTTAATTTTAATATTTCACAATATTCACAATTTTACTGTATTTTAAATCAAATAAATGTAGCCTTGGTTACCAGAAGAGACTTTTCAAAACATAAAAAAAAAAAAAAAGAACTTTTGTAAAAATAATTTTTTAAAAACTATTTATTTATAAAATCTTGGCTTTTTCCCCCTTCTTTTTGTAAAGGCAATAGCAATGGGCGAGGTACCGGGAAAAAGAACAAAATGGTACGTTCAGTTCCTAAAACAATCACTAGCATACACACTAAAGTTCAATTTGAGCTTTATGATACAAATAATGTTTTATAACCAGCAGGTAGTGACAGATGGAAACCTGAAATCCACCACAGCGACCACTATAGACAGCGGTGGGATTTCACCCAAGGCTAGCACTGACCAGATGGATCCCAAACTCAAAAAAAAGTCTCTTCCATCAGCTAAGAAAACCAACAAAAGAGGTATGATGCAGACCAGCTGGTTTGGATGACAAAATGTCATGTTGTACACATACATTAACTACTATTTATCTTTCTCCGAACACAGTGTGCTTCTGGAAGTACTGCTCTCAGAACTGAGCTTCACCAACCTTTCAAATGCCAAGCAACAAATCCTGTTCTCAAACATAGATGCTTAAACTCTTCTCAATGGACCATCAATAACATGACTGATCCATGTGACCCCTGTGACGTGTGTACCCTTGATTTTGTGCACGAAATCCTGTTAACCTTCGATCTACAACATCTTCGTTGTTTGTTGCAAGCTCCAATAAAAATGACAAAGCATGCAAAAATACTGTGATAATAAAGAGAACTTTATTTTTCTACAGATATCTCTCTCGGTGATCATTGCAAAATGACAAATAAGACAGTGGACATGTGATGTGCATGGCTGCTTTGCTGAGATTGGCCTCACTGTATTAGTGTTTGCACAAGTTCTCAAAGTTAGAGGTCGACTAGAAAGACAAGCTGTTGATATTATGCTTTATTTATTGATATGATTGCTAACGCTGTTGCTTGGGTGACCCTAGACACGAGAACGAGGAGACCACCAGCTTCATTGAGTCTTTTCATATCGTTCTTTGTGCTTGTTTTGTCTTGACTGATGGATCAAGATCTTCACACAACCTTTGAAAATTAAAAACTAGGAAGACTTGATGAATTCTGATTCGTTTAATATGAGGCGTCATAAGGCGTTCATGCAAGGTTACAAAGTTGCATAAATAGAACGTTTTAAACAAATTCTATGCATTGATAAGAACAATCAAATATAAATGAAGCAGTTTCGGTTTAAGCGTGGAAAGACAAAACAATTACCTAGAAATGTAATTAATTTAAGAAATCCATCAACCTGTAGAATAAAGCCTTTTCATTAACATACATGGTCATATTGTAAATAATGAACATGATTTTCCATATTATTATTATTATTTTAAATATAAAATGTACATATAAAATGTATGTGTAAATATACTGGCCTGACCAGAAGAATCACAAGTAAAAATTCTGAAACAACATATATGCAAAAAAATAGAGATACAGAAATATTGAGATCCATAGCTTAAAAATTATTACGAGATCAATTTTGGTCAAGGCCATGGTGAACATTATGAATATACCAATATATCTAGTCTATCTATATCATCCGGGAAATAAATGCTCTGACAAATGCTGGATTGTTTCAACCCAAATTAGGGTCAAATATGGACAAACCCAGCATTGGGTTACATTTTTATATTACATTTTTAGCCCAATGTTTGGGTTTGTCCATATTTGACCCAAAATTTGGTTAAAACAACCCAGCATTTTATAGAGACAGATAAGATAAATATGAAGTTGTTCAGTGTACTAACAGACAGAATATTTTATCTCTATGTCTGGTATTATACTATTATATTTTTCTGGTCCTGCCAATGATTTAATGAAAACTGATGCCATTCTACCGATTTAGGATCAATACACCATAGTATTAGTGCAGCTCCACCAGTGAGTGCACACACACACACACACACACACACACACACACACACACACACACACACACACGCACGCACGCACGCACGCACACACACACACACACACACACACATGCGCGTGCGCACACACACACACACACACACACATGCGCGTGCGCGCACACACACACACACACACACACACACATAACGTTGTGATGACTATGAGTTACCACTACATGTCTGGTCATCCTGAACTACTTGATCTTCTTGGCGACGTCCAGGTAAGCGAACTCAATCTCGCGGTCAGCTGGGCAGGTGTTCATGAATTCTTCTCTCTGGTAAGCGTTATTCAAATAACGCAAAACTCCGGTCATCTCAGCAGGAATCTCAAAACCTCTGTATTTCCTAGCAACAATCTGCAAACACGAGTATGCAGGTGATTAAACTGGTTGGTCAAATTAAATTCAGCAAATGCATATTAATTTACTGAGTAAAACAAATATAATTGCAGCAGGGACGTGCACAGGAATTTTGAGGGGCAGTTGCTCTGAGGGGCAGTTGCCCCCCCCCCCCCAAAAAAAAAAAAACAAACAACTCACGGGCTATATGAAGGACTGAGAATAACAGGGTCTTTATTAAAAAAAATAAATAAAAAAAAATAAAATAAATAAATAAAACGCTTAGATTTCGGGAAAAAATATAATCCTTTTTCAACCTTTTGGCTTCCCGTACATTCAGTTGTGCTTCTTGCTCGTATGTTCTAATGCAGGGGTGTCCAAACTCGGTCCTGGAGGGCCACTGTCCTGCAGAGTTTAGTTCCAACTTGCCTCAACACACCTGCTTGTAAGTTTTTAGCATGCCTAATGACCTTCAACAGCTAATCAAGACCTTGATTAGCTGTTTCAGGTGTGTTTAATTGGGGTTGGAGCTAAACTCTGCAGGACAGTGGCCCTCCAGGACCGAGTTTGGACACCCCTGTTCTAATGGTATATGGTAACTGGGCAACTACGCATGATTTATAGTATGATTGACAGGCGCATATAGCGGTGACAGGTCGAGTAACAGCTGCCAATAGCAGTGACGGGTGGAGTGACCATAGACAGTAAAAGAAATGGACACAGCGACCCCTTTGATTTCAACGGAGAAAACTGAAGCCCGATTATTGCACTCACTTCCTGATGGCTGAGCGACTGCGCAGGCTCAAACTGAGTTTGACGACAGTCTGACAGTTGTAAAACTTCTAGTAGCTGTGCCAAGACAAATCTGAATCACCTAATTCTTCAAACACGTTGTTGAAATATTTTGTCCTGTTACTTTTGTGGACCTTCTATCTATGGGCTTCTCCCTTGACTTTATGCCTCTATGTCCCCCCCCGATTGCCTCATAGACAGTAAAAGATTGCCTGCGAGCTTCTCCTCCGGTCTATACGGTAATTTCTCTAAAGTGCGACAGATAGTCGCGTGGTTATGATATGACGCAATCGTTAGCCTATTTTTACAAAAACAGATTCTACGGGGCCATAACGTAAGATACAAAGTAATGGAGCCTTTTATACATTGTCGTGTTTCTTTAGAAATAAATAATGGACAAATGAAGTCTTTGGACGCCTCAGATGTAAAGTTATTAGCTGTCAAATTTACGCCAAAATGAATGGGAGTCAATGGAATGCTAACAGCAGGTGAAGTTCTGCTACAATGGCGGCCCCCGCGAGGCTTCAGTTTCTGGCTGACAGATTACCCCCTTGGGAGTGACAGGTCTCGGTGGCAGCAGCCCCTGCCACGGAAAGATTTTACCCTTACTGGAAGTGAATGAGGCTTTGCGATTTTTTTTTTTTTAATCTAGGCCTACGTGAAAATCTGCATCCATTGTACGATTTTTTTTCTTTTTTCTTTTTTCTCTTTTCTCGGAAGGGCAACGTGAGTCGAGAAGGGCATATGGGCAGTTGCCCGGGCAACCTGAGCAACCCCCCTGTGCACGTCCCTGAATTGCAGTGTGGTCCAGAAGTTATATACAGTCAAACCAAAAATTATTTAGACACCATATATATAAATAATTTTAGTAGTGGGTGCAGGACACTATAGATAATTTATGGAAGTGAGGATAGCAAAATAAAGTAAACTACACTAAATAAAATGCTGGGTTAAAACCAACTCAATTTGGGTTATTTGGCATATATGACATATTATACCCAAAAATTCTTCATACAGTGACTACCAGTAAAATGTATTAAAATTTGGGACCAAAAATGATTGTGACACTTTGAGCTGATCATGTTTTGCTGAAGTGTTTTTTCTTTAATAACTAATGCACCTTTTAACACCACAGACTGAACAACATGAAGCATTGCTTGGTAATTGGTTGAGCTAAACTGGTATTATCTAATTGTGTAGTTATATTTAACAGCTGACAGATATTCAACATAATTCATGTGTGAGAGTCTAACAGAAGGACGGACAAAACCAGTGAAATATCAACTGAGTTCACAACGTCATATTTTATTACCATTTTCTAAACTATAGCAAATAAACTGTGATAATGTGAGAAATGTTGAAGGTGTCTGAATAAATTTTGGTTTGACTGTATGTGTGTGTGTGTGTTAGTTTAGCCATAACACTCTAGAGGGCGCAGACTGATCGGTCCTTTACATGCAATCCGCAAGCAATCACATCATCACCGCATGGCACAAGCTGATTGGTCTCTGCTGATCCTGCAGCCAATGAGATCGCTTGCTTAACATTTAAATAGTCATGTAGGAGCCAAAATGTGTTTGTAAAGGTGATGTGTTGTTCTCATTTTGACCATTGAGTGGCGCTGTGAACATTATACCATATATAACATATATAACATTATATGTGAACTCCTCTACCTCCCCCAGCTCCACCTGCCTAGATCTGTAATGGGATTTACTGTATATGTATGTCTATTTATGCAGCAAATCTTACATAATCACAGCAGCGTGTCTGTGTATCTAGGTTTAGGGGTAGGTTCAGGGTTAGTACCTAGTTATTACCCAGTTATGGTAATTACTATAATAAGTACACAGTATGTACATGAAGCGTTACCCATTTATGTTCATTTTTCAACTTTTCACTGCGATTAAAATTAAGACTTAAATGAGATTGATTAGATCTTTTGAACAAATATTGGGTTTTCAGGAAAGGGAACATTTTGTAGATGAGAAAAGGGAGGAGCGTGAAGAAACGTAAAGAAGCACCTTCATGATGTGTAATTTGGGAAGCAGGTTACAGTCGGCCAGCGTGAGGTCTGGGCCGTCCAGGAATCCTCGTGTGGACGCTTCAGGATCATAAACGCTGTTGGCATCAATCTCCTCGGACAGCGGCGTCTGCAAATACTCATCCAACCTCTTCAGGGACTTCAGGAGAGCTTTCTCCAGACCTGAATACATAAAACACCAAATAAAACACAATTACAGAGGAAAAGAGTCACAATCTGTTTACTAAAAGCCATTAAACTCACCCTCATTAGCTTCTTTACGAGGGTTCTTGATGTAGGCAGAAAACTTGGCAAATACATCTATTCCTGCTGTGTTGGATTCTGGATGCTTTACTGCCAACTTTGGGTATCTACAAACAAAGATTAGTTTTAAGTATCTGAAGCAAGTAAGAAAGAAATGGGAAGTGAAAAGATATAAAGTACCGTGGTGGGACTAATCGTTCCTCGAGAAATTCCTCGATCTTGTTGACGTCCACCAGAACCTCTCCGTTGAAGGTCATGAATGGAGGGTTAGTTCCTGGAGCGAGATCCTGTAAATCTGCAGGCTTTCTGTGAGACGCGGATCAACAAACCCGGCCTTCGTCAGCAAGGTTATTGTTAAGTAAATCCAAAACTATTAAAAATTGTTAATTGAAATATAAAATAAAATAAGGGTCTAACCCTAACTTGTAATTAGAAACAGAAATAAAATAAGTTGAGGTACTAAAATCACTAAAACTAAAACCAAATAAAAATTAATTAAAGCTAAATGGAAATGGAAAAAATAATAATAATAATAAAAATGACAAAAGCACATAACAAAATTACTAAAACTTAACCCTTGTAATGCATTAAAAATACTGTATACATCTGTTGCAGTTTTGGGTTTGTTTGATCTCGGTAGAATGTAAGCTTATAAAACAGTCATAACTTAATATTTTCCAACTAAAACCGCATTGTATCTGAACAGTAATCTCCCATTAATGAGTGAATGTGCAAAAGTTTTGAATGTTACCATGTTTTTACCATGCTACTACTTCTTTAAAATAAAAATATTGAGAAATTCTTTGAAATTTTAAATAAACTACAGTAAAAAGCAATTCAAGAGAATTTTTTTATCAATATTTATGAGTTTTTAAATATTATTATATGAAATTTATAAGAACGTAATATAAGAATTAAATAGATTTTTCTCAAGTTACTTCTGTAAAATACAACTTATAGATGTAAAAAAAAAACAAAAAAAAACAACATAATTTTATGCGCAAAGCCACAGTTCACTTACGGGTCAAAACAGACATGAAAGCAAAAGGTGTAACAAGCTTAAATGGTTATATATCTGAAATTTTTTATTTAAAAAAATCTAGGAAAAAATTACAGTCTTAATCAGGGTTCAAATTATGATTTCATCTTTGTGGGGGTCTCTTTAAAAAAAGAAAAAAAAAGTAACCCATGAGCAGGCCTGGTGTATGTGATAAATAAATAGCTAAAGACTGCACTTCATTATTTTGAGTTCAACGTACGTTTATTAATACAGGAGTAGAGAATATTTGGGTGGAGTTGTTACATCTAGGGGGGTCTGGGGGTATGCCCCCCCAGGAAGAAAATTTTGTACATTTTAAAGATAAATTCATTAATCTGGTGCACTTTGAGTCACCCGAATCCGCTGTTAAAAATAATCCAACCGCCCAAACATATGATATTCTTTGATTTAGATCTGCATCTGATCATCATTACAATTTTTCAAATTCTCAATGTTAAGCATGATAATATGGTAAAATATCACACTGAAGTAGGCTGATTTAAAATTAACATTTATTTAAATTAAAAGTTATTCTTTGGCCAAAATTACATTTACTTAATATCCTAAACAGAGGCTTTTTACTCCCTTTAAAGTTAAATTGTCAATGTTTCATTACATCACTGTTGGCAAACACTCTTATCAGAATAATTTTTCCCTCTAATTTTATGTAGCCTATGCTCCATCTTTCTTTTAAAATATTCCTTAATTTGATCAATACATTAAATCAGAATAATAAGACAGTAGGCTGTTACCAATCAAATTAAATAATTTAAATTGAAAAATTACAACTGTAGTAAATGCCCTGATATGTTTTCCTTGATTGATTTTCTCTAAAGAGAATTACGTTGTTGAAAACGAAAGTAAAAGAGTGACGCTCATTGCGTTTTACCATGATAAGAGTTCGTGTCTTTATTAAATTCAACACATTATAATGATTTATCTGTCATCCATCCTCGATTAATTTGAATGTAGGCTAATTTTTTTTATTATTTGTTTCGCCCAACCCGCGCAGCACTATCAGCAAACTATACGGTTTGAGAATGGCCACAGGCCGAGTTTTGTTGAGAGCCGGAGGCGGCTGCCTCGTAATTCCATGCAGGAAAACCCTGAAAGGAGTTCGCTAAAATACTGGTGGGGGCCTACCTAGCGTCCCCCCAAATCATTTTTTTGCTAGTAGCTACTTTTGTGTATATTTAAATGTCTGAAACCTAAAATAAACATTATGTGGTTGAAAACACCGAATAGTTTTAATATATTGAGCGCATCTGTCTCTGGCTCAGCGCCAGCCAACGCGCGAAAGCACTTTTGAATTTAGCAGTTGATCACGTGATGCACTGACTGTTGTAATCACACCGCTGTGAACCACTGGCGTAGCCAAGGGTGTGCCAGGGTGTGCCGGTGCCACCCACAGTGGCAGCTGGCACACCTAAAATAGATGCAGAATTATTTTTTAAAGTTTTAATAAAAACGTTTCCTAAACTTGGACTATTGTTGTTTACTTAAAATATTTGTAAATTTAAAATGTATTTTAATTTTTAAATTATTATCGTTAAAAAAAATATCTGCCGACATTCGGACTGCCAACCAATCCGCAAACAGCCGTTGACTGGTAATACGGTTGTGCTGTTGAGGCTCGCGCAGCCTCATGAGGAGAAATGGAAAGAAATGAACGCAGATCACACAAAGAAACTTAATGAACATATAGCGGTTCAAAAATTAATGTGGAGTTTTTATATAACATATGATATGATACAGTTAAGCAACATAACAGTGACCAAGAGTGCTGAATACCATCACGATTGAAAATATGACATTGATTTCATATGACAGTTCAGTAAACAAGTAATTAATATCAAGTCACTTACATTTTAGACACAATATTGACTGTTTCTGTTCTATTTGAGCAGCGAAAATAGTTCCAAACAAACATCCCAAGAACCACAGCGCAGCTCACCTGAACACATAACGTCTCGGGTTATGAGTATAACCCTTGTTCCCTGAGAAGGGAACGAGACACTGCGTCGAGAATCAACACTTTGGGGACGCTCCCTTAGCGTGCGCCTCTGAAGTAAGAATGAAACTAATCCAATCCTGATTGGTGTTGCGTCGTGACGTAACATGTGACGGCATAACCGGATGCATAAAAGTGACGCTGACACACACACACATCAGCTCCGCGGGAACAAGGGTTATTGTCATAACCCGAGACGTTCCCTTTCGAGGGAACTCAACACTGCGTCGATAATCGACACTTTGGGGAACGAATGCCCACTAGACCACGCACCGAACAGGCCTGCCCAGGAGTGAAACTGATTTAGACACTCAGCAGGACGAGAGCACACGTGCGCCAGGCGTACTGGGGAGGTGCAGACTATAGAACCGTACAAAAGTGTGTGGGGTAGCCCAACCGGCTGCCTCACAAATCTCCTTGATGGGAACTCCCGAAAGGAGGGCCCTAGAGGACGCCATGCCTCTAGTAGAAAGAGCCCTAATGGCCAAAGGTGAAGGGAAATTCCGCACCTTGTAGGCCTACTTATGGTTTGTATAGCCGGTAGCCCCTAATAGGTGATCCAAAACACACTACAGTAGGTCCGACCTCCTCCAAGAAGAGGACCTCTCAAGGTAATACTCGGAACTCTGACTGGCAGAGCAAGGAACCTCTCCTTTTCTGCCGACACATGAGGTGGAGGATGAAATACTTGCAGGACCATGGACCTAGCCATGATAAATTGCACTTAAGGCACATAGCTGGGTCTCGGATGCAGGATGGCCTTAACTCCGCCGGGGGCACACCCCAAGCAAGCTGGCGATAATGCCAGGGCTTGGAGATCTCCCAGTCTCTTTAAAGAAATAGCTAAGAGAAAGGCTATCTTGAACGTGAGGTCCTAGGCGAAGCCGACTGGAGGTATTCGAAGGGAGCCAGGGATAGCCCTTCGAGAACCACCGCCAGGTCCCAGGAAGGAACCCTGGACCTGACTGTCGGTCTCATCCTCCAATACCATGGAGAAATAGTATGACAGGTTGGTGCCTCCCTAAAGGCCCAACATTTAGTGGTGCATGGAACGCCGTAATGGCAGCCACGTACACCCTACGTGTGGATGGGGAGAGATTCGCAGAGAAACGATCTTGAAGAAACTCCAGAACTGAAGCCATTGGGCAGTTAACTGGGTCTAACTCAAGTTCTCTACACCAAGTAGAAAAATATTCCACTTGAGGCCATATAATCTCCTAGTAGACGGAGCCCTAGAGATAAGTATGGTTTCGACCACCCCAGATGATAGACCAGCATCTAGGTACTGAGCCCCCTCAGAGGCCAGACCCACAATTTCCACAGCTCTGGATGAGGATGGAATATAGTGCCCTCCGCCTGAGACAACAGACCCCACCTCAGAGGACTCTGCCATGGCGGAGCTATCAGGAGTGAAATTAAGTCTGAAAACCATACTCGGGCTGGCCAAAACAGGGCTAACAGAAGATTAGCTGATGCCCTCCTGACGGACCCTCTCCAGGACTCCCGGGAGCAGAGCGATCGGGGGAAAAAGCGTACAGGCGAAGCCTCGGCCAGGCCTGTACCATGGCATCCAACCCCAGCGGGGCTGGATGAGTGAGGGAGAACCAAAGTGGACAGTGGGATGGACGTCCCTCGAGACGCAAACAGATCCACTTCCACTGGTCCAAACCTCTACATATGAACTCCGCCACCTCTGGATGGAGTCTCCATTCCCCGGGCCTCAGCCCCTGCCTCGACAGGATGTCTGCTCCCTGATTCAGAACCCCCGGGACATATATTGCTCTTATAGATAATATTTTCCCTTGGGGCCATAAAATGATCTGATGCGCCAATCTGGATAGAGGGTGCGATCTGAGTGTCCTTTGTCGGTTTAGATAAGCTACCACTGAGACGTGGTAACCTTTGATGTCTGTGAGGAAGCTCCTCAGAGCCCTGAACACAGCCAACATCTCTAGGCAATTTATATGCCAAGAATGATGATGGTCCTGCCACAGACCCCTGGCAAAGCGGCCGTCCGAGACCGCGCCCCAGCCAGCGAGGGAAGCGTCTGTTGAAACATGACGCCCCTATCACTAGCCCTTGGGACAAGAACCAAGGTTTCTTCCATATTAATAGGGAACGAAGGCATCTGCGCGTAACCTTTATTATACGGAACGGATTCCCCTTGGGGAAAAAACCCTTGGCTTTGAGCCACCACTGAAGGGGCCTCATGTGAAACAGAGGCGCACGCTAAGGGAGCGTCCCCAAAGTGTCGATTCTCGACGCAGTGTTGAGTTCCCTCGAAAGGGAACTGCATTAATGAATGATTCAGCGCTTTGAATGAATCGATTGAGTCAAAGATTCAATGACCCATTAAACAACTGCCTCAGTCCTTAACGATTCAGCCGTTTGAACGAATCCTTTGAATAAATTACTCAATAACTCACTCATTAAGACGGTCACCTGCCGCCCCCTACAGGTGGTTTAGTTTCGTGTTTAAAAGTAGGCTATTTGTATCTTCAAAAAATATTTAAATCAATCTCATAACATTATTTAATGCAGTTGTAATTTTTCAGTGTAAATTAATTAATTTGATTGGTAACAGCATAGTGTCTTATTATTTCAATTGAATTTATTGATCAAATCTAAGAATTTAAAATGAAAGATGAAGCATACATTTAAACCGATTTCTGGATTTTTACTTGGACAAGAGAATGGCCGATTTACTTGTTTGAAGGACAAGCACATGTAAAGCCTTAATGTTGAGCCCTGAGTTATATTTTATATACTGTAGGCCTAGTATTATGTTTATGTGGCAAGCCAGTTTTACACATCAGCCCAGTCTTTGTAAAGTTAGTGATAAGCCGGGTCCGAGTTTTTTTGCACATTAATTTGACAATAAATGTGGCACACCCAATTTTTCTTATGCACACCCAGAGACGCTTTTCTGGCTACGCTAGTGGGTCAAACGGACCCAAATGTATTTCTAAAATGAATATTAAAACTGAAAATATAGAAATAAAATATAAAAATAAAAGCCAATTAATAATATTAATAAATACAATAATTGTATATATATATATATATATATATATATATATATATATATATATATATATATATATATATATATATATAGTTATTTTATATATATATATATATATATACAATTATTGTATTTATTAATATTATTAATTAGCCAGAATACCAGAATAGAACAGTAACAGTAGCCAGAATACTAAAATAACTCTCCCTTTATCAAAAATCTTAGATTCCATTGGAACTTCCGATCATTATTTGGAAGCAAACGGATCTTAATGGGATTAAATAAGATCCCAATGTACAGACAATTTCTATATGATTTAGTTAAATCAGAATAATGTCTTACAGAAGCCTAAAATCCTGAAAAAAAATCCTTTTGCTGTTCTCCAGGTGCATTTTATCCTGTTGGGATTCATAATTGTCCTAATGGGAAATCTGTGTTGTTTGTGCAGCGGGTCTGTATCTGTATCT
Source organism: Gila orcuttii (assembly GCA_026230005.1). Lineage (NCBI taxonomy): Eukaryota > Metazoa > Chordata > Actinopteri > Cypriniformes > Leuciscidae > Gila > Gila orcuttii. Next base: position 67,184,980 of record JAPDVR010000002.1, on the reverse strand, counting down.
GAATCTGTATCTGCATCTGAATCTGTATCTGCATCTGTATTTGAATCTGTATCTGAATCTGTATCTGAATCTGTATCTGTATCTGTATCTGTATCTGTATCTGAATCTGAATCTGAATCTGTATCTGTATCTGTTTCTGTTTCTGTATCTGAATCTGAATCTGAATCTGTATCTGTTTCTGTTTCTGTATCTGAATCTGAATCTGAATCTGTATCTGTATCTGTATCTGTATCTGAATCTGAATCTGTATCTGAATCTGTATCTGTATCTGTATCTGTATCTGAATCTGTATCTGTATCTGAATCTGTATCTGAATCTGAATCTGTATCTGTATCTGTATCTGAATCTGAATCTGTATCTGCATCTGTATTTGAATCTGTATCTGAATCTGTATCTGTATCTGAATCTGTATCTGTATCTTTATCTGTATCTGTATCTGTATCTGTATCTGTATCTGTATCTGTATCTGAATCTGTATCTGTATCTGTATCTGTATCTGAATATGTATCTGAATCTGTATCTGAATCTGTATCTGTCTCTGTATCTGTATCTGAATCTGTATCTGTATCTGTATCTGTATCTGAATCTGTATCTGAATATGTATCTGAATCTGTATCTGAATCTGTATCTGTATCTGAATCTGAATCTGTATCTGTATCTGTATCTGTATCTGTATATGAATCTGTATCTGTATCTGAATCTGTATCTGTATCTGAATCTGTATCTGTATCTGTATCTGTATCTGAATCTGAATCTGCATCTGAATCTGTATCTGAATCTGTATCTGCATCTGAATCTGAATCTGAATCTGTTTCTGTATCTGAATCTGAATCTGTATCTGCATCTGCATCTGCATCTGTATCTGAATCTGAATCTGAATCTGAATCTGCATCTGAATCTGTATCTGAATCTGTATCTGTATCTGAATCTGTATCTGAATCTGTATCTGTATCTGAATCTGAATCTGAATCTGTATCTGTATCTGAATCTGTATCTGTATCTGTATCTGCATCTGCATCTGTATCTGTATCTATATCTATATCTATATCTGTATCTGAATCTGTATCTGAATCTGAATCTGAATCTGAATCTGTATCTGTATCTGTATATGAATCTGTATCTGTATCTGTATCTGTATCTGTATCTGAATCTGAAACTGTATCTGAATCTGTATCTGTATCTGAATCTGAATCTGTATCTGTATCTGTATCTGTATCTGCATCTGCATCTGCATCTATATCTATATCTGAATCTGAATCTGAATCTGTATCTGAATCTGAATCTGTATCTGAATCTGTATCTGTATCTGTATCTGAATCTGAATCTGAATCTGTATCTGTATCTGTATTTGCATCTGCATCTGCATCTGCATCTGCATCTGTATCTGTATCTATATCTGAATCTGTATCTGAATCTGTATCTGTATCTGAATCTGAATCTGTATCTGAATCTGTATCTGTGAATGTTGTGCTTCACCTCTTGAGGTCCACAGTGGTGACGTTGAAGATCACTCCTTTCAGCCAGAGGATCATGAAGAGTCTCTGAGAGAAGGGACAGTTCCCGAGACTCTCTCCATCACTGCCGGCCTGGGACACACACAACATGCCATCAGTCCTTTAACTACATCAGAAGTGTGGAGTAACAATGGGTTTGGGTTCATTTTCTCTGCGCACTGCAAAAGTTTCCTGACACGTGAAGACATTGCACACAATGGCAAAATTATGATTTCAAGGTAAAGGTTTATCTAAGATAACTAACCATGTTTAATATGTTGCAGATTTATGTAGATAATGTGAATTCCAGAAATGTACAGGTTAATATGTGAAATATGTTTGTCGCTACAAGATGTACGAAGTTCAGAATAATACAGAATTAAACAGACATATAAAGAACTGCCCAAAATGATTTAAAAAAGGCACATTTAAGTTTAAATGTGCAGTGTGTGAATTTTAGCGGCATCTAGTGGTGAGGTTACAAATTGCAACCAACAGAAGTTACGTGGCCGACAGGAAATTATGTCGTCGTCTGAGACAGCAGAGAGTAGCCAGTTCAGCAATGAGGTTTCTTTACAAGGATAAATTAAGAAATTATGTTTACTTAATTATTCAGTAAAACTATATGTTATTGCGAATATTATTGTTACTTGTTCATCATTGTGTCAGTGTTTTATTCGCTGAACTAAGCTTGCTTCCTTGCACGAAGAGCAACATAGTAACGAAACGTGTTTGTCCGTTTAGGGCCACCGTAGAAACATGTCGGCGCATTTCAATGTAAGGGAACCCGGTGTGTGTGTGTGTGTAGACAGAAACTGCTCCTTCTAAGGTAATACAAATATACCGGTTCATTAAGTAAGGTCTTTATACACCACTGAAAACTTCTTTTTCAAGTTAGTGAGGAAACGCTCTCTGTAGAGTGTGTGTTCACTGTCGGCTACGCTAGAAACATGACCACACAATATGTCGACCTCCATAGAAGCGGGAGCCCGCGGTTATGGAGATATAAATGTCTCATTCTAAGGTAATAAAAACATAACGGTCGTCGGTTCATTATGTAAGGTCTTTATACACCACTGAAAATATAGTTATGGATTATATATTGCATTTCTGTCAATAGATCCTCAGAAATATTACACATTGCACCTTTAAGTGGTTAATTACTCTAAAAAAAAAAAAACTATACAACGCTACAGCGCCCCCCTCACTACATGATTTTAAATATCTTCTTGTTCTAACAAAAATTCAGAGATGTAAAGTCCAGCGGTCAGAAAGTAAAAGCCCTGCCATATGTTTATGAAAACTGTTCTAGTTAGCAAATCCAAGTGACTGGAACAAAATACTGAGGAGGACTTTTACTTTCTTCTGAACCTGGACTATAAACCTCTGCAAAAATTAAATGGGGAAAAAAAGAGATTAAAGGGATAGTTCACCCAAAAATGTTTTGTCATCATTTACTCACCCTAATGTTGTTCCAAACCTGAATGAGTTTCTTTCTATTTTAAAGAATTGTTGATAACCAGACAGTTGATGGACCCCATTGACTTCAATAGTATTTTTTTCCTACTGTGGGGTCCGTCAACTCTCTGGTTACCAGCATTCGTCAAAATATCTTCGGTGTTTAACAGAACAAAGGTTTGGAACAACATAAGGGTGAATAAGTAATGACAAGATTTTCAGATTTTTTTTTTCAAGATTTTTGGGTGAACTATCCCTTTATTAAGGGAGCTTTCGTCCTCATTGAACACCACAATAAATTACAAAAAATGGGTAAATAAGCGTAAGCTTAAACTGTTCAGCTCCAGAACAAACAACATCACAAGATGTAGAGTCAATACTAACTCTAGAATTAAAATATTGGCTCTTCACATTCATACGGTGAAATACGATTCATTTCAGAAACTCTGTGACAGTCTGTGATTTTACTAACTACTGTAAGTAACTTTGAAGCTGCTTGTCAAATATCAGTCATTAGAGTATTAGTAGACTGTCTGCTTAATATCAGCTAATACTTTATTTTGATGCTCCTCAAAAGACATTATACTGACAATAAGAAACTTTGCAACTACATGTCAACTTATTCTACTAACCCGAAACCTAACCTAACAGTCTAGTACTATAGAGAGTTTGTTGGCATGTAGTTGTAAAGTTACTTATAGTTAGTAGAATGTCCAAAGTGTACTATTAAAATACTATTAAAACTGTTTTCACTTGTCAGCGGGCAACTTGTTCTGACAAATATGGCCTAATAAATGTTTCTTTTTGCCTGGGAAAATGCTTTAATACAAGCAAAGCTTTAATTGATAGCACACAAAAAAGGCCAGTTGAATAAAGCATAAAATTCAACCGCACATAAGAGTCTCTCATTCATTTTTTTAATGGAACACAATGCAAAATTATGTATATTGTGTCAAGAACAAATGTTTAATTTCTTCAAAGGTTTAATGTGAGATCGTCTTACCTTGACAAACAGCTCAATGCTAGGAAATCCCAATTTTTTAGCTGCTACATCAAACCAAGCCATGGTGAAATGCTTTCACATGTCTCATAATATCGAATGCAGAATGCTTTCTAAAAGCAAATTCTCTGAATGCCTGGAAAAGTCTTTCCAGAATGACTGATTACATTTGGTGTTCTGTGGGTGTTTGGGCTGGAGAACACGGTCAAACACGCAGGACACTGAGACGTTTGTTCATTGTTATCAGCGATAGAGACGCCGTTCATGAGACGTGCGTTATAAAAGAGTTTTGCAGAGTTGGGAATCACTATTATGATTTCCAGTGTACAATCTAACATTGCACAATAATCTAGAAATAAATGATATACATCCATGTTGTATGTGTTCTAAAGGGCCTTTGGGATCGAGTAGAGTTACTATTGTGTCACTGTATTTATGAGTCTGGAGGTTGTGGAATGATTATGAGAGGTCTGGCCACCTGAAGATAAGCTGTGATGAAGGATAGAAGAGGACATGAGGGTAAAACAGACCCACATAACGCCAGTAGAGGGCAGTGCAGCTTCTTTACAGACACTCGAAAACCTGACTTCATAAGATACATTTGAATAGAAGCACACCAGTAAATGCAGCGCAATTAAATTATTACAATTAATGTCACATTTTGTGGGCCAATAAACAGCTGCATAGCAACCATCTAGAATACCAAAGGAACTGCATAGCAGTTAACATGTTAAACACCATTAGGAACACCCTAGCAACTGCATTGCAACATGCTAAAAAAACACCCTAGCAACCATTAATAACACCCTAGCAACCGCATAGCAAATTATCCAGAGCACCATGGAAAACAATCCAGAATACCCTAGCAACCCCATAGCAACATCCTAAACACCATTCAGAACACCCTAGCAATAATCCAGAATACCCTAGCAACCCCATAGCAACGTTCTATTTCTAAACACCACTCAGAACGCCCTAACAACATTCTAATAACCATTCAGAACACCATAGCAACCGCAAAGCAAAATGCTAAAACCCGATCAGAGAACCCATGCAATTATCCAGAACACCCGAGCAACAATCCAGAATACCCTAGCAACACCATAGCAACGTGCTAAACATCACTCAACATTCTAAGAACCATTCAGAACAGTTTAGCAATTGCATAGCAAAATGTTAAAAAACAATCAGAGAACCCTAGCAATTATCCAGAACACCATAGCAACAATCCAGAATACCCTAGCAACCCCACAGCAACGTGCTAAAGCTAAACACCACTCAGAACACCCTAACAATCACATAGACAAATGCTAATAAACAGAGAACCCTGGCAATTATCCAGAACACCCAAACAATCCAGAATACCCTATAGCTGCCACACAGCAAAGTCCTAAATCAGAACACCCTAGCAACCATTAGGAACATCCTGGCAACCAAATGCCATACTAACATCATGACGGTGAGTTTTGCACATGCAGGAATCATATTATGACTGGACGGAGCCACTCCACCCCCCAAACACTCAGTCAGAATCTCAGATCCTCACAGCCGACTCAGACCAACAAACATCTAAATCAGATTATTGTGTAGAGGAATGCTGGGAGATTAACCCACTACACTCCAGCTTCTCATAGAGGCAACAGGTATTCAAATACAAACACATCTTTCACTGTTCAATATAAGAGCAGCACATCACTTGAACCAATAAAAAATAAGAATCAGCTGTTTATCATTGAATAACAGGCACAGTGACAGGCATAATAACTGAGCATATAATCACTTAGATCCTGTTTACCAAAGCAAAACTACGACAACATACAAAAACTGATGATGAGACACAAAATGATACTTTCGTGATCTGAAATGCACAGAAAGGCTGTGGGAGTTGCACTTTTTACTGTGTTCCACTGCAACCTGCACAAAGGGCGTCTTTGTTACTGTTCAGAAACATACGGGTGGGATTTATGGACATTTTTACCAGGCTTAACGTCCCGCTGCTCAGCCTCCTTCATATAACAAGAATTTGGCTGTGCGCTTTGTTCCGAATGTTTCAGACAATTCCATGAATAGAAAAATAAATAAATAAAATAAAATAAAATACTATTACTGTAGTTTTGCTTGGTTACAAAACTGGCTATACGCTTTGTTCCGATTGTTTCAGACAAGTCCATAGATAAATAGAATAGAATAGAATAGAATAGAATAGAATAGAATGAAAAAAAAATACTATTGTTGTAGTTTTGACTGGTTACAAAACACTCACTGTATAAATAAATAAATAAATAAATAAATAAATAAATAAATAAATAAATAAATAAATAAATAAATAAAATAAAATAAAATACTATTACTGTAGTTTTGCTTGGTTACAAAACTGGCTATACGCTTTGTTCCGAATGTTTCAGACAAGTCCATAGATAAATAGAATAGAATAGAACAGAACAGAATAGAATAGAATAGAATAGAATAGAATAGAATAGAATAGAATAAAATAGAATAGAATGAAAAAATTACTATTGTTGTAGTTTTGACTGGTTACAAAACACACACTGTATACATAAATAAATAAAATACTATTACTGCAGTTTTGCTTGGTTACAAAACTGGCTTTGTTCCGAATGTTTCAGACAAGTCAATAGAAAAATAGAATAGAATAGAATAGAATAGAATGAAAAAAAATACAATTGTTGTAGTTTTGACTGATTACAAAACACTCACTGTATAAAAAATGATAAATAAATACATACATACTGTTGCTGTAGTCAATACACATCTATGTTGCACTATAGTCAACACAGCAGAATAGTAAGATTATTACAAAAGTGATACCTATAGCCAGCTCTTTCCTAATGTTTGTGATATGATACTTTATATGGCACTTTCTATTGAAATGTTCTAGAATCAAGTTGTGTCTATTGTGTCCGATTCATTTTTAGCTCACCGATCAATCCATCAGCTCAACACCCTGCTGAAAATAACTCAATTAACTAAGTGCATTATATCACCAGCAACAACCATTTATAAATCACAAACAGTGTTGGAATTATGGTTGGAAAGGTCAGGCTCCCCCTAAATAAGACTTAGTTCTTGAACATTAAGTCTTAATATATTACTTCCGTTTTATTGTACATAGATGTTTATGTCATATGAGCCAGTTTACTGTTTTTAAAACCTACTTGTGACCAGTTACCAGTACAAGGTATGTTTTAGACATTTTCATGCTGGTTTTAGCAGGTCTCCCGGCAGTAATGAAGTTGGTGTACCTGCTTAATCAATTTGTGGAAGTAACATTGCTTAGGACTGGGAATTACATCCTGGTTTTCTAGAAGTGGGATGACAGCAGACCAACTCACCAGTAAAGCAAAGACACTAATGCAATTAGTGTTGGCGATAGTAACACCATCTGCTGAGCAGAAGGACATGCTGTCATTGTAGGAAACTGTATGCTAGCATGGCTAACAAGACAGCCTTATCATTGTCATTTTAAAACAAGACTTTACAGGGCTCAAATCATCATTTCTGCCTTCCCTGTAAAATGTACTACACTAATCATACTTCCCAAAAACACTAAAATATTTGCTAGCTTGGTATTAAAGCTTCTGATAGTTTCCACATTGCATATTGACTACAGCAGATCATAATATGGTCAAAACTACAACGTTTTTGAGCAGAACCTGTGGATATCATAGTAAGTTTTGAGGACAAAGAAAACACACATGACTAATTTCCCTTCTAAAACTTCAATATGCAAATGGAAATCTAGACCTTTATCTGGCTATAAATAACAATAGAATACCTTCACATAGAGGGAGATCTGCTGGTCAAGAGGATCGCCATCCCGTTGAGCCGGAGTCGCCATCCTCGACGGCTTTCCCAGTGTTTTTATCTCTTCTTGTTGAACTACGGCAGGTGGGATCCCAGGAAACCCATTCACCATGATGACCTCTTGACCTTTGGCCTTGATATTCACCTCCCCTTCGCTGCCCCCGCTCATGGTTCTGATCTGACTGCCGAGGGGCTTCGGTGGCTCTTGGAAAGGGGCATCTGAGCTCTCGTTGGACTTTAACCAGGCAGGTATGGTCACTTTTCGCCCCCCCTGGGCTTTCCTTCTGGGCTCATCTTCAATGACAGCCTTAAGCTCTTCTAGCCACTCCCCCGCCCCCTCTGCTATTGTTGTAGGCACTTCTTCCTTGACTTGTCTTGGCTGTTCCTTTGCAGCGTCACCTCCCTCTACGATCTCCCGTTTGTCATTGCCGAGCTGTTCTTGCTTCTTAAATGCCCCCCCTTCTATAAGTATTGGTATTTCTTCTTTGACTTGTCTTGGCTGTTCCTTTGCAGCGTCACCTCCCTCTACGATCTCCCGTTTGTCATTGCCGAGCTGTTCTTGCTTCTTACATGCCCCCCCTTCTATAAGTATTGGTATTTCTTCTTTGACTTGTCTTGGCTGTTCCTTTGCAGCATCACCTCCCTCTGCAACCTCCCATTTGTCATTGCTGAGCTGTTCTTGCTTCTTACATGCCCCCCCTTCTATAGGTCTTGGCACTTCTTCGTTGACTTGTCTTGGCTGTTCCTTCTCCTTACACGCCCCCTCTTCTACAATCTCAGGTGCTTTATGTGGCTGTTCTACCTCTGTACAGCTTCCCTCCTCTGCAGAAAGCTCCTCCTTCTTGGTAATCTCCACACCTCTTTGAATCCTTTTAATGCCCTCTACCTCTTTATCCACCTCTTTATCTCCTCTTGTCTCCTCCGGTCCATTGACAATGGCTGATTGAGTATCAACCACTATTCTCTCACAGTTCTCTAGATCGGGGTCTCCCACCACCTGTTGTAGCCACTCTAATCTTTCACGTTGTTGCACGATGCTTTCCACCAACTGATATGAACTCTGGACCATCTCCTCTACGATTCCACCAAACAGATCAGTTTGAGATGGTTGTTCTTTTCCAATCCAGTCAATTGCCCTTTCTTCTGCTGCTTTATTAATGGTGGATGTTTCTTCATTATTATTTTTGGCTAAGGCATCATTGTGCATTGGCTCTCCAATTGCTTTGCAGTCCTCAAATAAAGGCACCTCGGTCATAGACTGTTCTTTGCCAGTGGTATCAAATTTCGCAGGTTCTTCCTCTTCCCCAAGATTCTGAAAGTTTTCTTTTGAATCCGCTTCACTGGTAGAAACCATCCGTGGCTCTTCATCCACATCATTTTTTACACCCTCTTCATGCAAAACTATTTCATTTTTTACTTGCTGCATTTGATCATCTCTGTACTTGATCTCTATTTTCTCGAGGAGGCAACAAGTGAGCTGTCTTACCTCAGAGAGGAGCAGCCCCTGTGTCTCCATCTTCCTTACGCTCAAAGTCTGAACTTGTTGTTCATCGCTTTCCTTTTCATCTTCGTACAGCGTTTCCAACTTGTCATCTGCTCGATTCACGTCCACTTCTTTGAACGCTCTTGCACGCACTTCAGCTTCGTTTTGAAGTTTCGAAACTTGTGTTTGCGCAGTACTTGAGAGTTCAGCTGGCCTTATGTCCACTTCGTCCTCCATCTTTCCATATTTTACCTCTTCATTTTGCAGAATCACACTCATTTGGTGCTCATGGTCTTCAATAAAATCCTCTTGCTCTGTTTTATGGACGATCACATCTGTTGAAGGCATTACGTTGTCGTCTCCACCATCATCCATATCCTCATCCACCTCTTCTGCAAGTTCAACCTCATCTTCCTCCTCCTCTTCCTCCCTAGTCCGCCAATCTTCCATCTCCATGCATGATCTTACAGGACAGTGGATAACAGCTCCGTTAGAAATCTCCATGTTGATACTCATATCACTTTTGTCCTGGGCCATAATTCAAAAGCTAGAAGAGTGTTAAGAGTTTGCTACGACTTTGTAGAACTTGTTTTATAGCTAACACACTAAAGCTCTTGTGCCTACCTCTCCAGAGTACGTTCTGTAGAGGTAACAAGAAATTACTCTCTCTCCCCCTTTTCCTCTGGAGGATTATGGTCAATTTCAGATTCTGATCCCCACATGACTTGCCTGCCCTCTCAAATCCGCTCCAATGGGAGCCTGGTCAGCTCAAGATGATCGGTTTAAGGGTAGGGCATGTATTTAAAATTAATTGTAATTCTCCATCCTGTTTGCTGTCTTAATGAAGTAGAATTAAAATGTAATGAAGTATATATATTTTAAAATATATCAGCAAATATATTGAATCTTAAAACTTTATAAAATCTTAAAAGCATAATTATTTTAAAAAACTGTACTTGCATGTTAATATATAAAAAAAAGAAATTAAAATGAAAGGCCATTTAAGTGTGCTTAAAGAAAATACACTTCAATGACAATTTGCAAAAAGTGCACTTTCTAATAGTCAAATTGAAACACTTTATTTCACAGTGTCACTGTTACATATGTTTCATGTACTTACCATAGTAATTACAGTAAATTATGCATACTTACATGCAACTAACTGCCAACCAAATCCTAATCCTACCCTAACCCTATAGTACGGTAAATACATTAATATTACTCAGTACTTAAATATATAATTGCACTGTAACAATGATACCTTAAAACAAATTGTAACCAAAGTTTTACTTTAAAGTCAATTTTAAATCATTAGCCTATATTTTAATAATCTTCTGTCATGCTTTGAAGAAGTAAACTTTTTATATTGTCATTTAATTGCAAATAACATACAATTAAGTGTCCAAAAACATTCTTTGTAGTTTGCACTTGTATATTCGTTTGAAGTATAATTTTCATTAATATGTACCTTTAAAAAAAAGAAAGTATATGCTAAAGTGGACGGATGGATGGATGGATGGATAGATAGAATCTCTCCATATATTCATTTTATAGATTAACAAAGTCACATTGCATTTCTGTTAAAACGTGTAAAAAACACAGGGGAAATATATAATTCAGTTAAAAATAGCAGGGCGTCACAGTGATTTGGGTGAAGTGAAGTTCACACAGGTCCACAGGTGTAGTTCAGCCTCAGCACATTAACTATGAACATGTTCCACTAACCACAAAATAAAATCAGTCACACAACACTGACTAGATTCATTTCCTGCTCATTTTAATCTGAAAGAAATATTTTTGTAGTTTTGCATGTAAAGTTTGCTTTGTACTTGCAATGGCATTCTGACATTTTTAGTGTAATTTGAGTATCAGAATACTGTATTTTAAGCAGTGTGCAATGCATTAAATGTCCACAGCTTTGACATGTGCCTGCATTGCAACAAATCTGACCAAAAGAGGGCACTCAAACACCATTTTACAGTGATATTCTTTGTCATAATCACATTTCAAATGCACGCACTCCACACATTACACAAACCTAACCGTGTCTTTGGTGTAGCCCGTGTTCCTGGTAACATTTTGAACAATCTAGTTCATTTTCACAAATAATACTTGCATCAACCCCAATGCTTCATGCACAGCGCTCGTGCGTAAGCGGAAACCATGACGTCATATCAGCTGTTTTGGCCCCCAGTGCAGTCTGTCGCAAGTGTAGACGTCATTTTCGGTTCAGGAATACATCACGGTTATGGTAGTAGCACTATGCATGCACTAGCACTGCATGTACAGTAGTGTGTGTGTGTGTGTGTGTCCATTTTATGGTTTGCGCTGCTTTGGACTCGAGAAAGTAGAACGCAGAGCATGGCGCCATGAGCTGAGCGCGGGCACGTTTGAGATCAAAGGCACCGCGTTTTAGATCAAAGGCACCGAACATGCAGCAGTCCGAGAGCGGTGGAGGGGCGGCGACATCTGAAGTCCAGCTCAACGAACAACCCAACGCGCTCATCGCGTGCAAAGTGTGCGAAGAGCTTTTTAGTGAGCAGCAGTTAAAGGTAGGCGTGCACGCGCTTTGCTTTTACCCCGATTAATACCCGGTTTATCGCAGCGGGACCTGATGTCGCGGAAGTGAAAGCCATAAATTGTTGCTCCTAAAATGATTCATAATGTATTTACTGAAGTGTGACTTGTGGGACATGAGCATTGCACTAAAAAAAAGTACTATGGTACCACATTGCTTTGTGGATATGTACCATGGTAATACCTTGTTATCTTGTTCATGGCACTGCCATGTTGTTGTTGTTTTTTTGGATATTGTATCATGACAGTATAATGGTTTTTGCATAAGCACCATGGTAATGCAATGTTTTGAACATTTACCTTGGGAATGGCATGTATTTGCTAAAATGCACCAAAAAGACATTGTACTATGGTACAACCATAGTATTTTTTGGACATATTGCATAGTACCACAATATTTATTTTGTTAGACTGCACAGATATAATCTACATGAATTTGAATGAGTCCATGCCCTGCAGAAACGCTTCAGGTCTGATTGTGGGCCTTGTCAGTTTATTAGCGACCTTACCTTTAACAGGAATACATTGTGATTTAACTTGTCTTGGTCATACTTGTAAATCCTTGGTTTGCTCCATCACATATCTTCTCATCTACTAGCCACTTGAGACCCTGGTGCCATTATATAAGCCACTCTGAATTAATTTTGATTTATAATAGCCTATGGTTACAATAAGGGGTGTTCTGTACATAATAGAGCAGTGCTTCAAACTAGATTTTTACATTTTCTTTAGAAAACCTGCCAAAAACTCCCTACCATCATGCTTGGCTGTGTTTTGAGGGGTTGCTAATCCATTGCCAATCTGGTGTTTTTAAATGGTTGCTATGCGGTTGCTGTGGTGCTTTGTTTGGTTGCTTATTTTTTGGCCCAAATCATAATAACCCATCCCAAGTAGTAATGGGAGAAACAACGCTTTTTCGAAACTTTGAATCAATTGAACCAATTGCTTTGCAAAATTATTCACTGTTTCGAAGCACAAGAAACGCCAAACTCTGGCGATGTCTGCTGATCAGAATGATGTAAATGCATTAAAATTGAAACAAATGATTTGCAAAGGCAAATCTTTCTTAATGATGTGATTTGTTAACCAACATGGTCCATTTTCCAACGTCTCCCTCATTTTCCCTTCTAATAATATATTACCCGTCGGGGTCTCTCTTTGGTCAGGGTGTTTGAAGCTTCCACAAAGCCTTGGCTTATTTTAGCACCACACCTGCTTTACTGCTACAAAAGGACATTCAATGAGGAACCAAACTCTTAGAAAGATCATTGACCGCAGCTGCTCACATGGAAAATAAAATAAACCTTTGTAGCTTTTTATTTTTCCACTGACACTGAGGTCAAAGGTCGATCGCTGTCTTAGCTCATATTTATACCTTGAAGCTACTTATAAAGCAATTGTTTTCTCTGTCTTGCATGACTTTCATCCCAGTATTGCTTAAATTTAGGCTTATTATGTAATATCATTTCCAAAGAGATCTATTTTTAGCAGGAACTATCCCATAAGAACAATGGAAAATGTTAGCTAAGAAGGCCAAGTGTCTGTCAGACTGACTAAATTATAAATACACAATCTGCACTTTTCCATAAGACGGAGTAATAAAAAACTTATTGCGAAGGTGAAAGTGTGTTAAATGTTAAAAGACATTGCTCTTGGTTTATTATGCAGAGATGACTATAATATTTTGCAAAAAATATTTTCATTTTAGCATTCTTGAATATCTATGATACTCTTTAAAAGTTAATTGTTTTTTTCTGTAAGCTTAAATAACTAAATTGTGACTAATTTAAATGGTCGGCCTTAAAATACATTTGAGATTTATGATTCAGCATTGTTCTAGGATCAAGCATTTCAGTGTGCATTTTGTTATTTTTTTTATATCTAAAAACAGCACACAGATTTATTAGCACTTATGCTACAGGGCTGTTAAATGCTTGAATCTGATTGGTTGACGATCATTCTAAGGTGTGCCATTATTTTGGCACAACAACACTGACAAAACAAATAAATATAGTAACAAGTAAGAAAAAACGGCATGTTTTTTGCCCCAAAATTAAGTTTTTTTATGTATGAAAAGCACATACTCTCCGCTCAAACGCACACAAATAGGCCTACAGTACGGACACACACTCGCACAGAAACGTGTTGTCAGCGCTGCTCTGACAATTTTATCAGTAAAATAGTTTTACAACTTAAAAGCTACATGAATTTCTCACTAGTGAGGTAATAATGGCGCTGTTCTTGAAGCAGATAAACTTACAGTTTCACTATTAGTAGAGAAGCTGCTGCCGAACACTGTTGAGAGACACAGATTCAGGTATTTCATACACACTTAATATCTAACACACTCTCTCTCTCTCTCTCTCTCTCTCTCTCTCTCTCTCTGTGCTATCAGTGGCTCAAGTCTCCGTTACTAGCTCTATAATGAATTAGCAACGGAGGCATGGGATGAGATGCGTAAGAAATTAGTCCCACACACAAAAGCATTTCAAGGACAAAAAACTGACAAATGTCTTGAAATGCATCATCTGAACAGTGTCTTGAGGTGTGTTAACTGCAATAATTGACCCCGGTCGGTTGAATTATTAGAAAATAATGCTCCGCTCGCGTTGCCACCTCGGGTGTGCATTAGAGCCCGACCGATATATCGGCGGGCCGATATTATCGGCCGATTTTAGGCATTTTCCTAACTATCGGTATCGGCATTTATAATGGCCGATAAATGAATATTTTAAAAAATGCGGGTGCGGTGATTCATGTAAGGGTGGCGCTGCCAATAAAGCACCTAAAAGCTGTCACAAGAACTGGCAAAAGTAATGATTATGAATACAACAAATATAGCAAAGAGAAATTTTAATTGTTTATTAACAAACAAGTGTTTTCAGTCAGTGTCAGCCAAAGATGAAGTTGAGGATGCTGACTCGCGATCTTCAGTGAACGCGTGCCAGAGAGAAATGCACATTTCATACGATTACATGAGTCTGTCTGTCTTTCATTTTGAATTGTTCTGTTTAAAAGTAGACATTTCAATATAGATATATTTCAATTCTCAGGTCTATACGCTGAGTTTCGGTTCATGAGACGAGCTGCAGTTCACCCGCAGGCGCCTCCGTGTCGAGATTATCTATCTACCTCTTATATATTAAATCCAGGCAATTGGTTGATGAAACATTGATTAAAATTAAGATACAATTAATACAAAACGAAATTCACCTTGAAACGAAAGGTTTTGTGCTTTCTGTTTGATGTCTATGTGAAAGTTTCAAAGCATATTTTAGTGCCGCTTTCAGAGCGCTCACGTCCGTAGTGCTGAACTGTCGAGTCTGTAACATTGTTTTTTCCTCATAAATGCGAACACGAAAAATAAAATAAAATAAAATGAATATTTTATGTAGCCTGTGGAGACTGAGAGCCAACCCTTCTTCATCCAGTGGGTAGTAGCCTACTTGTGATTTGCGCAGTGTAATTCACAGAATTGATTTCTCTGCTACAAGCCTCTGTCACGTATTGTGTGAGCTTGTGACTATTGCAAGCGCACAGCTGAGAAGTCCTTATTATATTGTCTGCTATATTTACTTCTTATTTATTTAGGCAATTGGTTGATGAAACATTCATTAAAATGCGTGGCGCGAGCGATCTCCGACAGTAAACTGATTCTGCTTTGTCTCGGGAAACAGCTGTTGTGACGCGAGCAGTAACGGCCGCGTCCGGTGTGTAGACACAGTGTAAAAGCTCATTCTGCCTGATAACGCTACGTTACAACATCAAGCAATATTCCAAAAATTTATATAATTATAACACTTTATATAGGGCCATTTTGCATTAAGAGTAGCCTAGTTTCACGTTTAGTACATTTTGCTTACTAATTATTTAAAATAGTATAAAAGTACTGTAAAAACGTTTTCATTATGATATTATTAATTTTACTTTAGTAAAAAGATCTGAGTTCTTCCTCCACTGGTAGAGATTAGAGGAATTAAGAGTAAAAATAGAAGATAAGGTTTTGTCAGTGACACTTTTTATATATTTATTATATATAAATTAAAAGACAAAGTCGTTAGTGAAGATTATGCAACAGTATTTAGAATATAATATAATATAACATGCAATGCAAACTAGTTTGGTTACAGATCAAGTGTATAATTCTCATTCTATCATTCACCCTGCCTCCATTACATATCTGTGTCACACAAGTGTTTGATCACCACATTTGAGTGATCATTGCAAAACGTGTTTATAAAATATATTTATTCTGTTTATAGCTACTGTGTAAAGTACCCATCAAAAGTTTGTACACACCAATAGGAAAGTGTCCAAACTTTTGACTGGTGTACTGTACTTTAATACACATAAATAATATTGCTACTGCATAATAATATACACATAAATAATATCGTCCGATACATCGGTATCGGGCTTTTTTTACTCCCTAATATCGGTATCGGCATCGGCCCCCAAAAATCCATATCGGTCGGGCTCTGGTGTGCATTATTTTCTAATAATTCAACGACCCGTCGTCAATTATTGCTTACTTTCTTTACTTAAATGATTATTGAGAGAAATTATGAAATCTCCCTTTTCAGACTTTGAAAACATACAGATAAGCACATGATGATACTCACATTTAAGAGTGAGCTGGTTATTTTTCATCTAACAAAGACAGTGATTATACAAATTTTACTTTTGTTGTATATGTTTGACATTTTGTACTGTGTTCAGCTCCTTAACTACAAGACAAGTGAAAAGAATAGTTAATGGAAAAGAAAAGTAATGGTTATTCGTGCGGATGTAACACATGCTGAATGGCCATTTTCTATCTTGTAGGTCTGCCCTTAAAAGCATCGTTCATGCAGAAATGAAAATTGTCATCATTTACTCACCATCATATCTTTCTAAACTCGTATGGATTTCTCTCTTCTGCAGAGCACCAAAGAAGGACATAAAGATTGTGTGAAATTAATCCATAAGTCTTCTGAAGTGACATGATCGCTATTATCTTGCTACAGCTGCTTTACAGCAGAATCTGTCTCATCCATATTTGATGCAGTTTGCATCATAATTCGGTTACTTTCCTGTTTATTATCGGGAAGCTGCTTTGAAACAGTTTATAATGCATAAAATGCTATAAAAATGAAGGTGACTTGACTTGACAATCATTTTGTATGATGAACGGAGAATTTATCATTTGATCATCTGAGGGCTGTGTTGACATTTTATGTTGTTCTTTTGTGTTCACATGAGTTTGGAATGACATGATGAAGAGAAAATTATGACAGAATTTTCATTTTTTGGGTCAATTATCACTTGTTATTAGAGACATATAGATGGTTGAATAAGCTACACTACTGTTTAAAACTTTGGGGTCGGTAAGATTTGTAAAAAATTTTGAAAGAAGTCTCTTCTGCTCACCAAAGCTGCATTTATTTAATCAAAAATTGTACAGTAAAAATTGTGAAATATAATTACAATTTAAAAGAACTGATTTCTATGTGAATATATTGTAAAATGTAATTTATATCCTGTCATCAAAGCTGAATTTTCAGCATCATTACTCCAGTCTTCAGTGTCACTGCATGATCCTTCAGAAATCAGGAATAAATCAGAATTCTGAATTAATGAATAGCCTACAATTTTTTTTTTCAAATAAGAAAAAATCTTACTGATTCCAAACTCCTTTAATGTTCTGGGTGATTGCCAGTGTGTTGCTAGGTGGTACCTATGTAGTTGCTAAGGTGTTATGGGTGGTTTCTATGAGGTTGCTATGCAGTTGCTTGGGTGTTCTAGTGATTGCTATGTGGTTACTATGTAGTTGCTGCTGGGTGTTGGGGTGTTGCTAGGAGGTTGCTATGCAGTTTCTGGGTGTTCTGAATGGTTGCTAGGTGGTTACTTTGCAGTTTCTGGGTGTTTTGAATGGTTGCTATGCAGTTGCTAGGTGTTCTGAATGGTTGCTAGGTGGTTACTCTGCAGTTGCTTGGGTGTTCTGGTGATTGCTAGGTGGTTACTATGTAGTTGCTGGGTGTTGGGGTGTTGTTAGGAGGTTGCTATGCAGTTGCTGGGTGTACTGGTGATTGCTAGGTGGTTACTATGTAGTTGCTGGGTGTTCTGGCGTGTTGCTAGGAGGTTGCTATGCAGTTGCTGGGTGTTCTGAATGGTTGCTATGTGGTTACTCTGCAGTTGCTGGTTGTTATGAGTGGTTGCTATGCAGTTGCTGGGTTTTCTGGTGGTTGTTAGGTGGTTACTCTGTATTTTCTAGGGTGTTCTGGGTGATTGCTAGCCTAGTAGGCTATTGTTAAGTTTTAGACATTTGAGGTGACTTTATACCTGCTTCAGTGTCTGTAGTGGAAATGTGTGCCTGGCTGATGTTTGACCACCAGCACTAAACACTACCTAACTGATTTAAATCATCTTAATCATTATTAAAGAGCCAGCAAAACACTGTGCAAGTGAGAATGCCTCTGTGCTGTGAGAAAGCATGGGCAAATGTTTAAGCTGTTCTGCACTATGGCTGAGCGCACATGTGACTCAGCTTTTGTCCTGGGATTGACTCGGTCCCGTATGCATGAGCGCTCGGTGTCTTTTCCTCCAGTGCTGCACTGTAAACCTTTGTTCTGCATTTTGCCCACTCTGTCTCCATTCAGAGCTAGTGACTGTGTTTGAGATTTGAAGCTAATGCACAGATGGTGCGTTCACCCTATGGCCACATGTGACATGAAATACTTTTTCAGTTGATGCACGAAGCCGTACAGGCTGTACCTACAGTACACAGAATGTATTTACACATTTAATACAGGATTATAGAAGGTACGCAGTATAAATGAGGTAAATACACATATATTACAGCTAGATAAAGTTTGCCAAGACAATTTTTGATGTTAGCTTGAGGAAGCATGGACAGAAAGTTTGAAGTAGATTTAATACTTTGAAATTTAAAGGACGGACAGACAGATTTTACTGTATTCTGGGTGGTTTCTATGTAATGAGTAGGGTGTTGCTATGAGGTTGCTAAGCAGTTGTTAGGGTGATCTGGGTGGTTGATAGGTGGTAACTCTGCAGTAGCTAGGGTGTTCTGGATGTTGCTAGGAGGCTGCTATGCAGTTTTTGGGTGTTGTGGATGTTGCTAGGGTATTGCTATGCAGTAACTGGGCGTTTTGGGTGGTTGCTAGTGTGTTGCTGTGTGTTCTGGTGGTTGTTAGGCAGTTAATCTGCAGTTGTTTGGGTGTTCTGTGTGGTTGCTATGGTGTTTCTGGGTGGTTGCTAGGAGGTTGCTATGCAGTTACTGTGTCTTCTAAATGGTTGCTAGGTGGTTACTATGCAGTTGCTTGGGTGTTCTCGGTGATTGCTAAGGTGTTGCTTGGTGTTCTGGTGGTTACTCTGCCGTTGCTGGATGTTATGGGTGGTTGCTAGGAGGTTGCTATGCAGTTACTGGATTTTCTGGTGGTTGCTAGGTATTTTACTTTGCACTAGGGTGTTCTGGGTGATTGCTAACCTAGTAGGCTGCTATGCAGTTGCTGGGTGTTCTGGATGTTGCTAGGGTGTTGCTATGCAGTTGCTACAGTGTTTTGGGTGGTTGCTAGAGTGTTGCTAAGGTAACCTGGGTGGTTTTAAATAGAATATCAGAATGTTGGCTTTCTCAAGACAACATACAGTATAATAAATCAAAAAATAAGAAAGTGTAGATTAAATACAAATAAACGAGCATGAGAATAAGTATTGCACTGGTAAAATTGTGTTATTTAAAGCACTGACATTTAAAGTAGCTTAAGTGACCATATACATTTATGGGGCTACTGTAGATAATATGTAAATCACTCATATGTTACATCATCATGCGCTTTTGTGCAGCTGTATATAAATATCCTCTGGTGGCTTATGTGTACCACAACTATCCGCTGTCTCACCTCCACTTGTCTTTGCATAACACCCATCTAGTGTCTGCTTGCCTTTGCATTTTTTCCATCACCTTATTTCGGTTTCATATTTCCATTTTTCCATTGAGTCAGATATGCACCGTCCTCTCATAATACACACGCAGTGCATGTACACAAACGGGTGATCAGTGTAATCTTTAAACAAGTACTGTAAGACTTGTGGGTTACTGTCTAACCATGCAGTCTTTACCATCAACACATTTACACACACAAACAAGGATGAGTTCGCCACAGTCAGCTTGTTTTTTGTTTTTTGTTGCTGTTTGGTGTAAATGGTTCCCACGGTCATTGAAAACCTGGAAATGTTGGGGAATTTTAAAACTGTGTTGGAATAATCAGTGTTAAAATTCATGGAAAGTTCTGTGGAAAGTTGTTCACAAGTCATAGTGATGTCTGATTTGTGAGCAAATCTTTGAGTCAGTTAAAAATTAATCAGTTGAACCAGTTTACACAATGGATCATAAGCAAATTGTTATGAATCAATAATAATAATAATTAATAATAATTAATCAATCGTTAAGAAATTATAATGAATCAAACTGATTAACCAGTAATCTCAATTAGGCATTGTTTTATTTATTTGTAAGAAAATTTTTATTTTTTTGATAAGGAAAGTTGGCTAACTTGGCCATAGTAGTGTAACATTTATTTTAAAACTTACACTGGTTCAACTAGGCTACTGTACTGTATATGTTTGATTTATGTTGAAGTGCTTGTGAGATGTTTTTTGTCATCAGGCTCTCAAAAATTATATAAAAATTTGGATTTAGATTTATCGGCCAATATATCGGTTATCGGTTATCAGTATCGGGCAAAATTTTCATATCGGTGCATTCCTAATGGTAAGGTTAGTTACAGTTAACAAAAAGTATTTTTTTTCTGTAAAAGTTATTAAAAATGTCTAAGGGCTGCACGTATTTGAGAGAAAAAAAATCTAATTTAGATTTTTCTGATAAAGTTTGTGATTTTAATGTGGTTTTAAAATTTCCAGGTTTGCTTGTTTGTACAATTTGATGAAGTTTGGTGATTATATATTAATATGGCTTTAAAATAATATTAAATAATAATTACTAGATAAAAATATAAATTTACACAAAAAAAACATTACTATTGGGATATTTTACTGTAAAGTAAAAATATAATATTTAAGATTTTTAAAAAATAATGTATTAAAATAATATATAACTATAAAATTGCCATAAAAACTTTAATTAATTCATCGTCAAATGTTAATAATCGCAAAAAAACTTATTTTTTGTTCATAAGTGCTTCTTATTACGAGTATGGGAAGATGGTTGGCGCATGTTGCATTTGGTAATCGCTCTAATAAATATAGCGATTTTGGTTTTATTTCTAGTGCGAAGCCGCGGGTTAATAGTTTGATTATTGTGAAATAGTTTCGGTATCAGGGTGCAGTCTGTGCACTTTCTGACAAAACAAGTGAGACTTTGTGCTTTGTTGTCACATTGTAAAAGAATGATGTTAGAAACTACTTAAATATCATAGAGATGTTGTGATGGAAAGGTGAGAGACGGCAAAGGCCTACATGGAAACATGCTGAAGGGAGAGAATGAGGATATTGGACTGAGTGATGTCATGAGTTTCCAGTTCCTCATTAGGATTAGTCAGCAACAAGGAATGAGAGACTGACAGACAGAGAGAAATGAAAGGAGGAGCTGAAGGAGAGAGAGAGAGAGAGGCGGTCCTCAACAGTATCAGCTGGACTATAAGCAGCATTAGATAAACCCGTGAGTAAAGCCATGACCTCGGAGCACTGCTAGAAACTTCTGCTGGCACGTGTGGCGGAGTGGCTTTTCTCTGGAGAGATTTCATCTGGAACAGACTCTCAAAGTCTTACGTTGGAAATCCCAATAGAGGCAGTCAGGTGATCATCGAATGTAATCTGCACATTCTTCTGAAACTCAATCATGCATCTTAAAACTACAAAGTGCAACAACTTGTGCCTGGTGGCCACAGCGGTGGACCATGAGATATTCAGTCGGCCACAGATTCGGGTAAGAGATCGAGTCGAGCTTTAGTGTCATTCGGACGGTTAGGTTTCATTTCTCTTTCAGGTTCTGCTGCTAATTTTGCATTTGTTGCATCATGTTTTTGTTTTTCTATATTTGGTCTCCCACAAGCTTACATAATTGGTTTCTTTCGTTACTTAAACTAAACCTGGTCGTGTTAATCTGCCGCTCCTGCAGTTCGTATTTTCCAGCTCTC
This sequence comes from Gila orcuttii, assembly GCA_026230005.1. Classification (NCBI taxonomy): domain Eukaryota; kingdom Metazoa; phylum Chordata; class Actinopteri; order Cypriniformes; family Leuciscidae; genus Gila; species Gila orcuttii. Next base: position 67,162,990 of record JAPDVR010000002.1, on the reverse strand, counting down.
CTGTTTGTGATGATGGCCTGTTTGGTTTCGATAAACAAAGGGATTAGAGGCTTGAAGACTGTTTTGTTTACATATTTGATTTTTTAAGTTTGGGGTTTGTACAATTTGCATTAAATTGATGCATATCATGTAAAAGATTCTATTTCAATTAAAATCAGTTTTTTTTTATTTAATTGTGATATTTATATAAATGATTTTATATTAATCCTGAAAAAAAAAAACAATATGAAGCAGCACAACTGTTTTCAACGTTGATAATAATCATAAATGTTTCTTGAGCATCAAATCAGCATATTAAAATGATTTGTGAAGGATCAGGTGGAATAATGATGCTGAAAATTCAGCTTTGATCACAGGAATAAATTACACTTTACTATATATTCACATAGAAAACAGCTATTTTAAGTTGTAATAATATTTTTTAATCAAACAAATATAGCCTTGGTGAGCAGAAGAGACTTCTTTCAAAAATATTTTTTAAATCTTACCCCAAATTTTGAACAGTAGTCAGATCTCATTCATAAAACTACAGCAGGATGAAATTCTCTCTAAATCATTTTGTGAGACCAATAAATAAACAGTCCTCACATCGAATGTTTGCAGGCAGTGTTTTGCACACGTTATATAATACAAAGAAAAGAGAAAAACATCCTTCAAGCTGCTGTAGCTAGCAGAAAAATCCAATATTTGGTGTGATGACAGAAACAATACTCATTAAATCTTGAAATGAATGGATTTCTTGCATGTTACAGCATTGCCCTCAATGATTTTCCTTCTACTCGTTTTCATGATTGGGACCCATAGGATTTTTCCTTTCCTTACATGATGTTGGCAATCCTCTTGCAATGTTTTTCCTTGAGGAAATTGCGTTGTTTATGATTGTCTTGTTTCATCTCAGTCCAGTTATTTGACACTTTTTTTTCCCTCTTGTTTTGCATCATCAGGAGCAGTTTGAGGCTTTGTTCCGTGCGTTTGATCCAGACACATCGTTCCAGTTCTTCAGGAGCTTCAGACGGGTTCGGATCAACTTTACCAATGCTTTAGCGGCAGCCGAGGCCCGAGTCAAACTCCATAAGAGTGACTTCAATGGAAAGGAGATGCGTCTGTATTTCGCTCAGGTAATAACCATTACAAAGAAGTTAAATGGTGGATACCATGGTGCCTTATTTTTATACCATAGTATTATAGAGCTGCACAATTAATTGTTAAAAAAATGGCAATCTCGATTCAAACACCCACGTGATCTTGTTCTTAAATGACAACCATTCTCCTGTGTCTATTAAACCTTTGACAAAATCACAGCAGAATATTAAGATCTGTGTTGGCGCTGATCCAGAGAACATATAATATCCATTACAAAGAAGTTATTTGGTTGTACCACAGTACAGTGATGGCACGGTATAGAGTATTTCCATGGTGCCTTATTTTTATACCATAGTACTAGAGCTGCACGATTAATCATTAAAAGATCGCTATCTGGATTCAAACACCCACGTGTGTCTATTAAACCTTTGACAAAATCACACCAGAATATTAAGGTCTGTGTTGGCGCTGATCCAGAGAGAGCAGTTGTCATGTAAAGGTTTAAAACGGCTTCACAAACAGTCTTTTCAACCACACATTATCGTTATTTCTGTTACAAATTTTCATATTATCACAGAAGTTCAAACGCTGATATCTACGTTAGCGAACAAAATAGAGCAAAACACCTTTTGAAAGTAGTTTGATGCTTTAAATTAAGATTGTATCAGTTACGTCATTACACCAGTAGGTGGCAACAAGTGACTGTTAAAAATGTATTTGTCTTTGAATCATTCATTAAAGAGATTTTTTTAGGAATGCTGATTCATTCAGTAATGAAACAAGTGAAGTCTTTATGAGTGAGTCATTGAATCATTCACTCTAAAATATTTTTAAAAAATATTACAATGTGTCTAATCATCCGCATAATGCATCCTTTTTACTTGCATATTATGACACATAACAGTGAACATTATTTATTATAGTGCTGCTGCATTAATGTACTGTTTACCATCAGAATATTCTGTTTTACTAAAAAAAGTGTTTACAATCATGCACATATTATCTACAATACTGATGTTGTTTTTAAAGTACTCTTGCACAACACTATACTGTGGTTGCACTACTGTTTATACTGTGTATTGTTTAAATTATATTTATATTTTTTATTTTATTCTACTAGTTATTTATCATTACTTATTGTTTCATGCATTTTTTTTAGAGCTGCTAACTCCACTTCGTTGATGTGTACTACTGTATGCATGCAATGACAATAAAAAATAATAAATATATATTTACATTTTACATTTATGCATTTGGCCGATGCTTTTATCCAAAGCGACTTACATTGCATTTCAAGGTACACATTTACATTCTTATCAGGTCTTGCTTTCCCTGGGAATCGAACCCATGATCTTGGCGTTGCAAGCGCCAACGCTCTACTGTTTGAGAAATATATATAATTCGCTTTTATTTGGTTCATTTGGTTCGTCTGACAGAAAGTAACAATAACGTAAATATAGTATAAATACATATATACATATAACCATACATTAATGTAGATTAAGAAAAAGAGGAAAACAGCAGGCTTGTATAGTTACACACACACACACAAAGAAAATAAAAAAATAAAATAGGAATTGAAGAACAATAAAGATTCTCATTCTTGCAGTCGGTGCACATCGGCAGCCCTCGCCTCGAGCCTCCGAAACCCGAGAAGCAGTTCCTGATCTCCCCGCCAGCGTCGCCCCCTGTAGGCTGGGCTCAATCGCAGGACGCCATGCCCGTCCTCAACTACGACCTGCTGTGTGCTGTGTCTAAACTAGGACCAGGTATAACCCATTTACCTCTTTTCCATGCTATACTTTGAGACTGGATACTTTTTGAGTGGTGCACTATATTTATCAACAACAACATATGTGGCATATGCACTACCATTCAAGAAATTATTCCTTTTATTCAGCAAGGATGCATTAAAGTGATCAAAAGAGACAGTAAAGACATTTATAATGTTGCAAAAGATTCTATTTCAAATAAACGTGGCTCTATTCATCAAAGAATCATGAAAAATACAATGTCACAGTTTTCACAAAAGCAGTGCAACTTTTTTCAACACTGATAATAATCATAAATTTTTCCTGAGCAGCAAGTCATCATATTATACTGATTTCTGAAGGATCATGTGACACTGAAGACTGGAGTAATGATGCTGAAAATTCAGCTTTGATCACAGGAATACATCACACTTTACTATATATTCACATAGAAAACAGCTGTTTTACATTGGAATAATATTTCACTATTTTTACTGTATTTTTTATCAAATAAATGCACTGCCTTGCCCTTGGTGCAACATTAAATAATCTATATTAAGTTGCTACAATTTTGCTAATCCACAATAATACTTAATGGAGAAATTATTTTTGAGGTATTTTCTTAAATACGACCTGTTATGCCCTTTTACAAAGTCTTAAAGTTGTTTTCAGACTCTACTAGAACAGGCTTTCCTGCCTGAATGTTGATTATTTTCCTCATATTCTCCATTGTTGCGGCTCCTCTCTTCCCAGTCTGTCAGTAACGCTCTGTTTACTTCCTGTCTCTGAAGCCCCTCCTTCTGAAAAGAACACTGTGCTCTGATTGGTCGGCTGGAGTAGTGTGTTGTGATTGGTCGAGCGCTTCGAGTGTGTTTGGGAAATGTCCCGCCCCTTACCATAACCACCAGTTTAACACACTACTAACTAACTCAACCAGGCCCCGCCCCTTTATTCTGCGCATGAATTATTATAATGAGGAATATTGTGGCGTGTTCGTTCCCGGAAGAAACTCAAGACTACAATGGAGGCGTTTCACTCATATAGAGAATAACTCCCGCTGGAGGGACTTTTTCAGCAATATTACACACTAAAGAAAGAGGAAACAGGACACTTTTAAAGGTGCTCTAAGCGATGTCGGGTGACGTCACGTCTTGTTGACGCTTAAAGTATTGTCAAACAAAACGGAGGCTAGCTAGACCCTCCCTCCTCCTCATCCGCGCACTAACCCCCCAAACCCCGCCCCCAAATCCTTCTTGTTGGTTATTGGCTGGAACAGTTTATATTTCGTGGTGCGGGTTAGCCCAGTTTGTTTTTGTTGCCGTTTGTGGAGCCTGGGGTGTGTGCAGAGACCGCGTCTTTTTACAGTGTGTTCAGGGGACAGGCAGCTAGCGGATAGTGAGGAGATGTTTGCTCTATGTGACAAAAAATGTTTTGGCCTAAAAAACGTGTGACATCGCTAAGAGCACCTTTAACATGACACTTACATGTATTTGCAGGTGAGCAGTACGAGCTTCACACTGGAACCACCAACACACCCAGCGTCATCGTACACGTGTGTGAGGACGACAGCTCTGAGGACGAGGAGGAAACGGCAGAGACCGGCAAACGCGAGCGACCCAAGATCATCCAGACCCGTCGCCCAGACTATGTCCCGTCCGTTAACCAGTGAGCGGCCCGTTTCATCTTCACGACCAACACAGGAATAACTAGGAAACATGCAGTCATGCAGTTTGTCATCCTTACCACCGGGGACGGTGGCGAGCGTCAAATCCTCTTCCTAGTTAGCGAGGAAGTCGATCATCCTCATAATCTCGCGTTTCATTTCTTAACATCCATCTCTGATGGAGTCAGGGACCTGGGAGAGTTTCTCTCGTCTTTTGAATGTCATTATTTGCTTGACGTCACAACTGTGTATTTTAATAAACCGAGAGAAAAGCGACGGAGAAATGCGAGATGTGTAGCACAAACAAACGTGTGCGAGGTGTGTATCATCCGGGGCCACTAACATGTACTCGTCGCCATTATCATGTATCGTCTCTGCGTTTAGTCAGTTAAGCACTCGTAAAGTTTTTGAAAAGTCATTATTATTGTTGCTGAAGTTCTTTGCGAGCTCCTCCAAGTATTATGCACTTTAAAAATAGAGCCTTATAATGTGGTAAACCGACAACAACATGAAGTACTTGTCTTTGTATATAGAGCGCAACTGTGAACGCAGACTTCTTTCCGCCTGGGTAAAGTGAGTATTTTTTCTCATTCATTTTCTCCATCAATCACACGATCTGATCTGAAGCCAAAAGGTATTTGAACATTGGTAAAAAAAACTCTTGTATTAATCTGTGCACTTAAATTGTGATACGAGGGAATGAACTACTCAACCCATGAATCGGTGTGAATGTACGGAGAAGGAAGAAAAGATGAGATGGGAGGAAAGATTTGATGTTGATGCTATGGCGTTATCTCACAAATGTTTTGTTTTCCCCCGAGAAACTTTGCGTTCACTCCTAAATAACACAAAATATATTTTTTCCATCACAATGTTCCTTTAGAAGCTCCGTATGAATGGCATAAATGCATCAAAATGAATAAAAATAAAAATAATCCAGTCATTATTAATAAAAAAATAATCTATTTATACATGCTTCCAATGGTTTATAGTCATCATTATATTATTTTTACTTTATTCATACATGCAGTCAATTATTTAAAGTAAAATAAAATAGTCTATAAATAATTGGCTGCATGCATAAATAATATAAAATAAAAATAAAATACTGACTATAAATCATTGGCTGCATGCATAAATAAAATTAAAATAAAATAAAATATTGACTATTAATCATTGGCTGCATGCATAAATAAAATTAAAATAAAATAAAATATTGGCTATTAATCATTGGCTGCATGCATAAATAACATAAAATACAATATTGACTATAAAAAAGTAAAATAAAATATTAAAAATAGATTATTGCCTGCATGCATAAATAAAATAGAATATTGACTATAAAAATAAAGTAAAATAAAATATTAAATACAAATCATTGGCTGCAAGTATAAATAAAATGAATTTATTAGATGATAATTTATATAAGTTGTTTAGAGTCTAGTAAGTCATTTGCATTGCATCATGGGAGTGAGCAGTTGATTTGAACCAGTTTTGTTATGATTTCCATAATAACAGCGACTTCTCTGATAAAAGCTAATAAAGCTTCTTCTTCAGCTAATAAATTGAATGATAAAAAAAAAAAAAAAGTATAAGGAGTGATTTGTGGTTTTATATAAAGATTTATTATAAAAACCCCAATGGAGAAAATGAATGTGATCTTTCTGTTGCGCTCTTTGAACCGCTCTGTTGTGCTCTACTGTCTTTGGAGATGTTGTCCTCTTTTCCATTACTGTAGGAGACGTTCTAATGTCATCCAGTGATTTTAAGCAACTATAACATACTGTGTATATTTGATGTGTTTGAATGTAGCCAATATCTTTAAAAAATAAAATAAAAAAAATAGCTTCAGGATTTCTATCAACAACAACATCAAAATCTTATTCATTAGGTAGAAAGAATATGAAGGGAGGAGGCATTAACCTTTAATAAAACTATCTTGACCAAAGAACTGAATCTAATGTTTATTTCTGTCATGTGAACCATCTTTGACACTCATACATACAGCAGCTGATAGATATTTAGATGTGTGTAAAGTCTTGCATTTGACAAAGAAAAACCAATCAAATATAGTATGCAAATACAACATACTGTAACTGTTGACTGAAAGAGTCATTTTTCATTTCTTTAAGCATAATGTTGAAATGAACCAAGCGAATCTCCTTTCGAGTCGCTCTGTGTCGCTTATTTTCTGCATGATAATGCAGGATCAGCAGCTTAAGAATGATCGGATTCATAATTAAAATTGCTTTTGAATGACGTCAGGACAGAAAAACACAGGGAGGGATTCTGTAAACTTTCTCCAGTTACTTTTAATTATCTTATATTTCAAGAGAAAATACTGTGTCTGCCTGTTATTTCACCTTAAACCAGATATTTGATCATGTGTAGAGAGAAATATAAGCTTCAAGACTTTTGCTCTGTACAACAAATATAGTCATTATATGGTAATTAATATGTAATTAATACATTTTGTTAATATGTTTAATAATCATATTCATAGATGGATGAATGGACGGGTAGATGGATGGATGGATGGATGGATGGATAGATAGATGGATAGATATTTTTTATTTTCTAATTGTACTTTGGGGCGAAATATCTAGGTTTTGCTTCTACATTTTGAATTTACATATACGTTCTATATATATATATATATATATATATATATATATATATATATATATATATATATATATATGTAATCTATAATATATATGTTAATATATATCATATATATTATTAATATAATATACATGTTAATATGTTTAATGAATAATCATATTCATAGACAGATGAATGGACAGGCAGATGAATGGACAGATAGATAGATAGATAGATAGATAGATAGATAGATAGATAGATAGATAGATAGATAGATAGATAGATAGATAGATAGATAGATAGATAGATAGATAGATAGATAGATAGATAGATAGATAGATAGATAGATATTTTTTATTTTCTAATTATACTTTGGGACGAAATATCAAGGTTTTGCTCCTATATTTTGAATTTGCATATATGTTCTATAGATATATGTAATATATAATATATATGTTAATATATATATATATATAATATATATCATTAATATAATATATATGTTTAATAAATAATCATATTCATAGACGGATGAATGGACAGGCAGATAGATAGATGGATGAGTAGATGGACAGATAGATAGACATAGAACAATAGATAAATATATATATATATATATATATATACAGTAGATAGATGGATGGATGAGTAGATGGACGGATGGATAGACAGAACGATAGATAAATAGATATAGATAGATCTATAGACGGATATTTATTATATTTTTATAATTATACTTTGGGGCAAAATATCTAGATTTTGCTCCTACATTTTGAATTTACATACACGTTGTATAAACGGAGATGTTTTGTTTATCCGGGTTTCAGACCTCAAGCATGTTTAACTCTGTTTCTTCTTCATTAAGTGTGGTTTATAGCAGGTGTTTTTCCAGAAAGCAGTGGGTGTATTAGTTAACAGGTCGATGTAACCTTGTCCTGCTCATATTTCTGTTGCAGCTTCACAGTCGATTGATTCACAGTAGGATCTTATGAGCGCCACTTGCTGGTGAGACTGCGATACAGGTTTATGCAATGCAAGTGCGTACAGAAACACTACCATGAAGTCTTTCAGCTGGGGCCTGTACCATGATGGTAGTTGAACAAACTCAGGGTTACAGGATTAGTTTAGAGTTGACAAAACCAAACCAATCCAACCAGGCTTTGTTGGTACCATGATGCTGATCATCAACTTTCTCTGTCAACTCAGGCTTTGATCCTGAGTTTAGAAGTTTAAGTGTGACATCAGTAGCGAACAGCCAATCACATGCTGAGAAAGAGTGAAACTAAGATTAATTTCTCGCGAGAGAAGCAGCGCAATTCACTTATTAAATAAAAGTATTAAAATAGTAAGAATTTAAACAAATTTACAGAGCAAGAAGAAAACAGCTGTCTATGAAAGAGGACAACTTTCATACAACTTTCAAGAGGACAACAACAAAAGAAAAAGTCTCGCTACTGTATATCAGTGCAAGTAAAAGTTGTGAAGTTATTTTATACAGCTGATAAAGGTATAGAGAGAATTGAACATTTAAGCTCACATGTAGTTATTTTATAGCTTTATCTATTGATTCTAAAGTGTTTTTATATTACCTTTATATATTTATTCATTTAAACTGTGTAATAATAATTGAACTAAAATTGTACATGTGTGATTGATAAAGGGTATAATAATTACATAAATAATATCTAAATCATACAAATTTATTATTCTAAATAAGCATCACTAAAAACCAGACGATTTTGTCTTTAAAAATCATTTGCTATGTAGTGACCTTTAATTTGGAGTAGAAACAGGTGGAGTTACTTTATCACATCCGTCATGTGACACTTTGCTCACAGCTGATTGGTCCAAGTTCGGTTTGCAACCTCTTACCTGGAACATAACCTGCCCCGGACCAGGTTAGCCGTGGAGCGTAAGTTACTATGGCGATGAACACAGCTAAAAGCCAAACCACTTTCATGGTCCCTAAAACCCAGGGTTGACGCAAACTAAACTGAAACATAGCTGGCTAGCCACCTAAACCGGCTTCATGGTATAGGCCCCTGGTTTATTAGGATCAGCATGCTGTATATTACACTGTTCACTCATTATGATATTCTGAGCTTTTTAAACAACACACAGCAAGGACAGATACACATACAAAAACTTTATTTACAAACGTCAGAGATAATAAATAAAAACTTTGTATAAAAAAACAAGACTTTTGCAGCGGTCCATGTTGTGGAGTCAAACAGCAGGAACATCTGACGTCACTCCTGCGACAGAGACACTGTTATAGAGACACTGATTTACTGCGCTCACGACTGAGAAGCATTGTCGTTTATTTACCTGTTTTTCTCCTCGTGAATCTCAGTCGTCCTTCTTGTTGTCGATGAGCTCCTGTGTTTGCTGTGCGAGTTTCCTCTTCATCTTCGTCTGCTGTTTCAGAGCAGCTTCTGCTTTCTTACTCTGATAGATCTTCGCTCCAGCAAACAACAAACACAACAGCAGAGTCTTCGCCGCTAGGATGTAGAGAAGCAGAGGAACGTTGTCCAAAGCCTGAGAACACACAGTTACACACACCATCACGACAAGAAGCGTACAAGAAACCACTTTAACATTCAGCAGATAGATAGATAAACATGGATAGATAGATAGATAGATAGATAGATAGATAAACATGGATAGATAGATAAATAGATAGATAGATAAACATGGATAGATAGATAGATAGATAGATAGATAGATAGATAGGCAGAATGACTTTAAATGTAACAACCGTTTCATACCATATACTTTACACATTGTATAGTTACTAGAAGTTATTGTTATGACTATAAAATCATATTAGCTCAATATGCAATTTCATTGAACAATAAATTGTGTAAGAAGATACTTTGTTTCATTTCTTCGTTTGATGCAGAAGCACATAACAACATTACTCAAACTTTAACAAAAAAAAGAAAACAAAATACATATAAAAAAATATAAATATATGTATATATAAATATAGTTACATAACAGTTTGCTGGCAGTTGTTATTCCTTTGTTTACTTTCATGACAAAATTACTATGAAGTGAACATAGAGGTGAATTTGAAATCATTTTAATTCTGTAGTTTGTTCACAAGTATTATAAAATATTTTTTGATCAATTTCCTTAATGATCCTTAATATCATTTTTCCATCCATTCGTCCTTTTTAAAAACAAAGGTTTCGCAATACTATGATTACCATGGTAAATGTTGGAGTACAGGAACTATTTTAACAGGCCTATATAAAGCATTGTGTGAATTCCCAGCTGAGATGCCCAGCCCAGTTCAGTTGAGTGGGTTACAGAAGGTTATAGAAGTGTCTGGTGTTTCTGCATGACAAGAGCAGCTGCTTACACACATCACCACTGGAGGATCATTTAGTGCCCGCAGCAAAAGCACTGGGACTTTAAGACATGCACTATCAAGCTGGAACACAATATAAGCTTTCTGAATGCTTACTGTGGCAATAACATGCCTTTACACATGGACAATGGTACTACCATGGTATTATATACATACACACACACACACACTATATACACATACTTAAACACACACACACACACTATACATAGACACTATATACACATATATATACTCTCTCTCTCTCTCTCTCTCTCTGTATATATATATATATATATATATATATATATATATATATATATATATATATATATGTATATATATATATATATATACATATTTACACTATTGTTAGTGTAAATACTGTATTTGTAACGAGGTATTGTCAACTAGAAAAAGTTGGCATAATATTAGTTTTAAATAGGCATTTATCATAATAACTGCATGCGTCTCACCCGCCAGTTGATCATGATGACTTATTTCGTAGAATGAAGGTAAACACTGAACAGATCTCGAGCTGCTTCTTGTAATCTTCACATGGGACAGTAAAATGACCTCTGGAGGCGTGTCGAGAATCACTCAACCCGAATTAATGCGAAGAAAAGAAACTAGCATGAAACCGAATTCTGAAAGAGGCGGAGCTTAATGACGCGGTGTGTGACGAATCATGTCCTCCCTCGAAATCAGGACCCCCAAACTATCGGCTCAAATAACGTACATTCTTTTATTACAATTCATACAAAATCATGTTACGATTTATGCTGTTTCAACTAAGTTATAATGACCATTAATGTCTGTAGTTGTACTAGCATAACATACTGTTTAGCATAACATACCCGATTAGCCTGATAGCTTAGTAGGCTATAAACACATTTGAACTTACCCTATATGTATTCACAATCATCTTTAATGTAATTACGTGTTAATTTAAGTGCTAAATGTCCAAATATATATAAAAAAGAATGTAATGATGTTCAATTACTCACTTAATAGACTATTATAAAGTGCTGAAGAAACATGTCACGTGATGTATGGTACTTTTCTCAGCGCTGTGAGAATTTACCTAATTTGCCTTAATAATTTTAATTTAAGATTGTGATTTTTTTATTGTATGTATAGCATACGATCTAAATTTTTGGAACTAGTAGATTATGTTTGTAATACTGTACTTTCAAGGCTCAAATTATCAAAAATGGGTCGTGAGATTAATGCAGCTCAGAGGTTTTTGTGCCATAAAGCGCCCCCTAGAAGAATAACTTTGTTTCATACGGAATAAATATTAGCTAGCAACATTTTCCCCCCAATGGTCGTATTGCTCCACATGACCAATCCCGCAATGCATCCAGGTCACGCAATAACTCTCCTTTAAAGGCACAGACAGACCTGTTCTAGAAAGCTGATGAACATTATAGAAGGATTATGTTTCATTACACTTATATATATATATATATATATATATTAATAAATATATAATGAAATATAATGATTAGCCTATATATATCAATACATATATTTCGTTGATCTTTATGTGCAATAACTATATAAAATAGCATTATATTATGTTATATTATATTATATTATATTACATTACATTATATTGGTGTAATGGTTTATGCACACTGCATTTTTGGAAAACATTCAAATCTCAGTATTAATGTCATTTTTGTATGTTTTTATAGCAAGTGCAAAGTACCCTTTAGAGGGCGCAACAACATTACAGTTGACTGTGAAAGGGCTTTTTGTTAGTAGGCTATTTATGTAAATATATAGATAATAGCTGTGGAGTTTGCATATCTCTCTCTCTATATCTGTCATGTTTTTGTTCATACACAGAAATATGGGTTGTATTAATTAGATGGTTAGTGTGACCTTTCATGTTTCTGAATTTCCATGATGTCAACAGTGCTTGGAAAAATGATTTTGAACATGCAAATGTTGGTTTCCGTTTACCAGGCCCTTGATTCTTCACTGGTTTGGATTTAGTCCGGCCATGTGTTATAAACGATATCATCATTGTCTTTGTGTCGACTGAAGCCAGAAACACCCACAAATCTGCACGGGTCTGAAATGTCACGTTCACATGTGAACACAAATGCATAAACTGTAAAACACCCACCCCCTTAAACTGTGTGATGCTGAAGACCGTCCACCTACTCTAGTTTAATTCAGTCCTCCTCCAGTCCTCATGTCTCAACACAATAGATCTTCTGTGAGGTGGAGCGGGTGCATGTGGCAAAGAGGAACAGGCGTTACATTTATTCAGGATTTTACTTGCAAATGAATTACAGCATATGTTTTATAGTGTCCGGTTGGTGCTAATGTGTAAATGATCATAGTTTGGGTGCTTTTGTCTGTAGTGTTATGAGGAAACCCAAGAAAGAGTAGAGTGAAGCCCTATAGGTGGCACTACACTCTAAAAAATGTTGGGTTGTTTTAACCCGACTTTGGGTCAAATATGGACAAACCCAAACGTTGGGTTAAAAATGTAATTTAAAAATGTAACCCTACAGTTAGGTTTGTTCATATTTGACCCAAAGTGGGGATGGAACAACCCAGCATTTTTTAGAGTGTACAGCATTATTGTTGTACATAATGCATTATTGAATTTGAGACAGTTGTTTAGATGGTGAATGTATTTGCACACGTAGATGCTCAGCTGGAAATACTGGTCACTTTAACCCCCGCTACAGACCTGGGGACTACAACGTTTCACAATGTAAATTACTTTACCCAATGGATACAGAATTACTGGCAAAATAAATATTTCTCATTCTGTTGAATTGAACAGTGTAAATTAAAGCGTATCTAATTGGATTTCCTCCCAATATATCAACCTCACAAAGTTGTTTTTGTCAACCTCACAAACCTCACAAAGTTGCTTTTGAATTGTGGATACAGTATATATAAAAAAACTGTGTGAGGTTTCAGACCAAAAACATGCATTGCATGCATGCAGTCCTCCTGTTGTACAAACTGAATTCATGCGGTAGAAAACCTCATTGAAACGGAATAGCGACATATTGTGGTGTGCTTTTTCACAAGATGGTCTAGTTATTACATTTTGATCTTTAAAAAACTAAACATGCACACACTGTTGAAAAAACAACAAGCTTCCTTAAATTTTAAGTACAATCAACTTGTATGTTTAAGTTATTTCAACTTAAATTACATTTAACTGACTTAAAAATGAGATGAATCTTGTATAACCTGTAAAAAAAAGTTTGAAAAAAAAAAACATTTTGATGAGGTAAAGCAATATAAAAACATAACTTATTGATCATATAATTTTTTTTTACAGTTCAGATGAATTGTTCACAGTGATGCATTTAGAAAATAGGATCAATTTTAATTCCATGCCGACTTTTTTTCTCAGCCACCTGATTTTTTGTTTTGTCACAAAATAGTTATATAATCGCCCAGCTCTCATATAAAGTTGCTCCGACTTTATCTGCATACACGTAAAGCAATATATCTCAACTGCTTGATCACTTGTATTGTCGCAAAATGTAAACCAGCTCTACGCCACTAACGCATGAAGATATCGAGATATTATAAACATTAGCATCATGATTTCCTGTAAAGATTCTTTGAAACAATGTGTATTGTGAATAATTTTCCTTTAAATAGGTTAAAATCATTAAAACTCCAGTTGAGTTGCACAGACTTGTTGGTTGAGTTCACATACTTGCACAGAGTATATGTTTTAGGCCTAAAACCACAGATCAGTCTGTTATGATGATCAGTGAGCTGAGATGAACTTCCAAAGAAAAGGATTATAAAAGTCACATCTCCTTTATAAAGCACTTTATACAGTACAGATTGTGTCAGCAGCTTTACAGTGATAAACAGGAACATCATTTATATTAACTCAACTAAAAGCGCTTCCTTGTTTTGTGTCTGCTCAGAGAAGCAAAAAGCTACAATTTTTCAAGACAGATTTGACGTGTAAGTGGCTGAAATGGCCCAAACTGTCCAGACATTAACAGATGGGGATGAAGGACGTCACTTCTGAGAAAAACCAACATGAAGTCACACAGAGAGAGTGTGCTGGAAGCCATGTGACAAATCCTCAGTCCATTCGGGAGAAGATGAGAGTAAAATTGGCCTGAAAGCAAATTGTTATAATGCAAGAACCAGGTAAAAGTGGTCTAGTGTGGTAATGGTAATGTTCAGAAGTTTCAAGTTTCAGAAGTTCAGATGCAACGGATAGTCCAAAACACAGACAGTTCTGCAGAAGAACCAGTTCAGTCAGCCAGAGATCTGCATGTAGAGCAAAAATAACTTCTCAAGCTGCACAATCCTGCCGTAGAAAAATATGCACTTGAACGTTTTGGTTTCTCATTAATTATAAAAACATAATTTCTGAATGTCCGTTGAACCTCTAGTTCCTTTTAGTTTTAATTATGCGAATGTTAAGGGAACATTGTTTTTTACCATTTTGCAAACATTACAGAAAGTTACTTTTGAAGGTTCTCTGGACAGTCTAAAACAAGTAACAACGTTTAAAAAACACTTTTTTTACAGTGCCATTGTTACACGTTATATGTAGTTACTGTAGTAATAACTATAAATTATGCATAATTACATGCAACTAACCTAAACCAAACCCGAACTCTAACCCTATAGTAAGTACATGTAGTTAATTATTATTACTCAGTATTTAAATGCATAATTACACTGTAACATGGACACCTTAAAATAAAGTGTAACCGTAGTTACTTTAATGCATAATTACATGCAACTAACCCAGTTCATGTTGTTAATTAATATTACTCAGTACTTAAATGTATAATTACACTGTAACAAAGTCTAAAAACATTCAATGAATGATGTATAAAGGTTTTGTGCATTTTGAGAACATTATTAATGACCAAATAACTTTGAATGAAAATTTGTTTAATGTAACTGGAAGAACGTTTGTTCATAACCAGAACATTCCCTGTTCGCTTTCTGACCCAAAAATACGCTTGCATCCTTTTGAAAACTGAAGCACATTTGCTATGCAACTTAGTAGCAACCAGCATCCAAAAACCCAGTTTCTTTATTATGAAAGCTTAGTTTAGAGATCGATCAATCTGCATTTCGTGTTTTTGAAATAGGCCTATAGTTGAGGAAGTTTAAAATGCTTTGAGATGATGATCGATGTCCTCAAGCGCTCAGCAGCTCGAGTCATAAAGTGAAGCGCTAATGAATATCAGTAGGAGTGTGTGTTTGTGTGTGTGTGTGGGAGGAAGCGTTTATCAGTCCATCTGAACAAACATACAGCGGATAAGATAAGGTGTGTGCAGAATGTCTTGCGTTCTCCGTTCGTGACCTTGCTCTCCTCCTTCACTCCACAGGCACCTGCGAGCGCTCGGCATGCTGGGTAAAATAACACTGGATTCCGGGAAACCGGGGCCTTTTTGGAGTCTTTGCAAAACAACATCTGCCAGTTTGCGCAGCTGAGCTGTTTTTGTTTTGTCAGGGTGAGCAATGGGAGATTGGAGGTCTTCGTTTTGACAGGTTCAAACCCGATAAAGTTCTCAAAGCAAACTGGACATTCACTTTCAAGCTCTTTGAACCGAGTGAACATTGATCTCGATGACATTTTAGGCTTGATCCTAAGTTTGGTGCTCTTCGCGTGCGGTCTGAAAAAAGTGACAGAAATTAATTTTAAATTTCAATGCAATTAACGTATTATATTTTAGTTCGATAATGTTTTTTATTTCATATTTTGTATTTTTATGGAATTTTATGGTATTAAATTATATTTACGCTGTATTTATAATCCATTTATTCACTTTTTGAGCGTAGAGCTGAAAATTAAATTTCTAAGTTAAACTGTCGTAAATCTTGAGTGCTTTAAAGCACAGACTGAAGTTTGATCTCTTTTTAAAGACGACATTTGGCAGATTATTACTGAAGTGAAAAAAGTTTTAAAAAGTGAACTTAAAAAAAGTTACAGAATTTTACATGTA
Organism: Gila orcuttii; assembly: GCA_026230005.1. Lineage (NCBI taxonomy): Eukaryota > Metazoa > Chordata > Actinopteri > Cypriniformes > Leuciscidae > Gila > Gila orcuttii. The sequence continues at coordinate 67,146,556 of JAPDVR010000002.1, read as the reverse complement.
TTGTTATGAAAAATGTGCAAAATTACAATTTTCAATTTTTATATGTAATCAAAATTTTCAAAAACATGTTTTACTCTAAACCTGTGAGAAAATAAGCCATAAATCTAAACAAGTTGTTAAAAATTTGAGCTGGATATCTCAAAAAATTATTTTGTTTGGAAAATTCGTCATTTTTGACCGCGAGGAGCACAGGAGTAACTATGTTTTTTCAGGACCATTTAACCTGCCATGATTGTGTGTGTGTGTGTGTGTGTGTGTGTGTGTATGTATGTATGTGTGTGTGTGTGTGTGTGTGTGTGTGTGTGTGTGTGTGTGTGTGTGTGTGTGTGTGTGTGTGTGTGTGTGTGTGTGTGTGTGTGTGTGTGTGTGTGTGTGTGTGTGTGTGTGTGTGTGTGTGTGTGTGTGTTTTACATAACAAGTGCCAAAACCTTTCGTACCAGACTGGAACCAAATGCTGCCTTGTAAGAACCCTTGTTTTTAGGCGCACCACATGCGTTGACGGCTTAGTGAAAAGCTTCAAGATTTGAGATAAATGTTGGTTGTCAATATGTTGTTCAATACCAGAAATACTTTATATTATTTTGAGAAAGTCAGAACTGTTGAAGTGATGTAATGTGTGTGTGATGGATGAAGTTCACTATTGAAGCTACAGGGAGTTTGATGGACCATAATGCAAAAAAATAGCAAGTAGCCTAAATGTGTGTATTTGTGTGATTTTTGAAATCGATCGGCCCCCATGATCAAAGCCAGTCTCAGTATACATATATGTGTGCTGTTTTATGCTTGATAATGAGAAAAGACCTCTTTATACTTTGCTTAATGTATGGTGATGTTATAGAGCTTTCAGCTGTGTACTGAAACCAGAAGCTGCTCCAACATTTCACCTGACGCCTTTGAAGTGAGCTTGATAATGTAGTCAAATAACTGATGTACCCTAAATAAAACACTCACAGGTCCATGGCAGCTCCTTGTGTCCCTGAATGATGCTTTTTATATACATTTATTTTGCCCATGGGATTTATTTGTGTCTCAGATGTATCGGTGCAAAAAGAGGCCATTTTTATGTGGACAATATGGAAATGTTCTGAAATTTCAGAAAGGATGTAACTACATTACAAGTAAACTGGTAATACAGAATTATATCACATTTTTGAAATTCCGTGCCTCGATTATGCACTGCAAAAACATTATTTCTTACTTGGTATTTCTGTTTTGTTTTCCCAATACAAATATCTAAACGTTCTTACATCAAGATATATTTTCTTGCGAAGCAAAATGACTTTTTTTTTTTTTAAATTAAGAGAGTTCATGCTTGAAATAAAAAAATAAAAAAATCTGCCAATGAGGTAAGATTAATTAAAACTGAATTCAAAGGGAAACCAGGGGAGCATTTTTTCAGCAAAAACTCACTTAATTTTGATTAATTTTTCAGAAAACAAGACTTATCTCCAGAATATCTTACTATCTCAAGTAAATGTAACACTGTAAAAAAAAGGATATGATCAATAAGTCATGACAACATGTTTTTACAAAAAATCTTGTTTTATAAGATTCAACTCATTTTTAGTCAGTTTAATATAATTTCTAATTCTATTAACATTTTTTTAAATGTAAAAATTAGATATTGTTTACAGTGTATCTTGATTTAAGAATGTTTAGATATTTGTACCAGAAAACAATACTGAGTACATTTTTTTTTCTTATTTATAAAGTTCAGAATAATCAACATTTACTCATAGTCTTCTTGCATTATAATGCTCTGATTATTGAAAATCTTTCAAGACTTCAGGACGTTGTTTTCTGTGTCTTTCTAAGGAATCTCCTCCACTTTTTCAGCATTATTTAACGGTGCGTTGAGTTTTTTCCGAGAGGCTGATGTTGCACGTGTGTCATGAACACATGGAGACTGTGATTCCCCCTGATGATCAGTGTTTGTGGAGCGTGTTCTGATCCACACCTGTGCTCTGTTGGGATTGGGAAGGGCTTTGAGTCTCGGAATTCCACTGAACCAAAATGGGTCATAGAGATGCAGACGTTAGCCAGTGTTATCCTACAGACGACAAACAGATCCTAAAATAAGTGCTTTGAACAGAGCAGGTGCACATGCAGATATTCAAGTTAAAATGAAATATGTTAAATTTAATTTAATATATAGGCAGTGTTTAGATATTATGTTAAATAAAATGTTAGTATGTTAAATGTTAAATTAAATGTTAAAAAATACAAATTATTACAATTAATTGTAAATTTAATTACACTAAATATCAAAATGAAACGTTAACTAATGCATCGGATATCAGTAACTAAGCAAAATAAGCCAATACGTTTTTACATCTTTTATTAATTTATGTTTATGTTAATTTATACATATTGTTCTGTGTATTATAAATATTATATTATTTGTATAATATTGTATAATGTTACATAGATATAAACTATTATAATATTCAACCATGGGTCAATTAGAGAGTCTTTGCATGATCCTGTCAGTTCCTCTTGAATAAAAGTCCCAACCTACTTTGTGTGTGTGTGTGTGTGTGTGTGTGTGTGTGTGTGTGTGTGTGTGTGTGTGTGTGTTAAATATCCAGTTGCACTCAAAATACATCATGTTATGGAGCAGCACATTGTGTTGTGAATATCATTTGTCATGTTTCTCGTCACGTTTGTATCCTGTCATGCTCATAGATCCACTCTATAAAACTCTCCCGCTGTTCAACACACACCAGCCCCTGCCACACAGGACATTATAGTCTGATCTATCAATATCCGTCCACATTCACACTCCACACACCTCGAGATTGAAGAGCAGTGTGCTTTAATGATCACCCTTGAGCTCGCAGACACATCCAGCACCAATCTATACTCTCATTCAGAGAGAGAGAGAGAGAGAGAGCGAGCGAGAGAGCGAGAGAGCGAGAGATGCAGGTGCAAACACAAATACAGGTGATCTATTACAGTGGCTTTTAACTATAGCAGGTCATAAACTTGAAAGCGGGTCACAGGTCTGGTAAAGCTGAAACCATGCTAGTGTGTTCTGGATACTTTCTAGGGCATTGCTGGATTCTGGATGCTTGCTTGCTGATATAAGTCAAAGGTTTTGAAATAATCCAACCAACCCAGCCAAAAAAAAAAAAAAAAGTTCCAAAAATGTTCAAGTTAAGCTATGACGTTATGTCTGAATGTTTTCTGAACATTCAAAGCATCCAGTTTAAAAAGTTTTTAAAAAGTTTTTTTTTTCTTGGTTATGCAAATGTTAAGGAAACATTCCATTTTGCAATCATTATGTGAACGTTACGTTTGAATGTTGAACATTCTAAAACAAGTAGTAACATTCTATTAATGTTAGTTTGAGGAATCTCGTCAGAATGTTCTGAGAACAATCTCTGTTAGCTGTAATTGTTAGGGTTATGTTTGTTTTTGATCTGTTTCCCTGTTTTGTTCATGTCTGAGTTTCACATGTTCCCTTGTTCAGTTTCCATGGTTACCGTCTGTAGCGAGCAGGACGAGGCTGAGGGCGTGATTGATATTAAGGACTTTAAAGGGGAACTCGGCAACTCTAGCTATTTCTTCGCTGATTTTCACTTTTGTTGTTGCATGTTTTCTCAGCGAGGTCCCCCTACAGCTGTGAGGCGTATATTTCACAACACTGTCGTAAAAAAACTCACTTGCGGGCCCTCCTCCCCCTTTCTACCGCTGCTCATGTGCATTTGTTATTATCGGAGCCGGCCAACTTTATCGTGTGGAGCTGTGTCTACCGAGGTGGGTAATACATCATACACACTGAGGGCGGCGTGTGTGTTTATGTCGAATTGTCGTAAAGCAGTTTGTGTTTCTCGCTCGTTCTCGCTTCTCACGAGACTTCCTATTTCCATCTTACCGGGACGTTAATCCTCATGTTGCAAGGTTGGTTTTCCACCTGGGAACGCTGGGGGGAGCGGGGAAAGTCACCATTCTCACCAGAACAGGTTATTAAACCATCCAAATGATTTCTAAACGGTTTTATTAAGTTGAAATAGTTGCCAAGTTCCCCTTTAAGCAACAGCTGCTGATGGAACGGCAACGGCAGCCTGAAGTAAACGGTTAACTGCCGTAGTTAAAGAACGCAAAAATCACTAAGCAACAGTAAAGAGTACGGCGTAGGGGATAATTTAATCATTTGACAAAATACAAATAAAGAAAGTGATTTTAATAAGCAGGAGAGGGTTGCTTTGGGCATTTATTGATATAGCCTACATAAACAATTACAATGCCACATATCATAAAACATAACATTAACTTTCTTAATCTTTCACGTAGTAACGACTACGGCAAATCAGCTGTACTCCCGTAGTAGACGGTTACAATGGGACTTTAAGCAACAGCCTCTGGTGGAACGGCAACGGCATTCTGGCGTTCTATTGCGCATGCGCGACTTTAACTTCTACTTCACGACATTCTACCGTAACGGTCCCCGTGATTTTGCCAAGTAAGACATGTTCCTGGATCAACATATTTTGTTGATCCTGGAACAACATTCCTGTCCCAAAATGTAGTCCTTACCCTATCCCAACCCCGAAACCTAACCCTACCCATAACTTTTCCCTAAAATCAGAGGGAAATGATAGGTGAATAACACTGATGTTGAAGCACCTTACCCTGGTTCTAAGCCTAAACTTGACATAAACTGTAATAATCTGAAAGTTGTTCCAGGATCAACAAAGATGTTGATCCAGGAACATGTGGTACTTGGTGAAATCACGTTCACCCCACTGTAACCGTCTACTACGGGAGAACAGCTGATTTGCCGTAGTCGCTACTACGTGAACGATTAAGAAAGTTAATGTTATGTATTATGGTATGTGGCATTGTAATTGTTTATGCATATCATTAAATGCCCAAAGCAACCCTATCCTGCTTTTTAAAATCACTTTCTTTATTTGTATTTTGTCAAACTATTAAATTATCCTCTACACCGTACTCTTTACTGTTGCTTAGTGATTGTTGCGTTCTTTAGCTACAGCAGTTAACCGTTCACTTCCGACTGCCGTTGCCGTTCCATCAGCAGCTGTTGCTTAAAGTCCCTAGTAGAACGTCGCGAAGTAGCAGTTAAAGTCGCGCATGCGCAATAGAACGCCAGAATGCCATTGCATTCCACCAAAGGCTGTTGTTTAAAGGTGCAATGTGTAATATTTCTGAGGATCTATTGACAGAAATGCAATATAAGATCCATAACTGTTTTCAGTGGTGTATAAAGACCTTGCATAATGAACCGTTATGTTTTTATTACCTTAGAATGAGACATTTATATCTCCATAACCGCATCCACCCCCTTCTATAGAGGTCGACATATTGTGTGGTCATGTTTCTAGCGTAGCCGACAGCGAACACACATCGCTACAGAGCGCGTTTACTCACTACCTTGAAGAAGAAGTTTTCAGTGGTGTATAAAGACCTTACTTAATGAACCGTTATATTTGTATTACCTTAGAATGAGCAGTTTCTGTCTACACACACCGCGGGTTCCCTTACATTGAAATGCGCCGACATGTTTCTACGGTGGCCCTAAACGGACAAACACGTTTCGTTACTATGTTGCTCTTCGTGCAAGGAAGCAAGCTTAGTTCAGCGAATAAAACACTGACACAATGATGAACAAGTAACAATAATATTCACAATAACATATAGTTTTACTGAATAATTAAGTAAACATAATTTCTTAATGTATCTTTGTAAAGAAACCTCATTGGTGAACTGGCTACTCTCTGCTGTCTCAGACGACGACATAATTTCCTGTTGGCCACTGTAACTTTTGTTGGTTGCAATTCGTAACCTCACCACTAGATGCCGCTAAAAATCACACACTGCACCTTTAAAGTCCCTGATAAGCGACTCCTGCGTGACGCACCTGTCTCGTGTCTCTCAGGAGGAGCGACGACAGTGAAGGAGGAGAGAGGACTAGGCCTGGATTTTATGCGATGTTTTGTGTCTGGTTTATGTGACAGCAGTCGTCCGTGAGGGACTGCTGCCTTTACTTTCGTTTTATATTTGTTTATTTTATGTTTATCAAAGTCTTTGAATGTTCGCCAGTTCCCATAACATCGAACCTTGCTACACTGTCATTATTAGTTCGTTGGTTTCAGCTGTGTGTCGTTTATTAGCTCATTTCAGTTTGTTATTTAAGCCTCACCCTTGCCTTCACTCTTTGTCCAGTCTCTGTTATGTTGAGATGTGTTTGCACTGCCTGTTTGCTTGCTTTTTGAGTAAGAATTAAACTTATTAGTGTTTTGTGAGAACCTGAGTCTTCTGTCTTCAGTCATCATCTGTCTTCATCTGTTTTTATTGGGTTGATTCTGATCAGCTAATTTCATTCATTTGAGCTGTGAAGCCGTAAAGCTGTTGTATGAATATACGGCATTGTAGGAGCATTCGAATGATTAAAAACTTCATTAACAGAATCCCACTTTCTCTTCAGGCCACAAGCGCCCAATTAACGTTGCAGAGTAGATGTTAATTACAGTTATGGCAGGCAAATTCTGTTGAAAAATTAATCCTGTGTAGGATGGTGTGTTTCAGTAAAACAGATGTTCGTGAGCGTCTTTATGACGCAGTGGCCTTTAAACATCATAATAAATGACGTGGTGATATTCAGGCCATGTCTAGAAATGTTCTGTGTAAGTGGGAATGTTATAAATCATATAGCATCGTCTGTATCAGAAATCACCGTGACAGATGATTTAATGTAATGCACAATAACGAATACAAGGATTTAAGGTTACAAAAACAATGAAAATGTAAAAACGCATGATAATATAAAGTGCAAGACAGCAGAGAACTTTACTTCCAATCCCCTTTTACTTCCACAATGTGACCTATTTCTGTGTGAGATATGATATAGGCAAAATATATTTTAAAAATATATGCCTTGAATGCAATGTAAGTCGCTTTTTATAATAATGCATGCCAAATGCATAAATGTATGACAGGTTATTGTAAAATACAAGGGTTTGATGATGTCAACCAAAAAAGAATAATGTGCAATGATCAATTATCCACAGTTATAATTTCATGTTGACTTTAAAGAAGTGAAAACTATGATAGGGAGAGAGCAAGAATATGCGGGTTTGCTGTATTAAACATCATCCGGGTCTGAGAGCCACTAGATGCTGCTCCATCCATGAGAAATAACCCAATCTAACAGGTCACCGTTTCCCACAGCAGGAGATTCACTCTCTCGCTTCTTTAAATCATCTTGACCCCATTTTGAGTTACATTAATGACTGTCGTCATATATTTAAAGAAACGCATCTTTGCTTTGTATGGAACAGATTATGATGACGACAAAGCTTTGCAGATTACTTTATAATGGTAAAGGTTAGGATCTGAATACATTATTCTGGACAAAGTCCAGGCTAGAAAGCTTTTTAAAAAGGCCTGGGATGTGCGAGATTATTCTTCCGTCACATGATCTGAAGCCACTTTCATTCACAAGAGACAATCACGACACGCAGCAGAAAAGATCAATGATAAGCCAAACACAAACCACAACACACTTTTTTTTACATTCCCTAAAGGATGAGCCGATAGAAGCCGCGGGTCAAAGGGTCTCTCGCTGACAAAGCTCCCACAGATGGGAAATGACTTCAGAGACATGACACGATATTTACTTCCTTTATCTCCTTCAGCGAGTCCCGAGAGGCACATTAAGCCAGAATCACAGAGAGTTCACATGTGTGTTTTTGACTGCGAATACAGTATAAATGTCACTGAAAGGAAATTCTGCTCTTGATAATTCTGTGCATTCATGTGTGTCCATCGCTGATAATATCATTTAAAAAATATATAATTTGCCTAAAATGCTGAAATTACGTATTTCAGTCTTACCTTGTTTTATTTGAGATCTGTTTTGAGAATTGATACTAGAGCAGTGGTTATCAACATTTTATTAATTTTATGACATGTTTAGGTGTTTGGTATGGAAACTAGGGATGCACCGATATGAAAATCTAGGCAGATACAGATGATTCTTTATATTTGAAAGCCGATAACCGATATATTGGCCGATACATCTTAATCCAAATTATTATATCATTTTTGAGAGCCTGATTAAAAAAGTCACTGTTAAAAGCCATGTCTCAAGCACACAATTATAATAATGTTCTCATTATAATGTGATGTAACTGTATTTTCCTTTTTTCGAAAGTGATTCCAATCATATTTCAAGCAATTCAAAACCATCATGTTGTAATAATAATACATTATTTATCGGCTTTAATATATCGGCCAAATTTTCTTATCGTGCCGATAACGATAACATCAAAAATGAGCATATATATAAAAATAATAAATAAAGTCACATGTGAGAAATAAATTTGCAACAATGTTGTTTTAGTATTATTTATACACTATTGAATTAGCTTGTATTTTTTATGTTTTCAGGTTTTTTTTGGTTTTTTTGTTTAGCATACATTTTTATTTCAGTTTTGGTGCAACTGAGACGTATATTTCTAGTTTTCATCTAAGTAAGTTTTTATCTAATGTTTATATTGTATTTTATTTCAGCTTTATCTCAACGAACGGAAACTATTTTTTAATAGTTTTAGTTAATAATAACAACACTGGTTTGCAACTGTGAGATATGATTTCACAATTTTGAGGAATAAACAAGCAATTACAATAATTAAACAACAATATTTTTTTTTATATTGATGTAGAATCAAGTGTTTATTTTCAGGTAATTGGACATTTCAAATGTATACAATTTTTACCCCATTTTTTCATTCCAATCCATTTGCTCAGAATTATTTTTAAAGCATTTTCAAAGCATCTCACCAGGACAAAACATTTATCTCATCTAACATCCTCCAGTTGCATTTGATCTTTCAGGTCAATATCTTTAGAGGGAGTTTTTTTTGTCACAGAGAGATTATGATAATGAAATGTTCTTACTGTATGTTCAAGTGTTGGTTAGTAAGGGTTTCATTCGTGTTCTCATGAGCACGTGTGTTGAAATTAAACATGTTTGTCTTATGTAACCCCTTTGAGAGCGTTCCAGTAAAACACAATGATTATTCTTACTTAGGTCAACTGCAGTTTCATGTGAATGTTCATGTAGGAGAATCTGAAGGAAAATACTGACACTGTTATTATTCTAATGAATGACAGTCAATCACATTTTGCCATGCATGTATCATCTTTGATGCATACATACTTTTAAGTAATGCATCTCCTTTTTTGCATTAATACGAATGAGATTTGTTTGCATTGCAAAAAGAATATTTGGGGTTCTAAATATAAGCTTTATTTTCATCAGGTAAAGTATAATGTCTTATTTTTGTCTTGATTTTGAGGTTATTATATGGCAGACCTAAAGTCTCCCCGCTTACTGACATATAATAAGTAGGACAGGCTTGTAAATTATGAATAAGCAGTCATAAACTGACGGAAAAATCTGCAATTTCCTTGACACAGATACAGTTACAGATGTGTTGCCAAGTCCGTGATTTTCCTGCAGATTTGGGGTACTTTTACACTGTTGCTGCAGTTGTAAGTCTAGTTTTGGCTGTGATTCTGAGTTTTGCTGTGCAGACCTGGAGGAGAGAAGCTCTGGTGGGATTTTGTCTCAGTATTTGAGAAACGGTCCATCTTTTCAATGAATATTTTGTTTTAAAGCATCCATAAAGCCCTTCTTGGCTATGGCAAGCTGATTTGACTTTTATTCATTCCCAGGAGATGAATTCTTGATATCAATAATTCAATTTTCACTAGTTAAAATACAAATTCTTGATATCAGGAATTCGATTTCCACTAGTAAAAATGTTAATTATATACGCCATCACTCGCAGAAATACAATTTTTTTATATTCAAGACTTAAATTTCAACTAGTATAAACTATAATTCTTGATATCTGTAATTGTATTTTCACTAGTTAAATGTCACCATAAGCTGCTTTTCAAATTTAAGTTGATATCAAGAATTGATTTCTTATATGAAATTTTTATGATCAATAATTACTTTGTTACTAGTACAAATATAAATTCCTGATATCAAAAACAAAATTTTCAATAGTTGAAATGTTAATTCTTGATATCTGTAAATGTATTTCAACATTTTACATTAGTTATTTCTGATCTCTGAAAATGTGTTTCTGATATCAATAATTAGGGGAGTAATTTCAGATATCTAAAATGACTTTCTTACATCATATTCATGATATCAGCCGGTGAAGTTAACATTGTCACGTAATGACAATCGAATTATTGATATCAAAGATGAAAAGTTTTACTAGTAGCAATTTAATGTTATGTTAAATTCAATTTAAAGTTCTTTGATATCAGGAACAGACATTTGTACTATAGTAACCACGTAATTATTGATATCAAAATGTATGATTTTACTAGTAAGAATTGTATTTCTGATATGTGAAATTGGAATTTCAACTAGTAAGAAATAAATGATTGATATCAACAATTTAATTTTAATGTTTTTAAACTATTGAAAACACAATTACAGATATCAAGAATTATACTGTAGGTTTGACTAGTTGAAGTTTAAGTCTTGATATCAATAATTCATATTTCTGCGAGTGATGATGTCATTGTTGAAAGGAATTCCAGGAATATAGGAATTAGTTTATAGGAATTTATCAAGAATTTACATTTTTACTAGTGGAAATCTAATTCCCTATATCAAAAACTGCACTTGTTAGTCGTATTTAAAAGAATTATTATTTTACCTAGTTAAAATTTAATTGTGGATATCAAGAATTCATATCCTGAGAATGAATAAAAGTTTAAACGGCTTGCCATATCTCATAGCGAACTCTCTGTGACTCCGCCCATCATTTTGACTGACAGTTGATGAAGCGCGTCTGTGTTGAGCTGTCAGATTCACAGACCTCAAGCTTCTCTCCTGACACACACTTCTCTTTTAGATCTTCAAATCAACCGAATATTCTCCAAATGCAGCACTATTCTCATTCACACAGCTGTGATATTGCACAAGCTGGTCATATGAAATATTGATTTGAGTGTAATTGATCGTATTATGTGAGAAGAAAGAGTGTGGAGTGATACGAGAGACTTTTCCATCCTTTTTTATGTTTTACAACACAGCCGTTGTGTTTATTAGACAAACATTTGGAGTGCATGCATCAATATTTTGTTTATTCTTTTAGAAGAAAAAGTCATTTTAAATATGCATAAAAGTGCATCTGACGGTACAATAGACAAGCCTAAAACCAATTTTTGATTTTGGTCTTTAAGATAAGCTTAGGAGTCAGACAAACAGGCTGATTGTAGAATGTCTATTTTTTGCCAGCAGGGTTATTTCATGCTATCGTTACAGATAAAGATATGCTGTGAGAACAGCTGCAGGACAGCAGTGCTGAACAGTGAATGTGATCGCGTGTTGGAAAGAGTCAAGCATACGTTGAGAAAGCAGCAACACAAGATGACTAACAAGTGCCCATTAAGAAAAAGCGGCACAACTGATTATTATGATGCATTCTTCACTGTTAACATGCATTAATATATAGAACAGCTGAAAATGACCATAATAAGTAGCGTTGCTGTGGCATTACTTCTCATAGTTAGGCTTATGATTTGAACAATCCACCTTAGAAAAATAAACATGGCTTTTTCAACATAGTTAACGGTAGGGTTAGTTCACCCAAAAATGGAAATTAGAAGAGCATCCATCCATCCATCCATCCATCCATCCATCCATCCATCCATCATAAAAGTAATAAGGTTCCAGGGTGTTAATAAAGACCTTCTGAAGCCAAGAAAAATATCCATATTTATAACTTTATAAACTAATCTATAATCTTTTGGCATGATATCTTGGTTTTTGGAAGCATTTTTATTAATTTAGGTGAAACTTTGGTTTTCTGTCAAATATTAAACATGGTGCTATGACTAAGATCTGTAGAAAACTGTCAGATGAACTGAACGTGCATCTCACATTTCACTTTGAATCTGTCGCTAAACGCGCAAGAAGCAATGTAATGTCATTTTGCATTTTTTTTTGCGTTTGTCCAGTGAGCCTGGAATTCCTTCATGAATATCTGAGATAATGCTTTAGTCACTGAACTGTGTCCACTGTATTAGAGGCTGATTTCCCCCCCGGTCCCCGGACGCATGACAGGAGACCGAGGCCCTAATCTCTAATCTATGAACATTAGCATGTTTGGGCATTGCAGCGTGGGAAAGTTCAATATGAACTTGTTTTAGAAGCAAAGTTGTTCAGTTTTTCCTCTGCTGCTCTTTACAGTCACCGTACTCTCGAGGAAACAGTGTTCAGATGCTCTTCTTGTGTCGCGGCGTAATTTGAAAAGACATTTGAGACTCATGGATTGTGTGCAATAATCTTAGGCATGCATGCAGGTTGCCTGGCAACAGCTCTCTCTCTCTCTCTCTCTCTCTCTCTCTCTCTCTCTCTCTTTGCTTTGGCACAATGTGTTTCTGATGGATCTCCTCTGCACCTATTAAATAAAAAACAATCAAATGTTCTTTTTGAGATCATAACTAGAGAAGGAAAAATAGTTAATTGGATAAACAACTAACTGGATATGGGATTTAAGATTTTATGCTTAATGCAGTCAAAAGTCAAATAGCTATTTTAATATGAACACATTTCATGTCAAATGATCTGAGCTGCTTTTTGCTCTATACTTTTATTGTATGACAACTATTGAAATTGCATTAGCAGCAAATCATCATATTATACTGATTTCTGAAGGATCATGTGACACTGAAGACTGGAGTAATGATGCGGAAAATTCAGTGATCACAGGATATAAATTATGTTTTTCTATATATTCACTTAGAAAACAGCAATTTTATATTGTAATCATATTTTCAAAAATGTTACTGTATTTTTGATCAAATAAATGCAGCCTTTGTGAGCAGAAGAGAATTCTTTCAGAAACTTGAAAAATCTTACTGACCCCAAACTCTTGAACAGTGGTCATGTTCATGAAGTGTATAAATGCACTCTTATAATCATTGTATTTGGCTATATTTAGACTCATCTTTATGCCCATCCTCCCTTTTGTTCACTCATCTCTGTGTATTTCAGAACATCATATATTCTTCATCTGAAGGACTGAATCAGCGAGGGGATTTCAGGCAAATGTGAATCTGTTTGTGATCAGTATTTCTGTGAATATGCATGGTGTTTTTCTCTGTGATCAGTGACTGCAGGAGTCTCTGTTAATCGTGGTATTAGGAGTATTAACACACCAGCACATCACTGCCAGCTCAGTGTTTGATCAGTCACATTAAAATGAGCCATAATCTGATTACACATGATTATCAGTGAACCAACAACATGCCGATCCTGTCGAGGTGTCGCTGTATTTCTTTAAAGTCAACATGAAATCTATATTGACTTCCTTTATACATGTTCTTGGTCTCATTATAATTTATTTGATTATTAATATAATTTGTGTTCTGCAGGAGAAAATGATATTGGTTTGGAAAGACATGACAGTGAGTGAATGATGAAGATTCGGCTTCCTTTTGGTATGGAAATATTTTTTACATTCAAACATTTTCATTTTGCACTTTTATGCAAAGACACGTATTCATGTTATCAGTGTGTGCATCAGGGTTATTATTGTTAACAAAAACTAAAACCATTAACATTTTTAAAAAAAAAATATATATATATATTTTTTTTTTACGTGAAATAAAACAAACATTAACTGAAATTAAATAACATTTAAAAACGTGCTTAACTTATTTCAAGCTATAGTTGCCAATGCACCATTTCTCATTTTCATTTAGTTTAACTTGATGCAATAAAATAACTGAAATAAAAAAATTATGTAAACTAAATAGACAAGCACAAAAATAATACAAATAAACAAAAGTGCACGATTACATTTATAAAAATGAAGCAAAAATTTAAATAAATGTGCGAAATGTAAACATACAAAAGTAACTCAAAATATGAATAAAATCTATAATCTTTATATGAATATAAACTATATCTCAATGGGGGTAAAATAACACTGATGTCTGTGTATTAAAACTTTGTTGTTGATGATGATGTTAGTACTAGAAACAATCAATTCCTAATGGATAAAATCAATCCCACCCTATTATTTTCTTTTTGTTTAATATCCTATTCCAAACAGGACGTCACATGGTTGCAAATGTCGTTCCCTGTTAAGTCTATTAATAAAGTTGTAGCTGAATTGTTTAGGGCCTCCAAACTCTGAAAGTCAACATTCTCCCAGTGTCCCTTTTCCCGGTTACACACACATGTTAATAGACTGCCTGGAGGCAATTTGTTTGGAGGTGAATCTGTGTCCTGGAATGTGTCAGGGATTATCTTCTAAAACCGTTAATACATCGCTGGCCTTCCCGTAACATTAGCTGTTTGGAAATTACATTGTTCAATGACAACTGGCCCGTCTATAAAAATGAACACAAAGGGCAGGTTAGTCTGAAACCCCTCCAGCACAACTTTGTGAGGAGTGAATGAACAAGCACAAAAGAAGTGGAATGACCTCTACAGATCAGGAGTGAGAGCCGAGGACTGTGAGATTAACTTTTCCTAATCTTCCTCACGCTCTCTGAGTCTCGGGCTTGGACTTCCTCTTCCTCACGCTCTCTGTGTCTCGAGCCTGGACTTCCTCTTCCTCACACTCTCTGTGTCTCGGGCCTGGACTTCCTCTTCCTCACGCTCTCTGTGTCTCGGGCCTGGACTTCCTCTTCCTCACGCTCTCTGTGTCTCGGGCCTGGACTTCCTCTTCCTCACGCTCTCTGTGTCTCGGGCTTGGACTTCCTCTTCCTCACGCTCTCTGTGTCTCGGGCCTGGACTTCCTCTTCCTCACGCTCTCTGTGTCTCGGGCCTGGACTTCCTCTTCCTCACGCTCTCTGTGTCTCGGGCCTGGACTTCCTCTTCCTCACGCTTTCTGTGTCTCGGGCCTGGACTTCCTCTTCCTCACGCTCTCTGAGTCTCGGGCTTGGACTTCCTCTTCCTCACGCTCTCTGTGTCTCGGGCCTGGACTTCCTCTTCCTCACGCTCTCTGTGTCTCGGGCCTGGACTTCCTCTTCCTCACACTCTCTGTGTCTCGGGCTTGGACTTCCTCTTCCTCACGTTCACTTTGTCTCGGGCCTGGACTTCCTCTTCCTCACGCTCTCTGTGTCTCGGGCCTGGACTTCCTCTTCCTCACGCTCTCTGTGACTCGGGCCTGGACTTCCTCTTCCTCACGCTCTCTGTGTCTCGGGCCTGGAATTCCTCTTCCTTACGCTCTCTGTGTCTCAGGCCTGGACTTCCTCTTCCTCACGCTCTCTGTGTCTCGGGCTTGGACTTCCTCTTCCTCACGTTCACTGTGTCTCGGGCTTGGACTTCCTCTTCCTCACGCTCTCTGTGTCTCGGGCCTGGACTTCCTCTTCCTCACGCTCTCTGTATCTCGGGCTTGGACTTCCTCTTCCTCACGTTCACTGTGTCTCGGGCCTGGACTTCCTCTTCCTCACGCTCTCTGTGTCTCGGGCCTGGACTTCCTCTTCCTCACGCTCTCTGTGTCTCGGGCCTGGACTTCCTCTTCCTCACGCCCTCTGTGTCTCGGGCCTGGACTTCCTCTTCCTCACGCTCTCTGTGTCTCGGGCCTGGACATCCTCTTCCTCACGCTGTCTGTGTCTCTGGCCTG
Organism: Gila orcuttii; assembly: GCA_026230005.1. Taxonomy (NCBI): domain Eukaryota; kingdom Metazoa; phylum Chordata; class Actinopteri; order Cypriniformes; family Leuciscidae; genus Gila; species Gila orcuttii. The sequence goes on along the minus strand of JAPDVR010000002.1, from coordinate 67,130,915 downwards.
GGCTTCCTCTTCCTCACGCTCTCTGTGTCTCGGGCCTGGGCTTCCTCTTCCTCACGCTCTCTGTGTCTCGGACCTGGACTTCCTCTTCCTCACGCTCTCTGTGTCTCGGGCCTGGACTTCCTCTTCCTCACGCTCTCTGTGTCTCGGACCTGGACTTCCTCTTCCTCACGCTCTCTGTGTCTCGGGCCTGGACATCCTCTTCCTCACGCTCTCTGTGTCTCGGGCCTGGACTTCCTCTTCCTCACGTTCACTGTGTCTCTGGCCTGGACTTCCTCTTCCTCACGTTCACTGTGTCTCGGGCCTGGACTTCCTCTTTCTCACGCTCTCTGTGTCTCGGGCCTGGACATCCTCTTCCTCACACTCTCTGTGTCTCGGGCCTGGACTTCCTCTCCTCACGCTCTCTGTGTCTCGGGCCTGGACTTCCTCTTCCTCACGCTCTCTGTTTCTCGGGCCTGGACATCCTCTTCCTCACACTCTCTGTGTCTCGGGCCTGGACTTCCTCTCCTCACGCTCTCTGTGTCTCGGGCTTGGACTTCCTCTTCCTCACGCTCTCTGTGTCTCGGGCCTGGACATCCTCTTCCTCACGCTCTCTGTGTCTCGGGCCTGGACTTCCTCTTCCTCACGCTCTCTGTGTCTCGGGCCTGGACTTCCTCTTCCTCACACTCTCTGTGTCTCGGGCCTGGACATCCTCTTCCTCACGCTCTCTGTGTCTCGGGCCTGGACTTCCTCTTCCTCACGCTCTCTGTGTCTCGGGCCTGGACTTCCTCTTCCTCACGCTCTCTGTGTCTCGGGCCTGGACTTCCTCTTCCTCACGCTCTCTGTGTCTCGGGCCTGGACTTCCTCTTCCTCACACTCTCTGTGTCTCGTTCCTGGACATCCTCTTCCTCACGCTGTCTGTGTCTCTGGCCTGGGCTTCCTCTTCCTCATGCTCTCTGTGTCTCGGGCCTGGGCTTCCTCTTCCTCACACTCTCTTTGTCTCGGGCCTGGACTTCCTCTTCCTCACGCTCTCTGTGTCTCGGGCCTGGGCTTCCTCTTCCTCACACTCTCTGTGTCTCGGGCCTGGACTTCCTCTTCCTCAAGTTCACTGTGTCTCGGGCCTGGGCTTCCTCTTCCTCAAGTTCACTGTGTCTCGGGCCTGGGCTTCCTCTTCCTCACGCTCTCTGTGTCTCGGGCCTGGACTTCCTCTTCCTCACGCTCTCTGTGTCTCGGGCCTGGACTTCCTCTTCCTCACGCTCTCTGTGTCTCGGGCCTGGACTTCCTCTTCCTCACACTCTCTGTGTCTCGGGCCTGGACTTCCTCCTCCTCACGTTCACTGTGTCTCGGGCCTGGACTTCCTCACGCTCTCTGTGTCTCGGGCCTGGGCTTCCTCTTCCTCACGCTCTCTGTGTCTCGGGCCTGGACTTCCTCTTCCTCACGCTCTCTGTGTCTCGGGCCTGGACTTCCTCTTCCTCACGCTCTCTGTGTCTCGGGCCTGGACTTCCTCTTCCTCACGTTCACTGTGTCTCGGGCCTGGACTTCCTCTTCCTCACGCTCTCTGTGTCTCGGGCCTGGGCTTCCTCTTCCTCACGCTCTCTGTGTCTCGGGCCTGGACTTCCTCTTCCTCACGCTCTCTGTGTCTCGGGCCTGGACTTCCTCTTCCTCACGCTCTCTGTGTCTCGGGCCTGGACTTCCTCTTCCTCACGTTCACTGTGTCTCGGGCCTGGACTTCCTCTTCCTCACGCTCTCTGTGTCTCGGGCCTGGACTTCCTCTTCCTCACGCTCTCTGTGTCTCGGGCCTGGACTTCCTCTTCCTCACGCTCTCTGGCCTGGACTTCCTCTTCCTCACGCTCTCTGTGTCTCGGGCCTGGACTTCCTCTTCCTCACGCTCTCTGTGTCTCGGGCCTGGACTTCCTCTTCCTCACGCTCTCTGTGTCTCGGGCCTGGACTTCCTCTTCCTCACGTTCACAGTGTCTCGGGCCTGGACTCCCTTTTCGTCACGCTCTCTGTGTCTCGGGCCTGGAGACAGTGTAGCCAGAGACAGTGTAGCAAGCGAAGGTCATGTACTGGGCAACTCTTTAGAGATGTTTTGTTCTTTATGTTGCTTTTTGGGTTGATAAAGTGCCAGAGGAATATTAGTTTATTATTATTTTATTTAGATAGATTGTTATTCTAAAATTATAATACACTGTATTATAGACTATACAATTATAATATAAATATATATTAATTTATAAAAATAAATATTGTTTATAATTTTTATGTGGACAGGAGCTCAGATCAGGGTTGTAATTGTTAAATAAAACTAAAACTGTTAAAATGTTACTTGAAATGAAATAAACTTTAACTGAAATAAAATAACATATTAAACTTTAGTTACCAAGGCTGCATTCATCACTTTCATTTAGTTTAACTTGATGTACTGAAATAAAATAAAAATAAAATGTATAGAAAAAATTTATATAAACTAATTCATATAAACAAAAATGTTACAAATGGCAAAAACGCAACAAACATTAACTAAAATTAAAATGAAAACCTGATATCTAAAAATAGAAACTATTTATTATCATTATAAAATATTAATAAAAACTGTAATAATATCAAAATAACACTGGCTCAGATCAGTTGATCTTGAGGTTTTTTTATTTTATTATTTTATTTTGTTGTCAGCCGTTTCTCATAAGATTCATTAAGAGAAATAAAAACAGACTGTATACATTTAATGTACTCTATTATAGACTGTATTAATTTATTTATGTTACATTTATTAAAAAAAAGTAACATATATGACTTTAATGATGTAGTCTCTGTGGTCTTTTTCTTATAAATCTGAGTCGCAGGATTTATCTCTCCATTACTGTCACTTCTGTCTTGGAAAAACAGCTAAGATATTATTCAAAAGATGTTAGATAAAAGTGTAATTTTTCTTTTCTATGGGATAATACACAATAGTTTTTTTTTGTCAAAACCACACAGGCAAGCCTAAGCAAATGAATGGCTCACCTTTTGTATCTTTTGTTTGCTATAGTCTTCATTTTGTGGCCTTGTGTTTGTTCATTAAAAGCAGGTTAGCTTTACCTCGCCTCGGCGTGTTTGAAGCTCGATGATGTCATTGACAAACAGACGTGTGAACCTGATATTACTAAGTACATGTTCCTGGATCAACATTTCAGTCAACCAATCAGATTTGAGGGACACGTTTACAGTTTATGTCAAGTTTAGGCTTAAACCAGTGAAAACATAATTTCACTCTGATTTTAGGGATAAATTCTGTTTAGGGTTAGGGATAGGGATAGGGTTAGGACTAATTTCCGGGCAGGAATGTTGTAATTCCAGGATCAACAAAATGTGTTGAACCAGGAACATGTCTTGGCAAAGTCACGGTGACCACAAACACACACACACACACACATGCTTTTCTCCTTCGCTTTACTCGCTTGTTTCCTCAGTAAGTCATTCAGTAACTTCCCGTCTGAGAGTAAATCACAGGCCCAGCCCACCGAATGCAGATTTTGCCAACTATTACATAAGAAGTGTCCACTACCCCAGCTGACCGAACGTTCTGGCAAAGTTATGAACAAACGTTCTTCCAGTGACGTTAATGGAACTTGTTTTAGAATGTTCAGAGAAATTCTAAAGTAACGTTCCCATTATGTTTGCAGAATGATAAAATGGAATGTGCAGATACATAACCAAGAAAAAGCATTTTCAAAACATTTAAAAAAATGGAAGTTTTGATAACTTAATGGGAACGTTAGCAAAACATTCTTTGACCATATTTTGTCAACCGGGATCTGTTCCCAAATGAACCAGCTTGTTTCTCAGCGTTGGCCAAGTTGAGAGACTAAAGTTAGCTTATTTCTCTCCGAGTTTATGAATAAAGCTGTTTTTAAGCACAAAGCTCTTTAAATGTTGAGCTACCTTTGTTCCGATTGCAAATCTGCCATGCTATTGGGCATTGAGCCTTGTTTGTAGATGCTGTTTTTTTTTGGAAAAATGAGCAGTTTGTAAAACTGGAATGCCCATCCAGCGAATAAATCCATCTTTTGAATCTTATGAAGTGGTCAGACTTTACGTCTGTGTTATTCTGAGAGCACTTGCTAGCCAAAACTGCCCTGACCGACTCTGAAAACTCACAATAAATGCTTTCCATGCATATCTGTGGTGCTTTGGATCTACACCGTCTAGTGTCGAAACCTAAAAGTGCTTTCAGCATTAGCTGATTTCAGCAACTGAAAGACACTGTCTGTTACAATAATCTTTTTAGCACTATTACAGTGCTAATAAGTCTGTAAAATGTATATATATATATATATATATATATATATATATATATATATATATATATATATATATATATATATATATATGGAGTGATTATGTCTACCATATATATACCGTGAACCCGCAGCATAATAATACTTTCACTGTTTTGAGTTTATACATTTGTGTTCTTCCTTCTTTTGTAATTCTGCTTTCTTGCTGTTTATAGGTAAGCAAAGATGTCTCGAGGGCAAAACTGTTCAAGAGTGAAGCATAATGAGTGTTACACATAAATTAGCTGGCTAAAGCATACAATAGAAGGCTGTAATAATTAATAATATAAATATGAATAAAATACCTTTCAAATGAAATTGTACTATATTTTAGTTCGATAATGTTTTTATATTTAATATTTTGTATTTTTAGGAGATTTTATGGTACTAAATTATATTAATGCAATAGTTATAATCCATTTATTCACCGTTTGAGCATAGATCTAAAAACTTAAAACTGTCAGTCATCTTGAATTTGGTCTCTTTTTAAAGATGACACTTGTCAGATTATTGCTCAAGTGAAGTTTTAAGTTTTAAAAAACGAACTTTAAAAAGTTATACATTTTACTTTATTGTTGTTCAAAATGTAAAAAAAAAGTAATTTAAAAAAAAAAATTCAATTGATATATTGTGCAAAACATGTTTTACTTAAAATTGCAAGAAAATTAAAGGCATAAATCTAAACAAGCTCTGCTCCAAATTTGAAGGTGAAAAGTTCTGATACGATTTATCTTTGTAATTTTTTACATCACAAAAACAAGCTGTTTTAACAGGTGTGATATATATATATATATATATATATATATATATATATATATATATATATATATATATATATATATATATATATATATATACTGTATATCAAAAACACAGTAAAAACATTAATATTGTGAAAAATTATTACAAATGAAAACAGCTGTTTTCTATGTGAATATATAGTAAAGTGTAATTTATTCCTGTGATCAAAGATGAATTTTCAGCATCATTACTCCAGTCTTCAGTGTCACATGATCCTTCAGAAATCAGTATAATATGATGATTTGATGCTCAAGAAACATTTATGATTATTATCAAATATCAATGAAAACATTTGATCCTAGGAAAATATCCTTTGATGAAGAAAGTTCCAATAAACAGCATTTATTCGAAATGTAATCTTTTGTAACATTACTGTCACTTCTGATCTGTTGAATATATATATATATATATATATATATATATATATATATATATATATATATATATATATATATATATATATATATATATATTTATATATATATAGCCTACACAAACATATATATTCATTGTTGAAAAGTTTTGAGTTCATTCACATAAGTGAACTCTGGTGATCACTAGTTTGTGTTCCTGTAGACCACAAACCGCAGGGAGTCTGATGTCCTCATTCTCGTGTGAACTGATGAACATGTTTATGATCATTGTGTTCTTCAGCCGGGTGTCCAACACATATCTAAACCAATATATGAGGTTTACTGTGTGGAAGACTTAGACGAGTCAAGAAGTTCTGGATGAGATCAATCATTAATGGTGCTTGTAGGCCTAATAACTCCTTATAGGGTTACACTTTAATTTTATGGTCCACTTTAGACATTCTATAAGTAACTTTGCAACTAGCAGTCATTAGAGTATTAGTAGACTGTTAAGTTAGGGTAAACAGAATATATAGTTGCAAAGTTACTCTGAGTCAGTAGAAAATGTATTGAGGAGCATCAAAATAAGGTGTTAGCAGATATTAAGCAGACACTCAATGACTGATAGTTGACATGTAGTTGCAAAGTTACTTATAGTTAGTAGACTGTCTAAAGTGGGCCATCGAAATAAAACTTCATATTAATCGCTATCAGGGCTAAAACAATTTCACCAGAGAACTTTATCAAGCCCTTGTGGGACAATGTTTCACAAAGGTTTCGGTAGAATGCTTTTCCATGACCCTGTGTGACATGTAGCGTTTGTTGTGTCAACCTGCTACATCTTTACTTTCACTCTCCATTCTGTGTTTAGACACTCGTGTTACTCTTTCATACGTTTCTGCTTTCTCTTGCTGTTTATAGGTAAGCAAAGACGTCTCGAGGGCAAAACTGTTCAAGGTTCACGTAAAGAGAGGTAAAGAGTAATGGGTGTCATGCAAATAAATTAGCAGTACAAAGTACAGATATTTAAAAGTTTAATGGCAGATAATAAATAATGGAAATGGTAAAATATTAACAGACATTTTATTTTTAACTTATGTCTTATGTAAGTTGATTCATGCAGCTTGCTTTTTTGCACATGCATTTTCTTTTCCTTTTCATTGTTGTGGTTTTTTAATTGTTATTTTGATTTTAAAAAAGCAACTTTGGGCAGTTTTTTCCCCCATAATGTTACACTACCGTTCAAATGTTTTGGACTCGGTAAGATTTTTTTTAAAAAGTCCCCCTGTGGTGAAAATCAAGTTTTTAATGTTGTTTATATGTCTATGTGGTGTTTTTAATATGCTTTAAGACAAAACACGTGTAAATTCATAAGTCAACAGTATTGCTGAGTATTTTCTCCTTAAAACTGCAGTGAACCAAAGACAGTCTCAAAAACACGGTTTGAAATCGCTGGTGTTTCTGACGTCACAAACTACCTTGTAACGAGGTACAACGAGTGGATCTCTGAGCTGAGTGAGTGAGTGAGTGGAGGCGGGGCTCATTTGCATATTAATAGAACTGCGAATACTAAATGAGGCAAGGGTGTCGAGTTACATTCAAGATATTTAAAGGCATGAATAATGTTTTTTCAAGGAAAAAAATTTAAATATGTCAATTTGGTGAACAAATATGAGTTTTAAGGGATAAAATTACTTTAAAATGAAATTTAAATTTTTTTAATTGAATTGAAAGAAATCTCTCCACCAATCTCGCTCACCAAGGCTGCTTTTACTTGATCAAAAATAGAGTAAAAACAGTGAAACAATAAACAAATTTAAAAATAACTGTGCAGCCAGTACTTCGTGTCACGTGATCCTTCAAAAATCATTCTAATATATTGCTGACTTGCAATTTTGTAACATTTTAAATATCTTTACTGACACTTTTGATCAATTTAATGCACCCTTGCTGAATAAAAGTATTCATTTCTTTCCAAACTTCCCAAACTTCTGGTTAACATTTTTTGGGCTTCTTTTTGAAACACACTCACAACACAAGGCATTTTAATTGTTTTGCTTAAAGGATATAATTACTGAAAAGTTGTTTGTTTGCAGCAAGAGGCCAGATGAAATTAAGCCTTGTGTGTGTTTTATGCAAGTTTATGCAACAATGAAGCAGATAAAAAACTATCTATCTTCATCTCTAAAAATAATTAGTTTGACTCTTCTGGAGGATTTTCTCAGGATAATTTACTCTCTCCTCTTCTGTGTTTACACTTGCAGCGCTCAATCCCTCACAATTAGTGTCTATTTTTTGCAATAGGCGAGTGTATAATGAGAGGATGAGAAGTGCAGCGGATGAATGTAGGTGTCTTCATGGAAAAGACGAGTGGAAAATTCTGTTCAGGGACAAAGTGGGCAGATAGAGTTGGGGGGTGACGTCTGGTAACCTGAACCCTGGAGACACAAATCTTAGGTAAAGCTACGGTCTCTGAGAGGGAACAATGCTCTCTCACATGCGACGAGCCTTGCTCACACAATATCCTTTATATATGTGCGTGAGCTGAGTGATTCGGGACTCCGGGGACAGAGCGCAGTGAAAGGACATCATGTGCTGAGTTTCCTCGAGTGTAATTACAGGTGCATTAGAATGGTCCTTTTAAAGGAGTAGCTTACCCCAAAAAACACAATTCTGTCATCATTGCTCATCGTGCAATTGAAAAAATGTGTCAGCCGATTGAGTGTGACCCAAACAAATCATTCATGAGGCTAAACTTGTTATTAAAGGGTGTTTGTTAGGCACAAAGCAGAGTTGCTGAACACTGCTAATCTAACCAACAGTTAAAGGTGCAATGTGTAATATTTCTGAGGATCTATTGACAGAAATGCAATATAAGATCCATAACTATGTTTTCAGTGGTGTATAAAGACCTTGCATAATGAACTGTTATGTTTTTATTACCTTAGAATGAGACATTTATATCTCCATAACCGCGGGCGCCCCTTTCTAGGTTGACATATCATGTTTCTAGCGTAGCCGACAGCGAACACACACTCTACAGAGCGCGTTTCCTCACTACCTTGAAGAAGAAGTTTTCAGTGGTGTATAAAGACCTTACTTAATGAACCGTTATATTTGTATTACCTTAGAATGAGCAGTTTCTGTCGCGCCGACATGTTTCTACGGTGGCCCTAAACGGACAAACGCGTTTCGTTACTATGTTGCTCTTCGTGCAAGGAAGCAAGTTTAGTTCAACGAATAAAACACTGACACAATGATGAACAAGTAACAATAATATTCGCAATAACATATAGTTTTACTGAATAATTAAGTAAACATAATTTCTTAATTTATCCTTGTAAAGAAACCTCATTGCTGAACTGGCTACTCTCTGCTGTCTCAGACGATGACATATTTTCCTGTCAGCCACCGTAACTTCTGTTGGTTGCAATTCGTAACCTCACCACTAGATGCCGCTAAAAATCACTCACTGCACCTTTAAAGGGTTAGTTCACCCAAAAATGAAAAGTCTGTCATTAATTACTCATGTCGGTCAAGACTTTCGTAAATTGTTTCGGAACAAAAATGGAGATCTGTTTGATGAAATTGGAGATCTGTTTGATGAAATCTGAGATCTTTCGTAACACAAGAATGAACCTCATTCATTTTTGCACGTCAAGCATCCATGCATATGAATTTCTTTCTTGTGCTCAACACAAATGAATACATTTTGAAGAATATGGGTAACCAAACAGTTGACTTCCATAGTGAGTAAATGATAACAGAATTTTTATTTTTGGGTGAACTATCCCTTTAAATGGTTCATGAATGCTATGGAATACAGACCTAAGGTTGGTCTCTTTTTATAATGCCGCTGAATTGTGGGGACATACTAGAAGTGACATACTGCTTTCTGCAGTGTTCTTCAAAGAGAGCCGTGCGAGAAAGAGACACTGCCTTCTTTCACAGTTGTCATGTTTACTATTCTCTCTCGTTCTCTCTCTCTCTCAGTGTCTGACATTTCCCTCCACACTCACAGCTGCATGCCTGAGAGAGACACTACACACTGCTTATTGCACATTGATGAGCAGAAGAGTACACTTACAACGCTAACATTCATATTGTGAAAATAAAGAAGCGGAGAGACTGGAATCTCTCTTGAGGTGACATGTGTGTGTGTGTGTGTGTGTGTGTGTGTGTGTGTGTGTGTGTGTGTATTGCACTCTCCACCTCCACCTCTTGATGGAAATTGACAGCTTTGTCATCCTGAAATAATGGCCATGATGTGTCTTTTTTTTTTTTGGCCGGGCATTGTATTATATTATATTATATTAAATATTCTGGTTTGCATCTCTCGAATTCCATAATAATCAAGTAACATGAAGCACCTTTCATTTGTGAAGTAATTAATTTACTCTTACATCACATTATATTTGAGTATGGGCCAGACATTATAGCATTAGATGGCCATTTCCTCTGAGCAACGAAGTTCGTTTGCATTTGTGCTCGTAGAGCGGCGGCTGTAATCACGTGTGTGTGTCAGAGAGATACAGTACGAGCCCTTCCCCCTTCACAGAATGAGCCACTTCAACACATCATCCTTTCTTTTAGTCAATAATCCCTGTGTCAGACACACCAATCATGGGATGAAGCACTGGAACCGGATCGCTAAATAATAGTTTTCACTGTTTAAGGGTATTGTTAGCTGTTACCTGATTTGATCCAGGCATTGCTGTTTTCAAAGACTAGTGCACTAGTACAAAGTAATACTGTATATTCTTGATTATTCAGCTCTGCTAAGTCACAGACCGCCTACTTTAGTATATAATGTTTCCTTTCAGAGACTGGACTGCTTCTTTTAAACAGGTTAGGTATCTATTTTAAAGCCCCACTTCACGATCCAATCAAGTTAATGAGTGCCAGACCTATAAGGAAAAAAATATTAAAATGTAACCACTAAAATGGATTTCTGTGACTGTCAGAAAGGCTGATCGTCACTGTTGACTTTCCCACAACCCTGTTTTCACCTTGAATATCTGCACACTTCATCCCTTTCTTCCTAAAGCATGCTGTCATTAACAGGCTCCAGCTGCTCCTGGTTTTCCTTGACTATTTACCAAACAAATGGATGCAAACTCAAAAGGAAATGTGCAAACCATGCTCACCGACATATAAGTGGTGCTAAGCTGTTGAAAAGCATAAATATGAACTCAACTTAATCCACTGTTGACAGAGAAAAGATAGCAAGCCGTTTACAAAACACGGACAAAGCCTATGCAAAACTCACATTCAAAATTCTTGAGATATGTTTGTGGCCGTGTGCAAATGTAGTTTGATCTATCAGATTTATTACTGGGTGTTGAATGCCAAAGGACACAATTTACACAGTCATTCATCACTTAACTTTGAAATGAAGAAGTGGCCAAAGGTCATAAAATAAGCTGGTGCCTGATCATCAGCAAATAAATGATTCATGTTGAAGACAAATCAGTGCACAGGGAAGGTTTTTTAAATACTAGTAAATTGTTGTGTAAACTGCCACAGGCCTAGTAATAAGACTAGTATAGTTCCTCATCTTGGTGTCAATGACATGACCTACCTGTTTGGATGAAGGTTGAATAAATGTTAAAGCTCGATGACAGCAGCCAAACTCCTCCCTAATCTTCTCAAAACTCCTCCTTGAAACGGGTGAGGTGGCGGGGTATAAATTTTGTGAACCTGGCTAGGACACACAGGAGCTTTTTGTCTCCGGAGAGGCTATCAGGAGAACGACGACACTTAAAATCCACAAACTTTAGATTTTGATAAGGAATAAACTAGGAAAATGGGGCTTGGCGTGAGTGGACAATATTTTTATTATACTGCCAGTTTGCTTTCCTGCACTTGTTGCTCCATTTGTTGTGTTTTTTATTTTATCTCATGCTCTGCTTTTTTTAAATCAGCAATGTGTGTATTGCCTATGCAAAGTATTGTTATTTTTGATAGACGGGGAATGATAAGTACAAATTGGCGGCGACTTCAGAGGATGGAGCCAAAAAGCCAAAAAAGGGAAAAAAAAAGCAAAAGGACATGGACGATCTTAAAAAAGAAGTGGATCTGGTGTGTATATAAATGCGTTTAGAAAATACACATTGCATTAACATACTTTTAACACTCCATTTAATCATAATGTGGGGAATGGAGATTTCAAGGCTCTTTTCTTTTCCACAGGACGACCACAAGTTGACTCTGGACGAGCTTCACCGCAAATACGGCACTGACCTGACCAGGGTGAGTTTAGTGACACTTTTGGGAAATCTTATTGCATCTAAAATAATTCATATGCATCTTTAATCTGATTAGATGAGCATAAATGATTATTGTTATCATCTACCTTTAAAAAAAAAAAAAACAGCTAGTAACCGGAATAAAAAAATAATTGAAATTATGTAATATTAAGTTTTCTTTTTGTCAAATCAAAGCGCTTTTACTCAAAATTATTTTATATATATATATATATATATATATATATATATATATATATATATATATATATATGACATCTTTGTAAGATGTTAATCAGATCACAGAAGACATGTTCAAGGCAAAACAGTAGATTGTTATGTATTGGAAACAGTAGATTATATGTATTGGATACAGAAGATTATAAATTGTAATGGAAAACTTCTAATTTAAGCACTTGCAACTTATGTAACTATGAATCTGAAACCTATGTGCATAATATTATTCGAGCTGTCCTGAAGCAAACCCGGACACAGGGCAGTGGGTGGTGTCCGACTGTTAGCTCCGCCCCCACCTGGACCAAACCCTCTGCCCTACCTTGACCTTCACTCTGACACCTCAAGGACAGCATGCCCCTTTCAGTTATTACACAATTTCTACCTGGAGTCTCATATTTATGTTCATTTAAAAAAAAAAATCCATCCACAGCTACTGTTTTAAACTTGCTTACCCTGCGACAACTCATTGACTCGTTTTTTTTTTTAAATCATTTTTGGCAGGGCTTGTCTTCTTCCCGTGCAAAGGAGATCTTAGCTCGTGATGGGCCGAATGCACTGACCCCACCTCCTACGACTCCAGAATGGATCAAGTTCTGCAAACAGCTCTTTGGTGGGTTCTCAACGCTGCTGTGGATTGGTGCGATCCTTTGTTTCCTGGCATATGGAATCCAGGCTGCCTCCGAAGACGAACCCGCAAATGACAATGTACTATGGAGCAAAAATGGTCTTCTCTTAATTATGCATAAATAGTTATGTCAAAAAACATCAATTCTTCGTAAAATAATTAGTAGAATTTTTTTGCAGCTTTACCTGGGGATTGTGCTTGCTGCTGTTGTCATAATCACGGGATGCTTCTCATACTACCAAGAAGCCAAGAGCTCTAAGATCATGGAATCTTTTAAGAACCTTGTTCCTCAGGTATTGAAATTAAAAAATTATTCTGATAGACATTTTAGCTCTCATAAAAACTAGTCGTTTTAATACATTCTGGTTTTGTAGCAAGCCCTGGTTGTGCGTGATGGAGAGAAAAAGAACATCAATGCTGAGGAGGTAGTCGCTGGAGATCTTGTGGAGGTCAAAGGTGGAGACCGAATCCCAGCTGATCTTCGTATCATCTCTGCACATGGATGCAAGGTAAGACCTAAAGCTCATTAGAATGGCAAAAGTAACATACTCCTATACTGTTAAAAAAAGACCAGCCAGAATGCTGGTCGCCACCAACCAGGCTTCTTAAGTAGCGTAACCAGAAAGATTTTTTGTCTAACTGGTTGCTATTAGGGATGCACGTATATAACAATTATGTCCGATAACGATAACCGATCATTTTTTATATTTTAAAGCCGATAATCGATATATTGGCCGATAAATATAAATCCAGAGCCTGATTACAAAAACAAAAGTCTCACCATTAAAAGCCATGTCCCAAGCACACAATTATAATGTTCTTATAATTTTATGTAGCCTATTTGACAGACTTGTGGTGCACATGTTGCACTTAACTGTATTTCACTTTTTTGACGTGATTCCAATCATATTTCAAGCAATTCAAAACCATCAGGACGAACAGTGCGGATCTGAAGTATCTCAGCTAAAGGAAATAATCCATTATTTATCGGCGTTGATTTATCGGACAAATTTTCTTATTGGGCCGATAACGATAACATATATCGGCGGATAACAATATGATGGCTGATATATTGTGCATCCCTAGTTACTATGCAAGTCAACCAAGGTTTTGTTGGTGAACAGGTTGTCTATGCTGGTCTATTCCAAACCTGCTCCTGGTGGGCCAATGTTTTACAGAGGTAAAACAGCATTGGTCACCCCTGAGCTAGACCAACACCAAACCAGTACTAACCAGTCTAAACAAGCCTGAACCAACATGGATATTCATGGAAATCTTCCTTCCTTATGTGCAGGTGGACAACTCTTCACTCACTGGTGAATCTGAACCCCAGACTCGTGCTCCTGACTTCTCCAATGAAAATCCCCTGGAAACCAGAAACATTGCATTCTTCTCTACCAACTGCGTTGAAGGTACAATGATAAGACAGCTAAAGTTTGTTGGATAACAAAAACAATTAAATAAATATAGCTGCAAGCAGCAATTAAGGGGGTTCAAGTGCTTTAAGGCCTTTAAGCACATGCATATAAAGGTATTATGTTTTATTTTTCATAGATGGAAAATACCATTTAAAGACAAAACAGGGAATTTGCTAATGAAATATATGTTTTTAAAACTTTTTAACAGTTATCGAGGTTGAGCCAAAAACCTAGGACTAGTTCACGATAGTAGGTTTTTTAAATAATCTCCAATATTTAACGAACAATTCGATTGACAGTGGTTGTTCTTGAGGGAAAGTTGTTCTACCAGTTCTACCATGTGGTATGAATGTTGTGGGCATGTGTGAAAATCGTGTGATATACAATCCTTTACGCACATGAAAAACGCGAAGGCGCCCCCCTCTGATGGCCGATTTCTTTCAAATTTCTCACAGGCCTCTAGGGCCGTGAGTCAAACAGGCCCAGTGAGTTTAGTTCCGACTGGCCTCTGGTAACCTTGTCTGACAACCGCTCAAACATCATTGGCCGACGGCGGCCATGTTTTTGATATACTCGAATGTCCTCGTAGACAACTGCGGCACCTTGGACAAATACACTTCATGCCAGTTTTCAATCGTACTGACAGTTGTGTAGCTATTGTAATTTTTGTGTTTTTATTTTATTTTATAGTGCCACAAAGTGGTCAGTCGCTGTGTCCTTTTTTTACGTGACCACAGATTGAGCCCATACATAGGTGTACCAAGATTGGTGAAACTACCTCATTCCGTTCAAGACGGATAGCCGTTTTAGTAAAAGTAGCCGTGAATGGACATGAATAAAAATTTCGCCATTTTTTGTCATTATTTACAATCAGACTCCAGAGAATCTTTATGCACTGGTATGGTTCCGATTGGGCATAAAACCTAGGACTACTTGGCAAAACATTTTTTTTTCTAAAAATCCAAAATACCCGAAAATTTTGCAATGGTGTCATCGAATCTGGAATCGAGGATCAAGGATTACAATGATATAAGACACTTGAGCCTCAGACAAAAGATACTGAGAAAAAAAAAATACTTTTGATCAGGCTGGGTAGGTACTACTACTACTATTCCTCAAAGTTTCAAGTCTCTACAACTTATGGTTTGGTCTGCCCAATCACTTTTAGGGAGAATACTGATCCTTGGAAATTATAACAATACAATTGGGTTTCAGCGCAATGTGCTTGAACCCCATATTATGGAATTAAAAGTTACAATATTCAATAGGTACTGCCAGAGGGATTGTCATCAACACTGGTGACCGCACCGTCATGGGTCGTATTGCCACTCTTGCCTCCAGCCTGGATGGTGGAAAAACACCTATTGCTAAAGAGATCGAGCACTTCATCCACATAATCACTGGTGTAGCTGTGTTCCTGGGCGTGTCCTTCTTCATTCTTTCTCTGATTCTTGGATATGGTTGGTTGGAAGCTGTCATCTTCCTGATTGGAATCATTGTCGCTAATGTACCTGAAGGTCTCCTTGCCACTGTAACTGTAAGTCAGGGTGCTTCTTTCGGTATGCTTCTTTAGTCAACTGTATCTACTTTTCAAATTCTTTTCTAGAACACTTGAGCCAAAGATGATTGCTGAATTTGTAACTTCATATAGGTGTGTCTAACTCTGACCGCCAAACGAATGGCAAAGAAGAACTGCCTGGTGAAGAATCTGGAAGCCGTGGAGACTCTTGGCTCGACCTCCACCATCTGCTCTGACAAGACTGGAACTTTGACCCAGAACCGAATGACCGTCGCTCACATGTGGTTTGACAACCAGATTCATGAAGCAGACACCACTGAGAACCAGAGTGGAACCTCTTTTGACAAGAGCTCTGCTACTTGGTCTGCTCTTGCACGTGTTGCTGGCTTGTGCAATCGTGCCGTCTTCCTTGCCGATCAGAGCCATCTCCCAATCCTTAAGGTGTGCTTGAGTTTCTCAATATTTATAACTTTAGGATATTTAGGGAAATATCTAGATGTTTTACCATTAGAGTGACTTGTAGAGGTCCAGCAGTAAATGTATGTTTGTAAAGACTCTATTAGTAAAATAACTAAATCAATCTTTTGTAGCGAGAAACAGCTGGTGATGCCTCTGAGTCTGCCTTGTTGAAGTGTATTGAGCTGTGCTGTGGTTCAGTCACTGAAATGAGAGAGAAGTACACAAAGATTGCTGAAAT
Source organism: Gila orcuttii (assembly GCA_026230005.1). Taxonomy (NCBI): domain Eukaryota; kingdom Metazoa; phylum Chordata; class Actinopteri; order Cypriniformes; family Leuciscidae; genus Gila; species Gila orcuttii. The sequence continues at coordinate 67,114,725 of JAPDVR010000002.1, read as the reverse complement.
CCCTTTCAACTCCACCAACAAATATCAGGTATTTTTGTTGATGTATTCTTTGGAGGGTTTGCAGATTTGGCTGGTCGCCCTAACAACACCTAATCTGCTTTTTTCCAGCTCTCAATCCACAAGAATATCAATTCCTTAGAGTCTAAGCACCTGATGGTAATGAAGGGAGCGCCTGAGAGAATCTTGGATCGATGCTCCTCCATTTTGATTCAAGGAAAAGAGCAGCTTTTGGATGATGAAATGAAAGATTCATTCCAAAATGCTTATGTAGAACTCGGAGGTCTTGGAGAAAGAGTGCTGGGTAAAGTAACCTTATGAAGTTCCATGTGCCATGAAAACTATGACTATGCACACTAGTGACTGTGTTCTTTCTCAAAGGTTTCTGCCACTTTTGCCTCCCTGATGACCAGTTTCCTGAGGGTTTTGCATTTGATACTGATGAAGTGAACTTTCCCACTGAAAACCTGTGTTTTGTTGGCCTTATATCCATGATCGATCCTCCTCGTGCTGCTGTACCAGATGCTGTGGGCAAGTGCAGGAGTGCTGGAATCAAGGTGTTGTTTCACCTTGATTCAAGACTGATGGCTTGATTATATTGTACTCGTATTAAAGTAAATTAATCAGATGATCAAGCATTATATCTTCTATCGCAGGTTACTTGTGACCATCCAATTACAGCTAAGGCTATTGTAAAGGGTCTTGAATCAAGATGTTGTTCTTGATTCAAGATCCACAGTTTGAATATGTTGCACCTTTGCGCTCTTGTTGCAATGACATTCAGTTAATCAAATCTTAATTCATAATCTTCTATTACAGGTTATCATGGTTACTGGTGACCATCCAATTACAGCTAAAGCTATTGCAAAGGGTGTTGGTATCATCTCAGAAGGCAACGAGACTGTGGAAGACATTGCTGCTCGTTTGAATATCCCTGTTGGAGAGGTTAATCCAAGGTAAACTCGCCATCTCAAACAAAAACTTTATGGACAACATGTTTTGAATTTACTCTAGATATCTGCTAATATAAAGTGTGCCTCTAGAGATGCTAAGGCCTGTGTGGTCCATGGTGGAGAACTGAAGAATATGAGTGAAGAAGAGATGGATGATATCCTGAAACATCATACAGAAATTGTGTTCGCCAGAACTTCTCCTCAACAAAAGCTGATCATTGTGGAAGGTTTTCAGCGACAGGTACCGTCAGAGAGTTATATATCCAATCCTAATTGATGCTAGATGATTTTACCCAGCAGGGACCATTTTAATGGATTTTTTGCTCTTATCAGGGTGCCATTGTAGCCGTAACCGGTGATGGTGTCAATGATTCTCCTGCTCTGAAGAAGGCTGACATTGGTGTGGCTATGGGCATTGCTGGATCTGATGTTTCCAAACAGGCTGCTGACATGATCCTTTTGGACGACAACTTTGCCTCAATTGTCACTGGAGTAGAAGAAGGTATGACGTTATTGGAAATTTAATTGACTGAGGAATTATTAAGGCTACTTTAAGACTTATTTTTCAAATGTGTCTTCAATTTTAGGACGTTTGATCTTTGACAACTTGAAGAAGTCCATTGCCTACACCCTGACCAGTAACATCCCTGAAATCTCACCTTTCCTCTTGTTCATCATTGCTAATATTCCTCTACCTTTGGGTACAGTCACAATTCTCTGCATTGACCTGGGAACAGATATGGTAGGTGAAAGGACATTTTTTTTGTCTAGAATATTGTCCAGTATGACAATCAGGGGTGTCAAGCATTGATGGTGCATATATACAACTGTTGTATAGATTAGTTTTCCAGTTCTTCTTTGGGTTGGCAGCCTTAAAGCCATATGGTAAAACGTATTGAAATTTGGTAAACTGATTGATCATTTGGATGAGAGTTGGCCTGAGCTGGATGATGACATCACTGTTTTCTGCAGAGCTGCTTTACAGCTGAATTGAACTAATTTCCTAATTGATGAACTTTACAGTTATTGAACTGAACTGAATCAACACTGAACTGAGTTCTGCTGAACAATGATACTATTGTCTAGAGCTACTTTACATCAGAATTGAATTATCTTTGCATCATTGATAATTATTTTCCTGTTCATCACTGTAAACAATCTGGGCTGCGTTTCTCAAAAGCATTGTGAGCTCAGTTGATCGAAGACACTTAACCATGTTAAGTTAACTTAACCAACAGCTCAACGTTTGACACACATTATTGCTAATAACTTTGAACCATGTTATTCTTTTTCATCTGATTCATTGGATAATTGTGTCCACCATGTTTAAAGAAACCAACTTACAGATCTTCCCCAGCTTTTTCTAAGATAATCGTATGGTGATGCCAATGAATAGCATCCCAACCAGTAAATGTGTCCTTATCTTGGCAATGCATGGATGCATAGAATGAAACCTTGTATTTATCATTGCTCTTGCATTGCATTTGATTTGTTTTTAATGTTTCCACAGGTTCCTGCTATCTCATTGGCCTACGAAACTGCTGAAAGTGACATCATGAAGAGACAACCCAGAAACGCTCAAACAGATAAACTGGTGAATGAGAGGCTAATCAGTATGGCCTACGGTCAAATCGGTAAGAGCATGGTTATTCTAAACAGATGTTTATACCTGTTAGCTCTATGTTCATTAATTAACCTGGTTTTAAACAAGAACTTTATTGTTCTTAAACAGTGTTCACTATTTTACTCTAACCATAGCATTTAAATGAATTATCATGGATGCTCAACATACAAAATATCATCAATAAGCAAAACACACCTTTGATGGTACTAATGCATTGCAGCAGTCTTTGTTACTTATTAAGGGTGTGTTCACACTTTGCATGTTTGGTTCAATTAAAACGAACCCTGGTGCGATTGCTGTGTTAGTGCTGTTCATTTGAATAAGTGTGAACGTTGCCATCCGAACCCTGGTGCGCACCAAACAAGAGGACCGAGACCGCTGAAAAGATGGGTCTCGCTCCACTTCCAAGCGAACTCTGGTTCGACTGAAATATGAACGCAACACAGACCAAATGTCACAAGGACCCTAACAAGGACAGAATGCTCAAGCATACCTGTTTTTTCTCGTCAAAGTCGTGATGTTGCCCATCACAGTTCAGTACAGGCATTAGAACCGCATTTCTAAGGTCTTCATTTGTGTGTGTGACGGAGGGATTCCTGCCGCTGTTTTGAAGCCTTTACACTTTTTATAAGCTCTTTGCGAATTCTCATCTGGTCAAAATACCATCAATTGAAGGCTACACACATACAACGAGCACATTTAGCCCAGCACACAGCATTGTTTTGGATGTTCGGTAAGTTCCGTCTCGAAATATATGACATCCCTATGCCTTTAGGTTCGGTATCTTTAGGTTCAGGGTTAAAATGCCAATGTGAACGCTAGGCAGACCAGGACAAAATGTTTTTTTGGTCCGGACCAAACAAACCAAGCGAACCAAACTACACGTGTGAACATACCCTAAAGCAATAAGCCCCAAGCAGCAGTGGTGTAAAGTGAATTTATGACGTTGTTAGGCAGATGCGGAGCGAAGCTTAGCTGTTCTAAATTCACTGTAAACCACAGCTTCATGAAGCACAACCAGGAAGGGTGGCTATATCTTTAGCACATTAAAACTGTCAACAAAACTTCGTAATTGCTAATTATGAACAGCGCCACCTACTGTTTTTTAAAGAAAATATAAATAACTTAATTAAAATGGAATGCACTACAATTTAAAAAATAAATGCTAAGAATTACATTAATACATACAACAAACAAACATTTGCAAATTTGCATTTAATTGCAGGTTATACAAAATTATTTTAATCTATTGTCAGACCCTCTTAACTTAAATTTTAATGTCATCATACATATTTTTAGGTATGATGCAAGCAGTTGCAGGGTTCTTTGCCTACTTTGTAATTCTTGCCGAGAACGGATTCCTGCCCTCCGATTTAATAGGAATTCGAGTCAACTGGGATGATAAGTATTTCAATGACCTGGAAGACAGCTATGGCCAGCAATGGGTAGGTGTTACAGCTCTATAAATCAAAAACTTGTACTAAACAACAAATGCAGACATCCCACCAAGCAAAAACGAATTTCCGATAATAACAGGTGAAAATGGTCATTTTTCTTGGCTGACCAATTGTGATTGGATCACCAAAAACGCACCTTACCCAGACCGCAACATAGTTTCGCCCAGATCCGGCCCACATATGGTACACATGGAATCCACATGTACCAGATGTGGCCCGGATCTGGGCCGACACTATGTTGCTGTCTTGGTAATATAGGTGGAAACTGGGCTTCTCTCTCACATTTTCAGGGATCTTGTATATAATTTGCAATATATCAATATGCGGGAGAGTCCCGGACCTTACGGGAGAGGTGGAATGTCTGAAAATGTGAATTATCAATCATGTTAATATTGCTAATCTGTTTATATTTCTAGACGTATGAGCGCAGAAAGATTGTGGAGTTCACGTGCCATACGGCATTCTTTGCCAGTATTGTGATTGTGCAGTGGGCTGATCTAATCATCTGTAAAACCAGAAGGAATTCCATTGTACAGCAGGGAATGAGGTATGTAAACAAAGGGTCCAGACATAAACGTGTGTGATATGTGTTATTTTAAAGGCCATGCCATAATGTTCACCACTTTTCTTTCATAGAAACAAAATCCTCATCTTTGGATTGTTTGAAGAAACTGCTCTGGCGGCTTTCTTGTCATACTGCCCAGGCATGGACGTTGCTTTGAGAATGTATCCTCTCAAGTAGGTTTTTTTCAAATTAAAATCTTTATTTTTCATAACATATAGTACACTTTGGAAAACCATTAACATTGTTATTATGATTTAGACCATGTTGGTGGTTCTGCGCCTTCCCATACTCGCTGCTCATCTTCGTATATGATGAAGCTAGAAGATATATCCTTAGGCGGAGCCCAGGAGGTAATAACAGACTTCGACATGGATATCAACTATGTTTGCTTTCATTTTAAAGCTAAAGTATTTTTTCCCAAGAAGAACGCTGGATTTTGAATGGGATTTCTGATAAATTTCCTAACAGCGTTTTGTTGTTTTTCAGTGCTTTGAGAGATTAAGAATGAATTGGCTCTAATATTTGTGCTGTTTTGTTTCAGGCTGGGTGGAACAAGAAACATACTACTGAAACAAGAAGACTTTATGTCGCAACCACATGGAAGACGACATTCGTTTTGATATTTTCAAAATGATACAGAATCTGGTCATTTACAATCAATAAACCTGTGAAAATAGATTGGGTTTGGTTTTTGTGTCTTCAATGTGCTCTCTGAATCTGAAAAGATGCAGATGAAGTGTTGATTTATATGAGCAAGATAGCATGATTTCACCCACTCATTTTCTTTTTATAGTTCTTGGTAACCTAAGAGTATTGACTGTGAGCATTGTGTCTCTACTCTTAAAAATAAAGGTTCCAAAAGGTTTTATTCACAGTGATGCAATAGAAGAAATGTTTTTGGTTCATTTTTCATTCAACAGCTTTTAAAAGATCAATTTTTTCTTACAAATAAAGGTTCTTATGGAGCCCCTAAAATATTTGTCAATGCTTTTGCGTTCTCTCGCAAAAAGTTTTGCGTTCCCACAAGAAACTTTGTGTTCCCTCGCAAAAACTTTTGTGCGCTGAAACTTTGCTTTCACTCGCAGACCTCAAAAGGTTTTGTGATAGAACGCAAAAGCATTGACTTATTATTTTTCTTCCCAACTTTTTTTTTATTTTTATCACCATGTCCCTTTAGGAGCTCCGTAGTTTCTTTATTTGCACCGATGGTTCAATGAAGAACCATTAACATCTATGGAATCTTTCCATTCCACAAAAAGTTCTTTATTTTGAAAAAGGTTCTTTAGATTTTTAAAATGCTCTTCACACTTAGAAAAAAAAAAGTTATTTTTAGAACTGATCGCTGAAAGGTTCTTTGTGGAACCAAAAATGATTGTTCTATGGATCACTGCACATTATGCAACCTTTAGTGAAGCATAAAGAACATTTTAATAAACTAAAGGACCTTTTTTCCACTTTAAAGAAACTTTAGTGATTCCATGGATGTTAAAGGTTCTTCATGGCACCAACGATGCCAATAAAGAACATTTATTTTTAAGAGTGAACAAATCACTGAAGCCAGCAATCAAATATTGAACCTCACAGAGACATAAAATGTAAAACCAGAAAAATCACATTACTGATAGGAAAATTGCTTTATCACTTTATTGATTAATTAAACTACTGTATATCTTGTTCAGGTGTAAAAACACCAACTGAAGTGGCAGTCTCTAGTAACTGTAGTTTAATTTAAGAACAATAGAAACTGATGCAATATTCCATCATGATTAAAAAACACTTGTGATGATGACATCATTGGGCTTACTAGTAATTTATCTCAGTCTGACACATTTTAAAACTCCTCTCTCAGAGAAGCAAATGCTCAGTTTCAACACATTAATGCTCAATACCAATCTATCTAAAAAGCAAAAGTTAACTAAGCAACAAGTAAATTAAATTAAAATATGCTTTATTGACATTTCAGGAAAGAAACAAAGGCACAGCAGGTGATCAGGCGGATCAGAATTCACTACTATCACTAGAGGGCGTTATTCTAGTCTAAAATTAGGGGGTGACATGATAGTTTCCATGACAACACATTTAGAGGCTAGAGCTCACAGCTTGTAAATAAAATTTAAGATATTTTTAGCTCTCCTACTTTGAAGATGCAGTCTCCAACAGGCTGGTCAATTTCCATCATCAACACACACTATACATGTGTTTAATGAGCATAATCCCTCTAATGAAGATAATCCTGAAAACCATACATAATGACCATGAAACAAGATCAAAACTAGGCTGACAAATTGAGCTCAAATTAGTGTATGGTATCTTAATACTATATTAACCCATATAAATGAGTAAATGCAACAACATTCACATTATTTACTGTGAACACAAGCTTTTTAATTTGCTAAATGTATTTTTCTAACAAAATTGCACTATAGTAGGTTATAAGACAATGAAAAACCAAGCAAGTCGTGATTTTTAGACTGATTAATTAACATCATAAACATGATTACGTTCGCTTTTCTAAGCACATACCACAAATAGAAGGCCAATAGTTAATAGTTTAATAGTAAATAGTTTAATACTGTTTTACTGTTAATAGTAAATAGTTTAAACCTTTTAAACACATTTAAGCAGGTTTGCATGCAACCATGTAGTGATTAAAGAGATGGAAAATCATAGATAAACTGGATTCTAGATGGTCTGGTACATGCTGGTAGACCATCTCAGACCTGCAGTAAACCAGCTAGGTGGTCAAGCTGGTTTTCTGAACATGACCAGCTAGAAAGAATGTTGTAAAACACAGCTATAATCTCAAACTGGATTTTCTAACAGGGTAATAACTTTCAAGAGATTCCAAGGGGCTTCTTAACTGGCATTCCATAAAGATAAGATCAAACAAACAAGGTATCTTCACTCTGATACGGAGAAGAGATTCATGGCCATTTTTTTCAACGTGATCAAAGTTCAGAGGTGAAAGTCTGACACAATCCCCCAGCCCAGATCTACAGATCTAGCCTCCCCTGCAGACCACGCCCCTTTCCTCCGCGTTACCATGACAATCCGGGCAGACGTCACAGTGAAAAACCACACGGTATATATAAGCATTGAACGTTCATAGACTGAAACGCGGCTTGGATGCGTGTCCGGGTTGAACGACAAGTCCAGCGGTGACCAAGGAAAAACAGCTCAGACAAATAAAAGGAAACGGGATTGGGGACTTTTAATTTGTTGTTTTTAAAGAAAACTTGGATTTTTCTTTTGGAAACTCAGGTGGACGTTTTTAACCAAAAGAAGCAAAATGGGACGAGGAGTAAGTGTGAACGTGTTTTGTCGTTTAATGTTTAAAGGCTGTTTTGGAATTTCCGTGTTCAAACAGGTTGTTTCAAAGTAATTCGAATGTTTTGCTAAAGAGTTCCAAATGGTTCCCCAGAGCGCGAGACTTCCGCAGTTCAAATATTAAAATTAGTTGGTTTAAATGAATGAAATGTGCGTGAGGGTTCGTCTAAAGTAAACCATATAAAGTCTGTATTCTCGGATGGAGCAACAGGTTTTAGGTCTGTGGCTTTAAAAGAGAGTCAAGCACCCCTTTAAGATTTTCTTGATTCAGTAGTACAAAGATTTCAGGAATGTAGAGCACAAACTTCCTCCTATATGGCCGCGATGTTGTACGGCCTATTTGTCGAAGCAGATCAAGTCAGTCTCGTGACTTTTTTATATTGCTGAACTAATAAGAGAACAGCCAAGTGGAACCCTTATGTTTAGCAGCTCTGAGAAAAATCTTCAGCTTTTTACCTTTACATTTCTAGCTTGGCCGACAACGTGTTTCTGACTGACGAAACCTCGAGATACATCGTAACAATTTAACCGCGTAAACCTCGAAATGGTTTAGTTTAAGTATTCGGTGTCGGACCTGTAGATACATTATTTCGAAATCTTGACATACATCCACTTAACAGTCTAAATATCCCTTTAAAACGTTCCAGGTGAAAGAGGCGTGTATTTAAAAAAAATACTCCACATTTCTATTTCAAATAAAACACTAGCACGTGTATTGCTCGTTTTAAACTGTCCGTATACTGAAAATCTCAATGTATCGTTTAACCATAAAATATGACTATTCATGCAACTCCTACACAAGATAAACAGTTAACTCCTTTTACCACGAGCTATTTCGTCAAACTACTACATTTAAAACTAAGAGATATTTTAAAAACCTCGAAATGAACGCGACGCGTAGTTTAACTATTTGAAGTACAAATGTAATTGCGTGATGTGGTTCATGTTTTGTCTCTGACCGTACAGTAACACCAAGTAAACCATGTCACATTTGAGGGTGTTCCTGACACGATAAAGTTGTCTCGTGTTAGTGGACTAGTTATCATCGCGTCTGTTTGTCATCTTTATCTCGGGGTGAGTAGGTTCAACAAATGCTTGACTTAAAATAAATGGGGGCACCGTTTTTGTGTGTCCTGCAATCAAGGTGAATGGATATTAATAGAAAGTAAATTATATTCTGAAGCTGTAAAATATCTCATATGCTTACATTTCCATTTCTTTCATTTCTCTTTTCACATTCAGACATAGTCTTATTATTTGCTTCCTGTAGGGTTCATCAACTCCTAATATGATTCCAGTATGCAGTGGCATTGCATAAAAGCTGAATACCACTCCCTAATGTGAGGCTCTGAGCACCAGTGTAAATGTAAATTATGCATTCAGTCCCAGGATGCTTCATGTGATGGAGAGCAAACAACCATCCGCATGTTTCATCTGGGTTTGGTGCATTGAGCTACGCCCCCAGCCCCATTAAATCTCACCGCAATGGGGCAGATGTCTCGCCTCTGCAGACACTGGGTTGTTGTAGTGTTTGGGTACAAGTGAACGAAATGAAATAACAGCATTTAGTCTATTTTGTGATGTGGGTCATATTAAAATAAGAATGTGAATTGTAATATATATAATGTGCTAATTTAAGTACTGTAGTAGGCATTGTATGGTAGTACCATATACGTATGCCATGTTACCGCATTCATATACATGGTATTTAAACTATACTGTACGGTACTTTGTAGTTAGGGTAAAATATTGTTTCATACATAAATGTTAGTTTACTGTGTGTTTTAGGACCAGCATCAGGTGTTGACCACAGCTGTGTACTCGCTCTCCCGAGTGTGTGTATATAAGTTAAGACTGTCATTCCGTCTGTGAAGGGTTTAACATTCTTTCCATTCATCGGTCACTCTGTGTTAGTGAGACCTTTTGTCATTGACAATCCTATCTGACAGAGGCTGCCGACCCCGACAGGCTGTCTCAGGGCCCCCTTACCTTTTTTGGTACTATGAGTATAGTAACATGCATTAACCTCCATTGTGAAACGTTGCTTTTTCTCCACAAATAGAGAAAGAAATAACTTTCCAGAATGCATAGATGTTTATCTTGACATTTAAAAACTACATTGGGGTCCAAAAGTGTCAGACTACATTGAAAATCTGTACTTTTTACTGTAATTTTATGCTAAAAAATATTATCTTTGATGCCAGGTTGGGTATTAAAATGCAAACTCTTGGACCCCACTGTACTTTTTTGTTAATTTTCTATCCGTGCTCCTAAACTGAGCTTATGAAAAGCTGTAGTTTAGCACTAATTGACCCTTTGACTGGTGTGGAGGAGTTTGTACACCATGTTTTCTTTTCACCCTCCTCTGTTCATTCGCCACTTGTGAAACAAAGAGTGTTGGGTCTGACACGTGACTTAACCCATTCACAGGTCTAGAGGTGTGGCTCTGTTTCCAATGGCAACAGGGCAAAGTCCCAGTATGATAGGACTGATATGCATGAGCGAACCGATTTTGGCTTATGTGCAAGGTAGGAAATATTTGGAAGAATATTAACATGGTAGCATCCAAATAGAATATTCTCTCACAAATGTGACCATTTATGAGTTGGTTCTGCCATGGTTGATTAATCTTTCACCCTCTGGCTCACTTTCTTTCAACCTTTTGACATTTTCCATACACACGTGCAAGATGTGAAAGGAGCTCATATGCATATTAAACCTGATGACTAGGCATGAGCAGACGAGAAAGAGCGCTGAAGTAAGCTGTCATGTTCAGTTGAGCACTACAGGTCTTTGTTAGTGGCCACTTTCATCAGCTGTTGCTTTCATGTACAAAAAATATACAATCTGATGTACTTGCAGATTTATATCAGGACCTGCCAAAAACCCAAAACAAATAGATTTCCTGCTGAGATAAATATCTTTGTAAGATGATCCGTAGTCATCAAAGATGTCAATTGTATGTTAATGGACTATGTCTATGATGCCACAAAGTTAGATAGTTTGATTAGATTAGATTGTAGGTTAGATATTTTCTAGAAACTTTTACTGTCTTTATGTGCTCATACATGCTGTGGACTTTTCTCTTTTCAGTATACTGAAAATGGTATAATTAGATATTTATTCAGTAAATTGACGCATCGTTTTTCAAACAAAGAGCCTGTTGATTACTGAGCTGACTGAAAATGACAATCAACTTGGTTCAAATGCAAACTAGCAATCGCATGCTTTATACTTTAGTGATTCATTTAACGGCTCATGTGCTTGCCTAGACAACGAGTCACCTATTGTATTCACAGAATGCAGTTGTGATAAGAACTGTTGCTTAACACTAGTAGAGGTCACTTGGTTAATTGTCCTTCAAGTTAAATGTTAATTACTACACATTTGGATTGTGCAGTTAGCACTACGTTACCGCTTGCTAATATTTTACATGCCTCTCTTGCACGCATAAGTTGGATAATACCAGTTTCTTGTGCATTTACAGGTAAATCTTAAAAAACAATCCCGTCAACAAATGTTAGCAGTTAAAAATTACAGTCTTGCATCACACTTTGTGATTTCTGAATTGATTTGACAGATTATAGTAGTTGCATACCTTTTAAGAAAAATACTATTGTTAGACCTTGCACAGGAGATTTAATGTTTGTTTTTGCCTGATCCACCACAGGAAGGTCGAGAACAATATGAACTGGCGGCCACCTCTGAACAGGGGGGCAAAAAGTCAAAGCCAAAGGGCAAGAAAGAGAAGGATAAAGACATGGATGAACTCAAAAAAGAGGTGGACTTGGTAAGTCTGTTTAGTGATTCAAAACACTTGTTGGCAAAACTATTACAGTAATCTTTGATGAGATGGTAAAATGCTATTTTTTTGCACCGTTATAGGATGATCACAAACTGTCCCTGGATGAACTCAATAGGAAATATGGCACTGATTTAAACAAGGTAAATCTGATTCAGTATTGGATTTGAAATTAAAGATTGACTGCTTTTTAAGTGTAATAATGGCATAAAGCTCTGTCTGGATCTTCATTGTATAACCTATCTCGTTCTCCAGGGATTGTCAGTCGCTCGTGCTAAGGAGATCTTGGAACGTGATGGACCCAATGCTTTGACTCCACCTCCAACAACCCCAGAATGGGTCAAGTTCTGCAAGCAGCTCTTTGGAGGATTCTCAACTCTCCTGTGGATTGGAGCCATTCTTTGTTTTCTTGCCTACGGCATCCTAGCGGCCTCCGAGGACGAACCTGCCAATGATAACGTAAGGAGAAAACCCTGTTTGTGTTTCTTAAGGGTATGCCTTTTAAGTTAACATTGTTGTTCTAGCCGTACCCCTAACGTCTCCTCTGTTATCCTGTGCAGTTGTATCTGGGTATTGTGCTCTCTGCTGTTGTAATGATCACTGGATGTTTCTCATACTATCAAGAGGCCAAGAGCTCCAAGATCATGGACTCTTTCAAGAACCTTGTCCCTCAGGTACTGACAATAATCCTTTCATATCATCAGGATCTTTTTATTTTCTTTAGTGGTGTTAAGTGAATTTCCACTTTGTCCGTAGCAAGCCTTAGTTATCCGCGATGGTGAGAAGAATAATATCAATGCTGAAGAAGTTGTGGTTGGAGATCTCGTGGAAGTCAAAGGTGGTGACAGAATTCCTGCAGATCTGCGCATCATTTCTGCTCATGGATGCAAAGTGAAGTACCATTTTAAATCATGGTGAAATGTCTTCTCCATTGGCACATTCCATCTCTACAAGGAATTACAAACAATCTTGTCCTTTCCAGGTGGACAACTCCTCCCTCACTGGCGAATCTGAGCCCCAGAGTCGTACTCCTGACTTCTCCAATGAAAACCCACTTGAGACCAGGAACATTGCGTTCTTCTCTACCAACTGTGTTGAAGGTACAAAAACATGAAACCCTTTGGAAGTCAAATTTGTGTTTGTAGCCATTTTCATTGGAATTTGTTTTGCTTGTAGGTACTGCCAGAGGAGTCGTCATTAACACTGGTGACCGCACTGTCATGGGTCGTATTGCCACTCTTGCTTCTGGTCTTGAAGTTGGTCGCACTCCCATCTCTATTGAGATTGAGCACTTCATCCACATCATCACTGGTGTAGCTGTCTTCCTGGGCGTGTCCTTCTTTGTCCTCTCTCTGATCCTTGGATATTCTTGGCTGGAAGCTGTTATCTTCCTTATTGGTATCATTGTTGCTAATGTGCCAGAGGGTCTCTTGGCTACTGTAACTGTAAGTGCCAGAATAATTGCATTTGTGTAGTTGCAGAACAATAATAGCTTGTATTATTTGTAATATCAAATATAGATGAACCGCTTTATCTATTTATCTAATACTCTTCTTCTTGTTACTTCCAGGTGTGTCTAACTCTGACTGCCAAACGTATGGCAAAGAAGAACTGCCTGGTGAAGAATCTGGAAGCCGTGGAGACTCTTGGCTCCACCTCCACCATCTGCTCTGACAAGACTGGAACTTTGACCCAGAACCGAATGACCGTCGCTCACATGTGGTTTGACAACCAGATTCATGAAGCAGACACCACAGAGAACCAGAGTGGAACCTCGTTTGACAGGAGCTCTGCTACTTGGGCCGCCCTCGCACGTGTCGCCGGTCTCTGCAACCGTGCCGTCTTCCTTGCTGAGCAAGAAAGTATCGCAATTCTTAAGGTCTGTGTTGATACTTTGTCAAAAGATTTTACAATCTGACACACCCTCACAAAGTAGTTTTGCATGTTACTGACGCCATTGGAGAGTTGTTTACTATTTGCTAGCCACGTTTGTCTGCTTGTGCTAAGTTCTGCTGTTTGCCTCCAGGGATTGTTTTAGCTCCTTGAGCTCCCTTGAGCTTTTGACTGGAACACAGTGTTTCCCTGTAAACACCCTCCAATTTCTGCCAATTCTGACTTGTTTTATAATAGGACTAATTTGTTGGACTGTTACCTCAAATTAAACTGCATGGCTTGCATTTGCTGGAACATCCAAGCAGTCTTTCTTAACATGCAACAGACAGACTGTTTCTTGTTCTCACGCTTTCCTGTTTCCTCTCACAGAGAGACGTGGCTGGTGACGCCTCCGAATCTGCCCTGCTGAAGTGTATCGAGCTCTGCTGTGGATCGGTAAAAGAGATGAGAGAAAAATACAACAAGATTGCAGAGATCCCATTCAACTCTACCAACAAATACCAGGTAAAGCCATCTCCTGCTTGGGGCGGCAAGTCTTTGGATAAATTTATGATGTCTTACGCTTTTTGTCTGTGGACCTTTTTAGCTATCCATCCACAAGAACATCAATAGCAATAAAACTGAAACCGATCACCTGCTGGTAATGAAAGGTGCTCCTGAGAGGATTCTGGACAGGTGCACTTCTATTTTGATCCAAGGAAAAGAGCAGCCACTTGATGACGAGATGAGGGACGCCTTCCAGAATGCATACTTGGAACTTGGTGGCCTTGGAGAAAGAGTACTTGGTAATTTTTTTTTTTTTTTTATACCGTTTCTAAACTATGCATGCCCATTCTACACTTTTCTTCAACATGTTGATTCTCCACAGGATTCTGCCACTTCAATCTTCCTGATGAACAGTTTCCTGAGGATTTCCAGTTTGATACAGAAGAGGTGAACTTCCCCACTGAGAACCTGTGCTTCATTGGCCTCATGTCCATGATTGATCCACCTCGTGCTGCTGTACCAGATGCTGTGGGAAAGTGCAGGAGTGCTGGAATCAAGGTATGTCATAGTCATTGCGAATAACTGCTTGTCTCAAAGAAACAACCAGAAACATCTTGATTTTTTTTTAATTCAAAATCGCACTTTTAGGTTATCATGGTTACTGGTGATCATCCAATCACAGCAAAGGCCATTGCCAAGGGAGTGGGTATCATCTCTGAGGGCAACGAGACCGTTGAAGACATTGCTGCTCGCTTGAACATTCCTATTAATGAGGTCAACCCAAGGTAACGGGTTCCTCCTCCTTGACTTGAATATTTTTGTCTGGATATTTATTGCGTTTAGTTTTTCATTTAATTTAATGTTCTTTGAAGGGATGCCAAGGCTTGTGTTATCCATGGTGGTGACCTGAAGGATCTGACCCCTGAGCAATTAGATGACATCTTGAAGTACCACACAGAAATTGTGTTTGCCAGAACTTCTCCTCAGCAGAAGCTGATTATCGTTGAAGGCTGCCAGAGACAGGTTAGTCATCATTACGATCTCGGATCAATCAAAACTTCACCAGGTTGTTTTGATAAGATAAGAGGTAAATACTTGACCTGACTAGTACTTGATACTTGATAGTACCTGAGTACTTGACCAGTTTCCAGCGTCAAGTAACTTCTGCCCACACTGAACATATTTGGTATAGTATAATATAAAGCTACGAGAAGCAGGATTTTGGATCAGTGAGATTTAACTGTTGGTGCAGCAACCCAGCATGACACAACAGCAGTAGAAACCAAAGGATTGACAAAATGGCTTGTTGCATTCGTATTTGGTTAGGACAAGTACTTAGGTGTGTCGTGGCATGGTGCAAGATTAATTTGTGTTTGTCCACAGGGTGCCATTGTAGCCGTAACTGGTGATGGTGTCAATGATTCTCCTGCTCTGAAGAAGGCTGACATTGGTGTGGCTATGGGTATTGCTGGATCTGATGTTTCCAAACAGGCTGCTGATATGATCCTTCTGGATGACAACTTTGCCTCAATTGTCACTGGAGTAGAAGAAGGTATGATGTTATTGGGGACTTAATTGATTGAGGAATTATAAAGATTACTTTAAGACTTATTACTCAAATGTGTCTTCCACTTTAGGCCGTCTGATCTTTGACAATTTGAAGAAGTCCATTGCCTACACCCTGACCAGTAACATCCCTGAGATCACCCCCTTCCTCTTCTTCATCATTGCCAACATCCCTCTTCCTTTGGGTACCGTCACCATTCTCTGCATTGACCTGGGAACAGATATGGTAAGCGCCACACTTGACTAGTAATTATTTCTTTGATTGGTCAGCCAAATCACGTTCTTGCATAAATGCCATTGTCCTCTATCTTCAAGGTTCCTGCTATCTCATTGGCCTATGAAGCTGCTGAGAGTGACATCATGAAGCGTCAACCCAGAAACCCAAAGACTGATAAACTTGTAAATGAGAGACTCATTAGCATAGCCTACGGTCAGATCGGTAAGAGTTCATATTTTATTAGTATAAACGATCATCTTGTGCAGTCCCTTTTCTCTGCGTCCCTGGTGCAAAGCAGTTGCGTAAAGAAGTTGGATGATTGAATCTCCTTGCTTCTGCTTTCTCCACAGGTATGATTCAAGCTCTGGCCGGGTTCTTCACGTATTTTGTCATCTTGGCTGAAAATGGCTTCCTGCCATCGACATTGCTGGGCATTCGAGTGTTTTGGGACGACAAATACATCAACGACCTGGAGGACAGTTATGGCCAGCAATGGGTGAGTGTTTTCAATCATTCAATGTTCCAGTCATTCTGTTTTTCCACAGTCTCGTCTGAACTCATGTTCTTGGCCATCTTAGACGTACGAGCAGAGGAAGATTGTGGAGTTCACATGCCACACAGCCTTCTTCACCAGTATTGTAATAGTACAATGGGCTGATTTGATCATCTGCAAGACCAGAAGAAACTCAGTCTTCCAGCAAGGAATGAAGTAAGTACAGGTCCTTCTCAAAAATTAGCATATTGTGATAAAGTTAATTATTTTCTGTAATGTACTGATAAACATTAGACTTTCATATATTTTAGATTCATTACACACAACTGAAGTAGTTCAAGCCTTTTATTGTTTTAATATTGATGATTTTGGCAAAAAAGTAAAGAAAAACCAAAAATGCAAAAAATTAGCATATTTCATCCGACCAATAAAATAAGTGTTTTTACATTTACATTTACATTACATTTACATTTATTCATTTAGCAGACGCTTTTATCCAAAGCGACTTACAAATGAGAACAATAGAAGCAGTTAAAACTAACAGTAGGACAACAATACGTAAGTGCTATAACCCCTCTCAGTTTAACTTAAGTGCAGTGTTTTTTTTTTTTTTTTTTTTTTTTTTAAGAATAGAGGAGAAGAGAAAGTGTTAATACTACTGAATCAAGTGCTGCCAAAAAAGATACGTCTTCAGCAGTTTCTTGAAAGTGGCTAGTGACTCAGAAGCTCTGGTTGAGTTAGGCAGATCATTCCACCAACAGGGAATAGTCATAGTAAAGGTCCGAGAAAGAGATTTTGTGCCTCTTTTTAATACAAAAAAAGTCAACCTTCAAATAATTATGTTCAGTTATGCACTCAATACTTGGTCGGGAATCCTTTTGCAGAAATGACTACTTCAATGCGGCGTGGCATGGAGGCAATCAGCCTGTGGCACTGCTGAGGTGTTATGGAGGCCCAGGATGCTTCGATAGCGGCCTTAAGCTCATCCAGAGTGTTGGGTCTTGCGTCTCTCAACTTTCTCTTCACAATATCCCACAGATTCTCTATGGGGTTCAGGTCAGGAGAGTTGGCAGGCCAATTGAGCACAGTAATACCATGGTCAGTAAACCATTTACCAGTGGTTTTGGCACTGTGAGCAGGTGCCAGGTCGTGCTGAAAAATGAAATCTTCATCTCCATAAAGCTTTTCAGCAGATGGAAGCATGAAGTGCTCCAAAATCTCCTGATAGCTAGCTGCATTAACCCTGCCCTTGATAAAACACAGTGGACCAACACCAGCAGCTGACATGGCACCCCAGACCATCACTGACTGTGGGTACTTGACACTGGACTTCAGGCATTTTGGCATTTCCTTCTCCCCAGTCTTCCTCCAGACTCTGGCACCTTGATTTCCGAATGACATGCAAAATTTGCTTTCATCTGAAAAAAGTACTTTGGACCACTGAGCAACAGTCCAGTGCTGCTTCTCTGTAGCCCAGGTCAGGCGCTTCTGCCGCTGTTTCTGGTTCAAAAGTGGCTTGACCTGGGGAATGCGGCACCTGTAGCCCATTTCCTGCACACGCCTGTGCACGGTGGCTCTGGATGTTTCTACTCCAGACTCAGTCCACTGCTTCCGCAGGTCCCCCAAGGTCTGGAATCGGTCCTTCTCCACAATCTTCCTCAGGGTCCGGTCACCTCTTCTCGTTGTGCAGCGTTTTTTGCCACACTTTTTCCTTCCCACAGACTTCCCACTGAGGTGCCTTGATACAGCACTCTGGGAACAGCCTATTTGTTCAGAAATTTCTTTCTGTGTCTTACCCTCTTGCTTGAGGGTGTCAATGATGGCCTTCTGGACAGCAGTCAGGTCGGCAGTCTTACCCATGATTGCGGTTTTGAGTAATGAAACAGGCTGGGAGTTTTTAAAAGCCTCAGGAATCTTTTGCAGGTGTTTAGAGTTAATTAGTTGATTCAGATGATTAAGTTAATAGCTCGTTTAGAGAACCTTTTCATGATATGCTAATTTTTTGAGATAGGAATTTTGGGTTTTCATGAGCTGTATGCCAAAATCATCAGTATTAAAACAATAAAAGACCTGAAATATTTCAGTTGGTGTGCAATGAATCTAAAATATATGAAAGTTTAATTTTTATCATTACATTATGGAAAATAATTAACTTTATCACAATATGCTAATTTTTTGAGAATGACCTGTAGATGGCCAATAATTTGTCCTAATTTGATTTGCTCAAAATGGATATAGAGTGACTGTTGTTCTTTGCAGGAATAAGATTCTCATCTTTGGACTGTTTGAAGAAACGGCTCTGGCTGCTTTCCTATCCTACTGCCCAGGCATGGATGTTGCCCTCAGAATGTATCCATTGAAGTAAGTCTTGCAATATTTTGGGGTCATTTGTTGTATATTTTTATTAAATGTAGTTTTATAGTTTTTTTTTTTTTTTTCTTTGCATCACGACAGTTTATGCAACACATTACATGTCTTATATAAAACCTTTGCCATTTATGCCATGGTGGCTTTACGGTTTTATTTGTAAAATTTTGTTGCATTAATTTACTTACTAATATTTTCTGTGCAAGTCACTAAACTCTTGTTTTTGGTGACACTCAATGTTAAATGAATTTTGAGGGGAAAATGTATTTTGTTGAGAGAGTTTATCGAGAAATTGTATTGCTAAAGTAATTCATATCAAACAGCTATAGTCTAGAACAGGTGTAATTTTGGTATGTTTTCTTCTTCAGACCAAACTGGTGGTTCTGCGCCTTCCCTTACTCACTCCTCATCTTTATTTATGATGAAATCCGAAAACTTATCATTCGACGCAGCCCAGGAGGTAAGAGAATATTTAATCGCACCGTGCCTCATAACATCGGAGATCATTTTTATTTGCATAATGAGGTAAATCTTGTTTTTCAAAACCTAGTTAGTATTTTTAATCATTTAAAGATTTCCGTTGACTCCATCTGCCACCTCGGATGGATTTTTTCATGTTGCAATGCATTCTGGTGTTGTCTCAGTGAAGAACATATGTGATTGAGCCCAGTGTTTGACTTAAAATGCTGCCTAGGTCACTAGGTTTTGGCAAAGAACTAATGTTTTTCAGTTCAGTTAATTGAAGTTGATGCATTTACAAGAACAGGATATACAGATTAGAGTTTACATGCATGCAATTGTCCTGCTAAACTAATTTGAATTTTATCTTTGTCATAGGTTGGGTGGAGAGGGAGACATACTATTAAAGCATCCAGTCTGCATCACACAAGTTTATTTGCATGGTTGTCTCGCTGCTCGGAATTTTATCCTCCGTAATTTGGATGTTTTTATATAGGGAATGCTTGATACAAACACTGAGATCGTGAACCAAGACATTGCGTGCCTTGTTTCCAAAGCCGGACCAATTTTATACATGTTTTTAAAAGTGTTATATAAAAATAAACTTGCAGTCAGGTCCCACATTTGTGTCATTTCCTTGTTTTTCATTTATAAGTTTTGTTTTTGTGTAAAAGTGCTCGGAGCTTGAGTGCATGCCCAGAATGCCCCTGTTTGTTTGGTACTCTTGGTGCTTTGCCTTTATATGTAACCCTTTCAAAAATGTACCATGATAACCATAGTTTCAACCAAAATATCATTGTTGAAGCATTTATTGTTACTGCTGTAAAAGTAAAAAATGCATGGAATGACGTTAAAGTAATGGAAGATGTTTTCAGAAAACCCAATAATAACATTAATCATAGTAACTTTGGTGAAAAATTATGATGTGGTTACCATGGTAAATTATTATTATTTTTTATTACTCCAAAGTAAATCTCATTAGTTTGTGCACGAGTGTTAATGTCGGGAAGGGAAAGAAAATCTTGCCTTGCCTCTGCAAACCTTCTGTCCATTTCAACAGCCTCAGCTACTGAAAAATAACATTTTCTAGTTCAACATCCTTCTTAATGAGAGTGGGTGTGTTTTAAAAGGGTTTGGAAAGTGTACTCCAGGTCTCAAACCTAGAGGAAACTGGAGATCCACTTCTCTCCACCCACTCTAACTAAGATCTGGCATGGAAACACGTCCAACAAGTCAAAGTATTTTGAGTCAGAATCAACAGAGGCCAAGGAAAGGTATTGACCAATGCAGTTTTTTTTTTAAACTTTATTAATGACTGATACCAACAACTAAAACCAAAAAGTACAATGGCCGATATATGTAGAATTAGTTTCTGCTTTTGATGCAATATCTAAATAGTTCTGATCATGCTCTACAATAAAAATATACATTGTGAATAGAATTTAACGTTTTAGCCATCTAAATAATGCATTTCATTTCTTTTTTTGGAGGGCTATGTCTAACTATATTAATGTTAGGTAAAAAGTTGAGTAATTTATGCAAGTAATGCATTAAATTATTTACCCGGCCTGTCTTGTACTCTGATGAACACTTGTAAATGCATCTTTTTTTTTTTTAGAGAGAGAGATGCGTAAATTGTTTATTGACTTAACTTTGAAGAACCGATCATGTAGATGAGTAAATATCGGTGAAACCAATTATGTGTGCAGATATGCACACAAGTATTCGTTTAAACCCTTCTATCTTCAATAATTTGGAGCAAGTAGCATGAGTCTTCCACATCGTGTATTAGGCCTACCTTCCCTTGTTCTCTCTCTCTCTCTCTCTCTCTCTCTCTCTCTCTCTCTCTCTCTCTCTCTCTCTCTCTCTCTCTGACTCTCTCTCTCTCTGACTCTCTCTCTCTCTCTCTCTGACTCTCTCTCTCTCTCTCTCTGACTCTCTCTCTCTCTCTCTCTCTCTCTCTCTGACTCTCTCTGACTCGATGAGCTTTATCTTCGGATGATGGGTCCGGGTTAACAGCTCAATCTCCCTGAGGTGCATATCTGTTTCCCAGGGAACTTTGGCTGGGGGCCATGCTGGGGAAATGTGGTCGGGTGGGTTTGAGACTGGAGAGGGATTGTGAATTTCAAGCCTGGATGAGCTTGAATCGTTTTCTGTTGAGTAACAACTATTTTCTATCTCTCAAATGAGGCTGTTGAAACTGCATTTCCCTTTCATGTGTTTTATTTGGGTTCATAGGATGCCGGTTGATAGTTTAATTACCCGCAATTAACTCGCAGTTCATTTCATTGCCGTTTCACGAAAAGATGCGCAATTAAACCTGATAGTATGTGTTCTCTGTGTTTTGAAGTATCCGCTCCACCCGCTGAGAAAAGCTCAGTTTGTGCTTTTTCCTGAGACGCAAGGTTATAACAAGCTGTTTGACCCTTTTCATTCAACTTTTCCACCGATTACGTAATATACAAAGTGTGAGTTGAGGCACAAGGACAGTTTTTAAACTATTAACTAACTGCCATTCGCTCCAAGTCAAAGTTGCTCATCCACCAAAAGGGTGAATGGCGGGAAATCATCTGGGACTTTCAGCCCAAAATCAAAATAAATTGTTGCTTGCGTAAAGAAAGTCCTAATTTTAGGACCAGTAATTGTGCATTGTTTTCATAAAAAAAAAAAAAAAACTCTTCCCCCAGTTCTCGGTAGCTACTGTAATTCTCTTTAATTATTACAAAAATACAGCTGTAAGTATTTGCATTCACATACTGGGGGAATTTATGCTGATTTTAATAAAATAAAATAAAAGTCCAATACAATCTTAATGGACCAGCCATTTCTACATGATGTAGTATTGTTAATGTTTCCCCTGATTTACCTTCCTATTTAACGTTATGCTTTCTGTTAATGAATCATTTCCATTTCTCCCAATCAATCAATGGCAGATACTGGTGAAGTATTCTCTAGGGTGAGGGGTCAGGGCAAGGTCAGTGCAGACACAAAAGAAACCAGAATTAATCAAATTTTTCTGGAGTGGGACAATTGCATAACTAAGGCGAGGAGAGAATTTTGTTCAGTTTGTACCAACCATGTTTATTCATGTTGTGTTGCTGCATGATTTTTGCATGACTTTCAGGTGACTTTGCATTTAAAAACTAGGTTGTTCTCTGATGTGTTTGGTCTGTTAGGGAGTGAAAACCATTTAGGAGAGCCTGCAAATAAACTCTCCTCAAAGCAACAGAGCCACCAGCTTTAATGTTTGAAGCCCTCTCAACAGTGGGCATACGTGCATGTCACAAACATCTAATTAAATCCATTAAAAATGAAGCTTGTTGATCATTTTAGCCCATTGAAACATGTTGTATTTGCAGAACCCAAATGTGATTGTATGAGAATGAAGACTGTTATGACGAAACCAATAAAGCAGACATTTTATCATGTATCTTAGAAGCATTGCATCAGCTATTTCTGAGTGTGTGTGTGTGTGTGTGTGTGTGTGTGTGTGTGTGTGTGTGTGTGTGTGTGTGTGTGTGTGTGTGTGTGTGTGTGTGTGTGTGTGTGTGTGTGTGTGTGTAGACAGTAAAACTAGGGCCCTGGAGTCTCGTGCATAGTCAGTTTGCTAATGCACATTCCCCACTAACTTCTGCTGAGAGCCTTAATGGAGCGTGTCGAGGCCTGGGATTGGGTTAATTTTACAGCACATTCAGAACAACAAACTCGTGCACATCTTTAGTAATAGAGTCAGTAAACAACACCACAAAACAGATTTATCTGGATGAATATGTGAGAATGTCATGCCATGAAGTATTTCATAAATATCTTCCCATCTTAACATGGAAAAAGTCACAAAATTGGCCCAAGTGAAAAGAGTCTCTGTTCTGGTTTCCTTCAATGTGTGTCTGGGATTTTTCCACCAAGTGCATATGGAAAAAACGATGAACACGCTGCCATGACTATAAAAAACACACCATGGATCCAAATGATGGTTTACAGCACAGTGTTGTTTTCAAGTTCACTTTCTATTCATCAAGCATCCATTAACATTAATCCTCAAGGAAATGATTGTCGGTCGCAACAGGGCTTAAACACGATCCATGAAACCGTTTCTCATTGATAAAGTGAAGCAAAGACAAAAATTAATCCAAAGCATCCAGCTGCAGTACTTCATCAAACTTCTCTATGCCATTATGAGCCGGGACTAGCCAAAGCCTCTATTGAAACGATCAGTCATCTGTCCCAAAAGAGCCACGTGTGTGAGGAAAGAGGCGTTTAATCAACATCTCCAAAACCATCTCTTGTGCTCGGGGAGAGGAGACGTCAATGATGTGATTTAGACTGTGAAAAACGCTTACAATATCATAAGGCAAGTTTACAAGTTCAAAATATTGAAGGTAAGACTAACATAAATCTTCCCAAGCAGAGATGAGCTGCAGTTCCGGGCTCTTCCTGTCATTGAGTCTTGATTTAATTAGAGCGGTCTTGCTCTAGTGCTAATTACAAAGCCCACACATCCCATTAGAATTTCTAATGAGCGCTTTCTTTCATGTGCAGGAGTCCAAACAAACACACACCGGCACTTAAGAAGGATGTTTCCTCTGGTCACAGCTTTGATTTAATACTGCACAAAATTAGACAGTGACCGATACACTATATCATTAAACATGAACAAAAACTCTGGCTGAAAACCCTGAAACAGCATCACAAATGTTTCTTTATCAACACTTTTGAATAATAGATTCACAAGCACATTTACTTTGCTAATTTCTCCCGCTAAAGGACCCACTGAGGCAAATCAAAAGCGTGATGGCTCAGTCTTTGTAATTTGGCCAAGTACAATTTCTGAGAACCCTCTTAATGCTCTCTTGGAATCGGTTTTCATCCCGCAGTTGAAAATGAAATGTGATTTTAGGAGCATTTCCAGTGGCTGCTGGGGGCAGTGAAGCAGAGAGATGGAGTCTGAGGGCCTGGACTGCACTTTTATTTCTCACCTAGCTGTAAAAAAAAAAAAAACTAGCTGTATATATAGGCAGCATCCTAGCTTAAATGAAACCTAATGTGATTAAAATTAATTAAATTCTCACAAAAAAGCACTTTTCATACAAAGCAGAATTTGACATACATTGACAATAGTCCAATTAAGCATAAAATATAAAACAAATAGGCAATTGTGAAAATAATGACATTTTAAAAATTTTAATTTAAAAAATAATCCAACAAATTTCCCCTCATCTTTCATCTTGAATCATTTTTCTTTCTTTTTTTTCCCCCGTCAGAGCTTGTCAAAGTGCATTCTGGGATTGGGTTCTCTAATTCCTGCAAACTCGACACTTTCGTCACTCGAAAATTGTTGTTCTAACGTTGAAATCAGCCATTCGTGTGAGTTTTTATTATATAATGTATATTTGAAGGTACTGAAGCTTGTTTGAACCACGGAATAATTTAAAAAAAAAATAATAATTGCAGCTTTTTATCTCACAATTCTGTCTCAGTTGAAAGTTGCATTTTCAGTTGAATTTGGGGAAACCACTTGAAACAATTGTTGTGTTGAGCTATTTCAATTAGTTTTGTTTGATTTGTTCACTGCAAACAGCTGAAAGTCTGTACATTTTGCCAATAAACCTGATTTGTAATGGGGGTTGAATAACTTCGATTACAACTGTAATTGCAATTCTGACTTTTTTTCTTGCGAGTTTATATCTTTTTGAGAAAAAAAAGACTGACTGATTTCTCAGAATTACGACTTTATATCAATTCACAATTCTAGCTTTATAACATGCAATTGCGACTTTAAATTACGCGATTCTGACTTTATAACCCGCAACTCTGAGGAAAAGTGTAGCTACAGATGTAACTCGCAATTGCGAGAAAAAAAGTTAGAATTGTGAGATAAAAAGTCGCAATTACTGTTTTAAGTTTTTTATTTAGTTTCGGAAACACACTTCCATATCCATATGATGGAAACTGACTGTGTTCAGAAAAGTTTTGATGTTATTTTCTCTTCATCCTACGTTCATATGATGTGTTTAATAGCGTAGCGCTGCTTTGTGTAACCGCTGTATTTCTGCTTTTCCATAAGAGCCACTTTTGTTCAGAACATCTGCCATTTTTGTTCAGAACATACATGCATAATCATTTATTAGGCTGAGATGTTTGGTTTACCATTTTATAAAACTTTAACACTTTAAAACTTGTTTTTGTCAAAACATACAGCCTATTATTTGAAATCATAGTTTTTACAGTCATTTTACAGTTTAGTATCTTATCATAGACATTAATGTTGTTTCAAAACACAATTAGTAGGCTACCTAAACAACAGTTCTATTCTAATATTCAAATTTTCCAAAATTACTTCAACTGCCGATTCAAGAAATGCTTTGAATAAAATTTCCCAAGGTCTGCTTCATGCATGCAATGCTGCTATCAGTTCTCTTACGAGAGTATCTCTCGTACTGCGTAATATCTTACGCTATGGGGAAACCTCTTTTCCACGAGATATTGAAGCCAAAAATTATCCTTTAATTTTGATTAATGTAAAACGCTGTGCGGCAGCGTGCAGACATAGGCAAGACGGCTCGCACGCCTATTGGCTGCCCTGCGGCAACAGCAGCAAGCCTATCGAGAGAGGCCCTGCATGACGTGACATCCAATGGGGGCGCTTCGTGCCCATTTCGTCACGTCCCGCCAGAATAGGCGTGGCCTTGGCCTATAAATACGCTCAACAGGCTGATATAACTGATTTTCACCTCTTCAGCGAAGCACTACTGCATCGCTGGATCCGGAGTGAGAAGCCGCGCCGTCTGATTGCAAGCCTTCTGCGGGACGAGCCTTTGAGCCTGAAGCCGATGGCCTGCACCTCGCCGCCTTCAGCCGCCGTACCTGCTATGCTTTCCGGCGTTAATATCCTTTTCACTGCTGAGTGTGTGTTCTCCGCTGCGACTCACACTCTATCTCAGTTTTATCTGTTCTAAAACAGCAAGCGTCTTTTTAAAGATGCAAAGATCCTGCGGCTCGTGCCGAGCCACACTCAGCGACGGGGACCGTCATGTCATCTGCGTTCCTGCCTGGGTGAGGATCATGCGGCTCTCGCTCTCGTTGACGGCGGATGCCCTCATTGCAAGCTAATGCCTATGGTGACTCTGAGGACTCGCCTGGCATCCTTCTCAGAGCCTGCACTGCAGCCCGCTGCGACGCCGCGCCGTAAAAAGCGCCGCGCTCAGCGCGCTCCAGAGCCTTCTCCTGCCCGCCTAAGCTCGCCGGTTCGCCCGCTAGCTTCGCCGGCATCGCTCGAGTCACTCACCGATGGACAGCGGCCGCCGTCTGCCACCGCTTCCGCCATTGAGGTCGAGGAAACAGCCGAGGCTTGTTCTATTCTGGCGTCGGACAGCGAAGATTGGGCGAGCTCTGTGGACCTCCCCCCGCTGTTCGCGAGCCTTCCGGGAAAAGAGCGGGCATTGAGTCTGAGTTGATGCGTCTGCTCTCTCAAGCCGTCGACAACCTCGGCCTCGACTGGGAGGCGCCCGCGCAACCGACTGGATGGATGTTTCCTCAAGAAGGACCACGCCCCATCACAGTCCAGACCCGCGCCTTTTCTTTCTGAGCTTCACGAAGAAGTCGCGAGGTCTTGGAAGGCCCCCTTCTCGGCCAGATTGCGTACATCTGTCTCTGCTGCATTCTCCACTGTGGACGTTGCAAAAGACAGAGGATACCTTTCTCTTCCTCCTGTGGAAGCAGCGGTAGCATCACATCTCTGCCCGCCCTCTGCTGGACGGCGAGCACAGACGGTGTTGCCATCTAAAGCCTGCCGAGTGACGTCAGCCACGCTACACACAATGGCCATCCTGCAGATCTTCCAGGCCAACCTTCTCCGAAAAATGGACGAGGAAGGCGTGGGATCGATCAGCGTTGCGGATTTAAGGAGCGCTACAGACCTGGCTCTTCGCGCCGCTAAATCTGCTGCACAGGCCGTTGGGCGGAGCATGGCCTCTCTCACCGTGGCTGAGAGACACCTATGGCTAACGCTGTCTGAAATGACGGATTCGGAGTGCCACGACCAGAGCCCGGATATCATTCTGCCTCTAGCTATTCACGCAAATGCATGGGCAATGCTTCCCGGGGTATCAGAATGGGTGTTGAACACTATAAAGAGAGGCTATTCGCTACAGTTCGCTCGACGTCCCCGCCGTCGCACGCCGCGTGTCGAAACCACGGTAGACAATGAAGTATCTCATCTACTTCGAACCGAGATAGCGAAACTACTGAGCAAAGGGGCCATAGAACCTTTATCTCAGTCTCAGAGCGAAGGGGGTGTATACAGCAGATATTTTCTGTTACCGAAAAAAGAAGGGGGTCTCAGACCCATTCTAGATCTACGACAACTGAACAAAACGCTTCTGAAACGCAAGTTCAAAATGCTGACAACCAGCAAAATCCTCACGCAAGTGCGCCAGGGAGACTGGTTCATGTCAATAGATCTGAAGGACGCCTATTTCCAAATACAGATTGCGTCACGTCACAGGCGATTCTTGAGATTCGCCTTCGAGGGCCAGACATATCAATACACAGTCCTACCGTTCGGCCTGTCCCCAGCACCCCGTATATTCACGAAGTGCATGGACGCGGCTCTCGCACCCCTGAGACTTCAGGTCATGCGAATTTTGAACTACTTGGACGACTGGTTGGTTCTAGCTCGATCACGATCGGAGCTCATAGAACACAGGACCGCATTACTCGAGCATCTCGAGAATTTGGGTCTCACAGTCAATTGGGCGAAGAGTTCGCTGTCTCCCAGCCAGAAAATTTCTTTTCTGGGAACAGTGATAGACTCGCTGTCTATGACAGCACGTCTGTCGCCGGAGCGAGGACTGGACATTCAGCGTGCCGTGAAATCCTTCTGCCGCGGCTCTATAGTCCCGCTCAAACGGTTTCAGAAAATGCTGGGTCTCATGGCCTCAGCATCTTCGGTACTTCAGCTGGGCCTGCTTCGCATGCGCCCACTGCAGTTATGGCCGAAAGCGCGAGTTCCGCCCGGGGCATGGGCCGCTGGTCTGTTTCGCCTCAGGGTCGACAGGAAATGCGTCTCGGCTCTGAAACCTTGGAAAAAAGCCAACTGGTACCAGTCAGGCGTGAGTCTGGGGACTCCCTCGAGTGTGATGGTGGTGTCCACGGATGCCTCCACCTCGGGATGGGGAGCGCTGCTCGAGGGCAGACCGTTCTTTGGCCAGTGGTCAGAACGGGAGAAGCTCCTACACATAAACTGTATAGAAATGCTGGCAGTAGACAACGCACTAAGGCGCTTTTGTCCCCAGATAAAGGGGACAAAAGTCCGGTCGGACAACATGTCAGTGGTGGCATACATAAATCACCAGGGCGGCGTCAGGTCCCGAAGCCTTTACAGAACGAAACGCCTCCTGGACTGGGCTCAGCACAACCTTCTTTCACTGAAAGCAGCGCATGTGCCTGGTCACCTGAATCTGGGACCAGACAGACTGTCCAGAAACAATGTCCCAGCAGGGGAATGGTCGCTGCACCCGCAGACGATCCAACTGCTGTGGGAGACATTCGGCAGAGCGCAGGTGGACCTGTTCGCGTCCCAGGAAAACGCTCACTGTCCGAACTTTTTCTCCAAGAGCAGGGATGCGCTGGCCCACGTATGGCCCCGACGCCCCCTCTATGCTTTTCCCCCCGTCTCGCTCCTGCCTCAAGTGCTGGAACGAATCAGGGAAAATGGATGCCCAGTGCTGCTCGTAGCTCCGCTATGGACGAACCAGACCTGGTTCCCGTCCTGATGCAGCTGACCAGCACTGCCCCATGGCCGATACCGGTGAGGAGAGACCTTCTCTCTCAGGCAAAGGGCTCGATTTGGCATCCTCGCCCGGAATTATGGTCCCTACATGTGTGGGCCATCAACGGGTACCCGCTAACCTCCCGAAGGGAGTGTTAAACACGATCACGCAGGCTAGGGCCCCGTCTACTAGACGGCTCTACTCCTCGAAATGGTCAGTGTTCTCTACCTGGTGTCAAGCTCAGGGCTTTTCACCCGTAGACTGCGGGGTTACGGAAGTGCTCTCCTTCCTTCAGGAGCTGCTGGATAAGGGTAGAACCCCGTCCACGCTCAAAGTATACGTGGCGGCCATAACAGCGTTTGCAAAACCGACGTCTGGCCAGTCACTGGGGAAAACGACCTCGTCGTCTGATTCCTCAGGGGAGCTCGGAGGCTGAATCCTCCCAGACCTCCCTCAGTCCCTATGTGGGACCTTTCTACGGTTCTGGAAGCCCTGAAAGGTGCCCCATTCGAGCCAATCCATTTGTCAGACATGAAGCACCTGTCTTTCAAAATGGTATTTCTTGTGGCTCTGGCTTCAATGAAGCGCGTGGGGGACTTACAGGCGCTTTCAGTAAGCGCGTCCTGTATGGAGTTTGGGCCTAATGACTCAAAAGTCATACTCAAACCAAGGCACGGGTACGTGCCCAAATCCCTCAACACACCATTCAGGGCCCAGGTTATTTCCCTGTGCGCCCTCCCGGTGAACAATGAGGAGGCGTATGCTAATCTCCTTTGCCCCGTCAGGGCGCTGAGAGCTTATGTGTCCCGCTCGTCTGTCTTCAGACAGACCGAGCAGCTCTTTGTTTTGTTTGGCGGACGCTCCAAGGGTCTGGCCGCATCAAAACAGAGCCTATCCAGATGGATAGTCGATGCCATAGCGCTGGCTTACACTTCTAAAGGCCTGCAGTGTCCTTTGGGTGTCATAGCGCACTCCACGAGAGGCGTGGCCTCTTTGTGGGTGTGGTCTAGTGGGATTTCCTTGCATGATATCTGTATGGCGGCGGGCTGGGCCTTGCAGTCTACATTTATAAGGTTCTATAACCTAGAGGTTCCCGCCTTACAGGCCAAGCTGCTGTCGGTCTAGAATTCAGTACTATCTGTCCCGCTGCGCCGGTGCAGAATGCTGAGTTTTGCTTGAGCATCGCTCACTGATCGATGGAACAGCTCCATGGGTGTTGAATAGCCCGTACTTTTGCCAAGTTCAGACTGAACGCGTTCACCCTGTCTGCGGGAAATACTGTTAACATAACTAGCTCCTGTGGGACGCTATTTCATGGGGAATGATGCTGGTAGCCTCTCTTCTCCGACTCTCTGTGAGTCTACGGTGATTATGCACTATATGAGCCCCGGGCTACTGCCCTTGGGACTTTGGTGTCGGATCCCAGTACTCACGGCGTCTTACATTGTGTTCCCCATAGCGTGAGATATTACGCAGTACGAGAGATACTCTCGTAAGAGAACGTACTCGGTTACTAACGTAACCTCGGTTCTCTCTAGAGAGGGAACGAGTACTGCGTATCTTGCCGTGCATACAACAGCGCTGGTTCGCTTCAGCGATGAAAACCAGTTTGTATCAGCCTGTGGAGCGTATTTATAGGCCAAGGCCACGCCTATTCTGGTGGGACGTGATGAAATGGGCGCGAAGCGCCCCCATTGGATGTTACGTCATGCAGGGCCTCTCTCGATAGGCTTGCTGCTGTTGCCGCAGGGCAGCCAATAGGCGTGCGAGCCGTCTTGCCTATGTCTGCACGCTGCCGCACAGCGTTTTACATTAATCAAAATTAAAGGATAATTTTTGGCTTCAATATCTCGTGGAAAAGAGTTTTCCCCATAGCGTAAGATATTACGCAGTACTCGTTCCCTCTCTAGAGAGAACCGAGGTTACGCTAGTAACCGAGTACGATTTTCATGTTAAAAACTCAAGGCGTAATTCACACTTAAAATGAATATAAATGCATGAAACCATTATGAAAGATCAACCTCACCCCAATAACTTTTTCCTCTGGTTGCTTTTGCTGTGAAATCAACACTAAAATGTATAAACTCAACAGAACTTCAGCAAGTTGCATCTCTGAAGAAAAATCTAAAACGCAAGCTCTGTTCTGTGTGTTTAATTATTTCTCTGTCCTTTCACACAGTCCCCAGATTCATAAATCCAAACCAAATCAAGGTAAAGTGACATGTTAATTGATCAAGAATGATTTGCCATACGAATGCACACTGAAAATGATTGAATAGAGAAGTGAATTCTCCGTTTCTGGTGTTGTCAGAGCTTAGGGGGCGATTCTGCCGTGCAGAGTATCAGTGCACATGAATAATACATGAGGCAATGTGTGGCACTGATATTTTATTAAAATATCCCCAGCCTTACTGATCCATGAGCCACGTGCATGCGTGAGACAAACACACCACACACAAACGCTTCAAACACACACAAATAAAGAGAGATGATGAAGGATGGTTGCATGTGAACGATGGCTGATAATGGCAGAGGAGGGATGCAGGTATACTATTTCCCTACGGCTAAATGCTGTGATGTTCATTTCTCCCAGACAAACAGAAGGCAGATGCTTTGAGTTTCAGATACCTAACAGATGCCAAGCTTCAACTCTGACAAACTGTGGAGCTTTAGCAATATTAGGTTAGAGCGGAGGAGAATATAGTCACGTGAGGCCATTGTGTTGTGTATGATTTTACTGGGAATTTCTGTGAGAAGACAACATGAGAAAGCTTGGATGTTCTGAGTGGTTGCTAGGGCATTTCTTAATGGTTGATATGTAGTTGCTATGGTGATATGAGTGGTATCTGAGATATTGATTGATAGTGGTTAGGCAATGCTAGGTTGTTTCTAAATGCTTTTTTATGATGTTTTGGGTGGTTTTTAGGATGTTGCCAGATGCTTGTACATTGCTAGGGGGGTTATGTGGTGTTTTGAGTGGTTGCTGGGGTGTTGCTAGGTGGTTGTGATGATGTTTTGGGTGGTTTCTGGGATGGTTGGGCATTGTTAGGTGGTTTCTAGGGTTTTTGGGGTGGTTGCTATAGGATGTTTCTAGAAGATTGTTATGATCTTTTGGGAGGTTTCTATGTTGTTCCTAGGCAGTCGTACATTGCTTTGGGGTTTCTAAGGTGTTTTGAGTGGTTGCTGGGGTGTTGCTAGGTGGTTGTTATTATGTTTTAGATGGTTACTATCTAGGATAATGCTCGGAGGTTGGACATTGCTAGATGGTTTCTGGTGTTTTAGATGGTTTCTAGGTGGTTGTTATGATGTTTTGGCCGGTTTCTATGATGTTGCTACACTCAAAAAAAATGCTGGGTTGTTTTAACCCAATTTTGGGTCAAATATGGACAAACCCAGCCATTGGGTTAAATTTTTAAATTACATTTTTAACCCAATGTTTGAGTTTGTCCATATTTGACCCAAAATTGATTAAAACAACCCAGCATTTTTTAGAGGGTTGGACATTGCTAGGTGATTGCTACAGTAGGTTAATTTGTGTGGTTGCTAGGATGTTGCTAGGTGATTGTTTTGATGTTTTGGGTGGTTTCTATGATATTGCTAGGCGGTTGGACAATGTTAGGTGGTTGCTAGGAATAATTCAAGTTTTGTCAGTTATGAGTTTACTTTAAATAATTTGTGTTAGGGTAAAATTGACACCCCAATGGTTTCAATGAAGTTGTCAAAAATTAACACTGAAGAATCATGTAAAAATAGGAAACCTATCGTAGCTTGTCAGAGACTAAAAATATAATATGCGTAAGAAATGTTCTTTTTCTAAAATGTATAATTTCTATTGTGTTGTGGGTCAATTTATGTTCATTTTTTTTTTTTTAATAGCATGACTGCTTGAAGTGACTCTTTGCACACTGAGGTGTAATTTAACTACAAATAAGTATGTTATTTGTAAAAACCCATCAACGAAAAATAATCTTTCACTGATTTTTTATTTATTTATTTATTTATTTTTTGACAGCAAATTCTCCTTGGATGATTCAGAAGTTGAACAATGCATAAGTTCTCATGTATTTTTATATTTTAGTATTTGACAAGCTACAATAAAGGTTTTTCTGTTTTTTTTTTTTTTTTTTTTTTATCTGACTGGACTGCTGTTATTTTTTGGCGAATTGCATGGAAACCAATAGATGGGTAAATTTGACCCCCAACACAATCAATTTTAAAAAGTCTTTCCAAAACACGTGTAGAAACATTGCAAGTGCATTCATGACCGTAAATGAGAAAAAATGTAAAGAAATAAATAGTTTTCTTAGTTAGTTAATAGTTAGTGTTTTCTTAAACTACATTTTAGACATAAGAATTGTAATGCTTAATTTAGCAAAGCATCTTTATGTAACTTCGTGACATTTTTTAAATATTTTTTTCTCTCATATATTCCGGATTTACTGTTCCTTGAATCTTTTTTCTCGTCGCTTACGTGCTGCACACGGCCATCGCCTTTGATCGTTCCTTTGAGGATCACCCTTCAGTTTTTATTCAGTAATTATCCCACACACCATCTGCCGCTGAACATATGACAAGGTGTTGGGAATATCTTGGCCAAACCATGAGACTGGAGTGGAGAAACATTTTCACATTCCACAGAGCGGCTATTTTTAGGCCGATGATCCCCTGGGGAAGCTTGTTGAGTTTCAGCTCTGTAAGTCGGGTATGATTAGAATCGAATGAGGAGCCCACACGAGACCACACACACACTAACACATGTGCTGCCTTCTTGTTTTTCATTCAGTTTTGGAATAATTAAGATTTTTCAGTGTTTTTGAAAGAAGCCTCTAATGCTCACCAAGGCTGCATTAATGTGATCAAAAATACACTAAAAACAGTGAAATATTATTATAATTTAAAATAGATGTTTTCTCTGTGAGTATACTGTAAAATGTAATTTATTCCTGTATACAAGCTGAATTTTCAGCATCATTACTCCAGTCTTCAGTGTCACATGATCATTCGAATATGCTGATTTATGCTCAAGAATTATTATCAGAGTTGAAAGCAGTTCCATTTTTGTGGAAACCATGATTATTTTTTTTTTCAGAATTCGTTTTTTTCCAGCATAAGTATTTTAAAATAGATTTTTTTCTGCAACATTATACATGTCTTTACTGTCACTTGAATGCATCCTTGCTCAATAAAAGTATGCATTTAAAAACAGAAATAGTTTAAGCACCATTAATTACTCTAAATGTTTATCTCAATGCATTTAAATTCCATTCAAGCTAACAGGATTAAAATACAGCAGCACTAAAAGCAACGGCTTTACTGCATCCTAACAGTCCTCTAAACCCCAGATTTGCCAGGCCAGAGCATATGCCCTGTGATTTTGTGTTCGCTGCCCTACGGTTGCATGTGTGTAAGTCCCTGGCATTAAGCCTGGCATCTCCGCAGGGTACCAGCGCACCGGACCGGTCCTGACAACACCCGCCCACAAACCCATCAGGCCACTCCGAGAAGATTGGGTCGAGGTGCCTGGAACGAGTGCCTGCCCAACCCTTTGACTCACAGATTCACAATGAATTAATATTCGCTGCATAATACATCGGCCCGCAATTTGCATAGTGTGAAATTTGAAATTGAATGTTCTTTTCAGCAGTAGCTGTTCAAAAGGAGGAGATTATACTTGGAATAGAAAAATAAAGACAAAGAAGTTTGAATGAATAGCACTGGTTAATATGATTATCCAGCAGGAGTTCTATGAAATCCTGTTTAGTGTGTCCGATTAGACAGACATAATTCCGTAATTCACCAGCTGTGAATTTTAATGCTTTTCTTTCAATGTTGTGTTTTATCATCAGTTGATTTATTAAGTTTCTCTCTGCAGGGTGGATCATTATTCACAATATTGCTATCTGTGTTGGTTCCTGTTGTGCATGTGCCGGGAAACAACACGTGTTCTGGCTGGAAATGGAACAATCTGGGATAATGCTCTTTGGTTTCATCAACGCCCCTCCCTGCATTAACACTACATCATATGCCCGGGTTTTCCTGCAACGTTGCTGTCATGTTGTGTCAACATTATGAGAATGTTGTGATCTGCAGTCATTATACCAACCCATGTATTATGCACAGTCGTTCTGCTTTTGTACAACAGATGTCTCTTGTACACCCGCCCATACACTGACTACAGGGTAACTGAGATGGATGTTAACGTATTAACCTAGCCATGTAAACATGCATTAAATGGGTGTCTTGGCTATATTTAGACTGTCAGCAAAAATCTGATTTTTTGCATGTCTAGATTTTATCCAGATGGGTTTTTGAAAGTCTGGACAGCAAAAAAGCACATGAAATCTTATTTTAAAAAAAAAAATCTGTTTGGAGGTGGTTTGAATTGCATTTTACAGATGCATCTCAGGCCCTGTTGTGTTTTGGTCGATTGGATCACAAGTGGACGACACAAAATACAGGTGTAAACAGGGTGTAAAACGTTTTGAGCTTGTCCACTTTCGGCCACTTCCAGACGAAAACATGAAACACCGGATTTTGTTCAAACAGCCCAAAAGACTTTACTCTCCGCCTACTGACCTAAAGCGTTAACAATATGAGAAGAGCGCTCGTCAGACGGGATTTAAACTTGTCGGCTGAAGACCCAAGTTTGGTTTGAAGAGGAAAACGTACCAAGCACGAAGTTCTCTCACCACTCTTGATTTCTCACAGCGTTCAAGCGTGTCTTGTGGCTGTCAGAGCAGAAACGAAAGCTGTGTTTTTTCGTCGTCTCTAGACGCATTCATACTGTGTAAATTGTGTGAGCTTATTTTAGATAGAAAGTTCTGAAAACCCATACGTTAGACCCTCCCCTCAAAGAAGTAGTTAAAAGTGGACAAAAGAGAGGGATTAAAACACCAGGTGTAAATAGGTATGTGTCTCCCTCGTCTACTTGTGATCAGATCCACTAAAACGCTTCTTAACACCAGCTGTACACTTCAGTCTGGATGCTCCGGCTACCCAACTCAGATTTTAGATGGTCTTTTGCGTCACTCTTAACGTGACACACAACAATAACATCAAGTGACGGAAATGTCAGACGTATTTATACAGTATTTAAACGGTATGACCAATCATTTCACAGCATGAGTTTTTCCTGTGTGACGGATAAGCTGGTTATGTTTGGACACAAATCTTATTTGATCACTTGCAATAATACTGCGGAAAAGTCCTGATTTGCCTGAAGTCTGAACACAGTTATCACTATGTTTTATCTGTTCGTTTCTATGCGCCGTGTCAAGTTAAAAAGAACTTCAACTGTTAAAAGCATTAGCCAATATAGTGGATGCTAAACGTAAGAAAAATGTCAATGCTTCACTGAAAGGTGAATTTTTTTCGAGTGTTGTTTTTTCCAACACAAAAAAAAAAAAAAAAAAAAAATTCCCCCACTCCACTACACAATAACAGTTGGTTAGGTTTCATTTCGTTTTACTAAATACTAGTAGGGCATTTCATGCATGCAGAAGTAGCACAAGTGCTGTGTGACTGGGTGACAAACGCTGAGCAAATATTTGGTGAAGCTGGTGTTGAATTATGTTTAAATGCATTAGTTGCTGGGGAGCGGTCATTTTCCTCTTCAAATTATTGTTATCTTTAATGGACGTCATTGTCAATAACATGTGTTGTACAGTTTCTCATGATATAATGTTGCAGGACAGCTGGTCTCCATCCACAAGCTCATTTTCTCCTCCCTCAATCTCACATGACATTTCTATTAATGACAGCTAAGCATGTGTTAATGTTTGTATTTATAAAACAGATCTTGCTTATCCTCTCGTATGTGTTTCCATATCGCATGCAAATGTGTTTCCTTCTCGACCAATGCACCTTTCAGATCGTTTAGAAAATCACCAGTCATGTTGCAAATATAAAAATGAGAAGTTTGAAATGATCATGATGCAATCCAGAAGCAAGAGCAGCTGCTGCTGTGCCACAGTAATCAGTTTTTCTATGAAATTCATGGAGCATATCCCACGATCATCTATAATAGAACATCACACACACAACTAAACAAATAAACATCTTCCCTTATGCAGCCGAATGTGATTTTCATCTCTGCCTGCAGACGAAAACAGACGAATCCCAGAGAGACGAGCCGGACTCTTGCCACACTTCCAGGTACAATTGTGTGGAGTTATAAATCTGCTGGATTAATGACTGTAAGATTCTCCCAGAGGAAGGTTTTATTGCTCAGCTTCATTACTCAAGAGACTGGAGTTCTCAGTCAGGCTTTATTTAGGATTAACTTGGTCCCCAGACAGCAACAGGGTTTCGGCCCAGATCCACATGTGCCAGGTGTGACCCGAATCTGGGCCGACACTATGTTGCTGTCTGGGTCTTCTTGATATGTTTCTCTTAAGAACTTTTGGTCTGGGAAGAAACTGATGAGAAATGAAATTGAAAAACTGGGAAGAAGGATAAAGTATCTGATTGTTTTATTCTTGATTTGCTCTCCATTTAATCTCATTTGTGTTTAGGAGAAATTATTGAGATGTTGAATTGATCTTACTGATGTTTTTCTTTCCTGAGGATGAGTTACGGCTCCAGGGGGTTAATAAAGGCCTTCTGAAAGCGAAGAAAAATAACCATATTTATAACTTTATATAATCAGTATATAATTTATAACTATAATCACTGGCGTCCGGTAACAGCCGTATGTAAATCTAGTTCATGCGGAAGAGTGACCTCTGACCTGACGCATGACCTCTGACCTGACGCATGACCTCTGACCCAACACATGACCTCTGACCTGACGCATGACCTCTGACCCAACGCATGATCTCTGACCTGACGCATGACCTCTGAACTGACGCATGACCTCTGACCCAACGCATGACCTCTGACCTGACGCATTACCTCTGACCCGACGCATGACCTCTGACCTGACGCATGACGTAACGATGAACGTGGAAAGGCAGAAGATAGAGCAAAACAAAACACTGGTCACGAATTAGAAGTCTATAATGAGAATTTTTAAAGAGAAATGTGGGAGGAGCTTGAGTTTGTTTGAACTGCGAGAGGCGTCTATTCTCAGCTAAGCTTACGCTACTCCTACATCCTACGTCATGTGTCGGGTCAGAGGTCATGCGTCGGGTCAGAGGTCACAACTAGACTCGTGTACGGCCGTTACTGGAAAAAAACTATGAATAATCATCTACGAGTGAAACGGCATTAGATGAAAAACGACTAGTGGTAGAAATCTTTTTTACACCTTGTTTTTTTACATTCATGCATTTAGCATACACTTTTATCCAAAGCAACTTACAATAGAGGAACATAAGCATTGCATCACAGAGCCAACAGTATCAACAAAATCTATTTTTACATAAAGACTTAGTAATTTTAGTCTTTCTTCTTTTTCTCGTTTTTGTACACTTAAATCATTTTAAAGTTGACTTTTAAAATGACTTTTTAAAGTTTGTTTTTATTCCCCCCTCTCTTCTTTAAACATTCCAGTGTAAAGCACTTTGAAATTTACAAGATGACTTTAAATGACTAGTTTTAATAATGATTTGATTGTTCTAAACTCCGCCCACTCCTTCATTGCTCACGACTGTAGAGGAGCTTTCAAAGCTCTTGTGGTTGATCTCTGTATATTTCTTTCCTGTGATGTGGTAATATAAATCTATTGATTTCCCACATCCTATGAGGATTTTGTGCTTTATGTTTCTTCATTAGTTCAGGCCTCTACCTTAATGGGTGATGTTTCTCCACACAACAGCCACTCCTTTAGAGTTTTATTAAATCAGTTTTTTTTTTTCCCTCCTGCTTATGTTTCAGCCTTCATAAGTCCATTTGTGAAATTCACAAGATTCATTTAGTGAAAGTCACTAGTGTATGATGTCGGTCTGCTGGTTTGCCCCCATTTGATTTGCTGTGCAATTAGCTTAAATAGCAAATCTACGTGCTGATCGACCAACTTTACCAGCTAAACCTGCTAGAATCCCACCAGATGAGCATTAGAACCCACATGGACATTCATGCTGGCTTTTCCAGCAGGCACTTTGAACTGTTTATGTACAATTAGATGTGTAGACTGGATCCTGGCAGAATCCTCTAATAGCAGTACTGTAATTAACCCTAATGACTTTAGTTCAGACCTGGGTAACTTGTATGCAGTGTTCGAATTACGGGGGAGCTAAGGGGAGCTCGGCTCCCCTGAAAAGGACCTGGGCTCCCCTGAAAGCCTACTTTGAGACATTTAGGGGGAGCTCTAAAACACTGTCCATTTTTTGTGTCGCATATAGATTTTGATTTTCTGTACATTAAGGTTCCTGAAATAAATGATGATGGCTGGGTTGTTATAGGTCTGCGTGACTCTCGATGTCTTACGGTGTGTTCACACCGAACGCTAATTGAATTATTTGCGCGAATAGATTACATAAAAAGTTAATGCAAAGACGCGAATAGACGCATCATTCGCGCCGGGCGTCGCGAATGACGCGAATTGGGCGACGCGTTTGCCGCGAACGTCTTCACCGCAAGTTGAAAAATTTGAACTGAGCGAATGTTCAAGCGTCTAACTAGACGCGATAGACGCGTATTTGACGCTCTATTCGCGTTCGGTGTGAACACAGCATTAGGCCTAATTGAACGAATGAATTATGGTATTCTTCTGTAGCCTGACGAGTAATTTAACCCCTGTTCAAGTCAAAGACAGCCTATGTAGCTATAGACTATTCTGGGATGGCTGTTTGACTAATCAATTTGTGTCGATAAAGTATAATAGGGTGAATCCTGTATACGGTATAGTGCTTGCATAGTGCATACTTGTAGCTGTTATGTATCTTTGGAAGTCCTTGAAATTAATGGGTCAACGCGCATTCCGCGTCCTGTCTGAAAGGGGCTTCAATCCTCGGAACGCGCAAGTTCAGAGTTATCTGGTCTTTTATGATGTTCTCAAAACGTTAGCACAAAAATATTATTTATTCATAATTTATGGAATGTGTTTTCTGAAACATTTTAGTTGGACTTTGATCTAATATGTTTAACTGTTAACTTTTGTTCAAAAGTAACGTTCCATAATGTTTGCTGAATGATAAAATGGAAAGCTCCCTTAACGTTCGCATAACCAAATAAAAACTTGTTTGTTTTTAAAACTGGACATTTTGAACGTTTAGGGAATATTCATAACCTAATGAGAACAATAGCAAAGCATTCTTAGAACACTTTTGTTTGCTGGACTTCATGGAAACTTTTCATTCACAAAATGTTCTCATAATGTGAAACAATTGTTCTTTTTAGAACTTTTCACTGAAAGAACCAAACATTTTTCTTCAATGGCATCAGTGTGAAAACTCTCTTTTGGAAAAAAACTTTCTTATTTTAAAGAATTTATCACATGCAAGCAAATTCATGTAGGCTAAAAGTAAATATAAAAACCATCTTTGCCTTCTGTTTATGGAGTCACTCAGAATAGAAAATGCATACTAAACAATATTGCGGCACTGTCGTAATGCATCATCTTAAAATGTAACTAAAAGCTTTTCAGTGCCCAGAAAGAGTCAATCTACAGAGCAAAGCAATCCTGCTGATTACATGAAGTCATAAATCTGACAGCAGTCCTCTCCATATGCACTGCACTGGGGGGGCATTTAAAGAATGAATATTGGATGAAAAACATATACAAAAATGATATGTGTTGCCAAGCAAATTAACTGAAATAAATTAAGTTGAAGTACTAAAATTACTAAAACAAAATAAAAAAAAGCCAAAGCTAATGACAAAAATGACAAAAGCCACATAACAAAATTGCTAAAATTCAACCTAAATTTAAAAAGAAAATATACAAATAAAAGCTACAATTCAAAATATGAATAAATACTATAGTAGTATATAAATAATAGTAAAATCATGCTGGAATCAGTCACACACACACACACACGTGTTGTGTTTACATGTGAGCGCGTGTTAAAAGACAGACTTACTGCACTAGAGATTATACATTATGATCAGTGTTACGAGCATCAGTCGCTTTCCAGGAAAGACATCGTGGATTACTATCCAAATGCCTTTTGAATCAACTCAGTTTTTTCAACAGTTTTGAAACAGTTTTTTATTGATATGCTTTTGACCGAACTATATTGACCCCACTATATTTGGTTCTGAAACGGTAAAACTCAGTTCAGGAGATTAACAGCTTAGAATAAGGTCTGAAATGTCAAGCTCTGTCTTTTCAGGCCATTGTCCATTAATATAAAACGTACCAGCAGAGATCAGCGTCAAATCCTGACTGGAAAAATATATGCTGGTCATGCAACTGAATTTCCAAGTAATCAACAAACAGCATAAGCTCTTTTTTAGCTGACATGTCTGATGTTTCTGATTGATTCTGAACGACTGCGTCAGCGTGTTACAGTTACATCACATATGGAAAATGTTAATGCTTAACAAAAATATGTTCTAAGTTAAGTTTTGCTATCGTTCTCATTAAGTTATGAAAACGTTATTTCTGAATGTTCATGAGTTAAAAAAAAAAAGTTTTAAAAAACTTTTTTTTGGTTATTTGACCGTTAAGTGAACATTCCATTCTATGTTGCAAACATTGTTGTAATGTTACTTTTGAATGTTCTTTGAACATTCTAAAACAATTAGTGACATTTAAAATGTTTTTGTTTGAACGTTTTGAGAACTTTACCAAAGACTAGATTTGAACAAACATTCTATTAACGCTAATTTATAAATTTAAGAGAAACTTGTGTGTTAGCCAAAGTTAATTC
Organism: Gila orcuttii; assembly: GCA_026230005.1. Classification (NCBI taxonomy): domain Eukaryota; kingdom Metazoa; phylum Chordata; class Actinopteri; order Cypriniformes; family Leuciscidae; genus Gila; species Gila orcuttii. The sequence continues at coordinate 67,072,994 of JAPDVR010000002.1, read as the reverse complement.
CTCTTTTTATTGCTTTTTTATAGGGCATAACTTCCAGTGAAATATCAACAGTGTCTGAGATGTTTCTCTTAAAATCCTCTGTTTACTTTCATCTCACTGTCTGAGAAACAAATGCGATATTAAAGAGATCTTGCTTTTCCTAAAACATCGTGTCCCTCTTTGTTTTGAGCTCAGTTTAGTAGTTGTGCAACGCCTGTGTGTTCATGAATCTTCAGGATGGATTGTGAACCGTGTGTCATAATTCTCAGCATCCTGCAAACTCTGTCTCGCTGAAACACTATCGCAACTCACAGCTAAAAAACACAACTTTCAATCATAACCTTCAAAACATTACAGTGAATCATCAGTTAAATCAATAAAGGGAAAGTTCAGCAAAAAAAATCGTTTATTCACCCTTAAGTTGTTCTAAACCTGTATGAGTTTCTTTGTTCTGTTGAACACAAAAGAAAGTATTTTAAAGAATGTTGTTGGTCCTCATTGACTTTTATAGTATGGAAAAAAAAAATCATGGAAGTCGATGGGGACCAGTAACTGTTTGGTTCCTCTTCTTTTTTTTTTTTTTTTTGAGGGTAAGTAAATGATGATTTTTTCTTTTTTTTTTTCCCTGAACTATCGCTTTAATCCTAAAAATGAACTATACACCTCAAGTTTTACATGTTGTTTTCAATGACCTTGTCAAATGGCACGGCTCCAGCTTTGTCTTTTTGCCCTTGTTTCCGTTACGCTCGTCCTCACTTCTCTCTTTATGAGCCACTGTGGTTGACCTTTGACCTCTGACACCTTCTCACATGGCTGTGAACAATGGAATAGTTCTTAAAGATTCTGAAACATTCCATTTGTTGCACAATCCAGCAGCGCTGAGCCGGTTCCCACGTGAAAGAGAGTCAGGCACGCGAAACTGCCTTCAAGACCTGTACATTACAGACAGACGAGCTTCAGCAAGGACAAAAACTGGACTCTTTCTTGCTTTACTTTTTTTTACAACGGTTTATAGTAATAGTGTTCATAAAAAAGAAAATTCTGTCATTATTTACTCATGTTGTTTCAGACCCATATGCCGCTGTTTATTTGAAAGAATTGTCACACAGTTTTTTCACACTAGAAACAGTTCATTGTGACGTCTGTCAAACTCCAAAAAGGATAAAATCACAATTTTGCAAGCTACTTCCTTACAAATATTGGAAAATCTGTGTTTATTTATTTCAGAATGAAAGAAAAAATAAAGAAAAAAAATATTATAATAATTATAAAATATATATAGCCTAATATATACACTATCATTCAAAAAGTTGAGGTCTGTGCATGGGAGTCAGATTTAAAAAAAAAAAAATATATATATATATATATATATATATATATATATTATAATCATTTTTATCATTAAGGAAGTATGAAATTGATCGAAAGTCACAGAATTTCAAATAAATGCTGTTCTTTTAAACTTTCTATTTATCAAAGAGTCCTTAAATAAAATATACATATTGGTTTCCACAAAAATATAAAGCAGCAGCACAACTGTGTTCAACATTGTTAACAATCATAAATGCAGAAAATCATCATAATGATTTCTGAAGGATCATGTGACACTGAAGACTGGAGTAATGATGCTGGAAATTCAGCTTTGATCACAGGAATAAATTACATTTTACTATATATTCACATAGAAAACAGCTGTTTTAAATTGTAATAATATTTCACAATATTACTGTTTTTACTGTATTTTTGATCAAATAAATGCAGCCTTGGTGAGGAAAAGAGACTTCTTTCAAAAACATTTAAAAAATCTTACCGACCCCAAACTTTATATATGTTCTTTTCTTAATAATATGATTGTCACACTTCAAATGTAGGCCAAAAAGCAAACAGTCATTCACACACATAAACACTCTTTATTAACAGCTCACGGACAGATTGTCTGGCTATTAAAGATCAGTGTCCAAAAGAGCAATAACTGTAAAATGACATTCTAGCAGAGATTGAGATAATCAGCATTCACATGACAGAAGCTCGAAATCGTGCTGCAATTATTCAGTTCATTTGAGCTGAACGGATAGAAATCCTGTACAGCAGACATAATAAAACACCAGATGGATGAGCACACTGACACACAAACAGAAATAGAAATGATCCAGGCGAGTGTACCGTCACCAGAATTCATCTGTTTATTATCTAAAAACACAATGTTTTCATCTTTGATCCAGTAACTTGAGATTTGCTAACATCCCAATGCCCTCGATCTCCATTAGGCCCATGAGTGAATCCACATAATATCTAACCCTGAGGAAGCGGATCATCAGGTGTGTGTCTGTAACTTGTGCATTTGTGAAGTTAAAACAAGAATGCAAAACGATGAGTAACATGTTCAGAGAACGCCCTCACAGACTGAAACAACACAATGCAGCCATTCTTCTGAGTTACTGATGAACGATGAACTGGAGTTTTTTCAGTGGAAGAACCTGGAATTATTTTGTCATCTCTCAGTTTGAGTACAAACAGTTCCATCTAGTGGCGGGAAATGAAAACACACTTAAAACGCACATTCGTAGGAAACAGCGTCATCTGTCGGTTGAATTAAGCTAGTGGAAATGCAAACGCTTTTGTAGAGAAATTGTTTGGTTAAAAACAAAAAAAGTTTTATACATACAAATTAGGCCCTGCTCTTTAATACGGCGTTTTTATTAACATTATAAACATCTTTTATTATGTCAGACACAATCAACATATGTACAAACGAACAGCGTATTGTTTGACCATCTGTCAGTTCTTCGCAGTGTTTTTCCACTAGAGTGAGCTACAACCAATCCATCAGGCTATTGGCTTCTTCATCTTTTTGTTTTACAGCATTTGGCAAACCAGCGTTTGGTGCATTAATTTCTCCATCTGAACTGAAATGCCTCTCCATCACTTCTCCATTCCACCCAGATATTAATTGCATGCTTTTTGAATGCCTTTTGAAAATGAGCTCTATCGATGCATTCGTAGTTTGTCTGCCTTCCACTCCTGCATGAGTTGAAACTCACAGAAAGTAGATGTTAATTGCTGTTTATGGACAGTCTGCAATATAATATGAATATATAAGAATGAATAATGTGCGTAATTCGTTAATAAATTATGCATGCAATATACAGTGGCTTTCTTCAGAAATACAAAAACACATTAATAAAGTGTTTTACTGCATTATGCATGTACTTTTTCTAATGCAAAAGTTTGAGATCATTAGATGTTTTTTTCTGCTTTGTTATGTTGAGATCACAAGAAAATGCAAACAATTAAGCAAAATAAGAATGCCCTCGGCTTCCGTACCAGTGGATAGTTGCCACCCAGTGGATAGTTGAAGCATTGCAACTCACAATTATCATCAATCCTGAATGTGTTTGTGGAAGGTTGCAGCACTAATGTTAGTGTCCAGTCCTCTTCACCTTCATCTTCACATCAGCAGGAGTTTCAGAGAAAAGTCTAGAAGATTATTTTGTTGCTTTGGTTCTTTTCTGCATCTTTTGCTTCTCTTGTAAAACACAAGTTCAAGTGTCTAGAGGCCAATTCTCTAGTTCTTCATATTGCAGAATATTTATGGTTAAACAGATTGCTTCTAATAAATAAGTCTTCTCTGGGCATTGACAAATTACTTCCTTTCAATATTTTGAAATAAAAAAGTTTGCGTCTGCAAGGTCTGGGAAGAAATTCTCAGTATTGCATCAACAGCTGATTTGGCATTTTGCGTATCATTGCCACAACATTTCATTGTTTCTAAATCACGCGTATGGGTTTAGCAGTCTTTATAATGCATTTTCTGTGTTTTTTCATGTGAAAGTTTTCTGACTACTGTGGGTGTAGATTCATTTTTTAAAAGGAAATCTCTGACCTTTGACAATGTTCTGTTTCCTGAACAAAACCGGTCAGACTTGGATCATATGTTTTGCTCTTTGTACCTGTCAAACAAATTAGTCATCGAAAATCTGCTGTCACCTCCACACGGTCACCCTGAACTGTGTTTAAGATCAAATCCAGGACTAAAGCAAGGGAAACATGATGTACAATGATTAAGAAGTCATTCACATTTCTAGGCGATTAATCAATCACATGAGTAGTTGCTTGCATTGATTAAAGTCAAATTTTGTTCCATAAAGTTTTGTTCAAATGTGCTTTCATTTTTTGTGCTTGTTATGCTTATAATCTATTAATTATCAAATAAAAAAATTAAAAGCAAAATCTCCTTTTCTTTCTTTTTCATATATTTACATAATCTGTTGCACGTTTTTATTTGCATTTTGGATCATTTTATTATTTTTTTATTGTTGTATTTACAAATGAAGTAATCTAAATTTAGTAAAAGAAGTCTTGCTTTACAGTATCCTAATGATTACGTTTTTTAATGCATTATTAATTATGCCTTGTAATGCACCTTAGAATACACTGCATGGACTCATGAATGATTGTAACCAGTTATATTAGATTATAATATTTATGTTACTCCTTTAGAAAGTATAATGCATTAAAACACATGACAAACAACCATTAACAAATATAACAAGGAATCTGCTAATATTATAATGCATTTTAACTTTTGTTATAATTATTTATGAAAATATATAATGCATTATAGCATATATTATGAATACCTTTATAATGCATTATACGTAAAGGCTTTAAGTAAAGTGTTGGCGATTCTTCTCTGATTAAGATTGCTCTTTATGATAACTTTGACTCTTTATGATAACTGATTAAGACTGATTATGATAAGCATGTCAGTACATTTTCACATTTTTTTTTTTTTATTGTAGGTCTTCTTGACACTTTTATAATTTTGTACAGATAGTAGGGTTATGGCAGCAAATGATGGTGAGCGTCAGGTTTTCTCAGGACATCGGTCAGTCAAACTGAGAGAAATTCTGAGAAATCTTACGAGATTTTCAGAGACAGCTCAAAGAAAGTATGGATTAAGGAGTGTGGTGACATCATGATGGGTTTGAACATGTGACCTCTGGAACCAGCAGCTTCTGTAAACATAAGAACATAAAAACACAAGCGGCTTTAAAACCCGTCAGTCTTACAGCAAACATGAGACCCCATAACAAAAAAGGACTTAAATATTTATACTGTCCAAAATCTATTTATATAACATAATGCATTTACCCAAAATGTATTATAAGATTTGATGTGTAATTTCTAGTGTTCCTTCAAGTATATTTTACCATTTATTTTAGCATTGATTTTTAAATGCTTTAAGCTGTAATATATATTGGCCAGTAATATTAACGTTAGCCTAATGTTGCAATATTAATTGCTTAACGTTTCAGTTGACCTCTAAAATCATCCTTCTCAACACTTTGATTTAATGTCATAACTGTGTTCGCCATAATTCAGGTTGCATTCAGTGAATTGTTTTTCAAAAAATAAAATTGTGGAAGTGTCACTGAATCAAACATTTCCCTCACTGCAATAGTACAACAACAACCACAATTCTCATTTCATACAAGGTCACTAGTATGAAGAAGGAATTTATATAATAAATAATATATAATTATTGTTTTCCAAACAGGTTCTTTTGAGATTTTGTTGCCATAACAACAGCTTTTTATTTTTCAAAATGTTGATATGGTGATGTCTGAGTTCAAATAAAATTAGAGATGATTTTATTATTTTTACAGGATTGGGATTGATATTAGTAAGACATCTTGCTTTTCTGTTATTTTCGTCAGATTCTCATGATCAGTTTTATTGTTCACTAAGCACCAATTGAAAATAAATTAATAAAATTGATTTTCCATTAACATTTCTGCATATATTTACTCATATTGCATATATTGGAGGAAAAGTGAGCCAGAGAATGAGGGATGAGAAACAAAGTGAATGGATCTCAACCAGGAGCTATACATCTATGAAAGTTATATTAAAATCACTTAATTAAAATGTTGAACCCAGATTATTATAGTACAGTGAATAAACTGCAATCATATTACTTGCTCTTGATAAATCAATTAGAGTTTCAATCAGGAGAATTGTGACATTTGGTTGCACTTTATTTCGATGGTCCAGTTTCTATATACTAATTGTAACGTTCTGGTGCCGTTCGCCATTTTTGACCGAAATATTTTAATTATTATTATTATTATTTTTTTTACTTCATTGAAATTGTACGAAACTTATTTTTTTTAACTTAAAAAAAATCATGGACATGGTCCTGAAAAAAGTCTTATAAATATATCAAATGACAAGTATTATATAGTAATTTTTTGAGATATCAACCTCAAATTTAGAGCACAACTTGTTCAGATTTATGGCTTTGATTTTCTCACAGTTTTAGAGTAAATGTGTCTTGAAAACATATATTTCATATAAAAATTAAAAATGACATTTTTGTGCATTTTTCATAAAAATAAATGATTATTATTTTTTTTACTTTCTTCACTTCAGCAATAATCTGCCACGTGTCGTCTTTAAAAAGAGACCAAACTGAATTCTTCAAAGCATTCAAGATTCATGCAAGTTTAAGCTGGAAATTTCATTTTCAGGTCTATGCTCAAAAAGTGAATAAATGGATTAAAACTACTGCATACATATCATTTAGTATCATCAAATCCCCTAAAAATACAAAATATGAAATAAAAAACATTATAAAAATAAAATATAGTACAATCATTTCATTTAAATAATAAAAAATGTGTAATTTTTGACAAACACACAAACAGTACCAGGGAGTTAAGTAAGTATTATTAGTATAAGAGTATTGACTGTTGGGTTCGAGTTGGTAAAATAAGTTGAAGTGTAGTTGCAAAGTTACTTCTAGTCAGTATGTCTAAAGTGGACCATCGAAATAAAGTGTTACCTGACATTTTAATTGAATCTTTTGAAATCTCTCAGTGCACCCACTCTTTTATTAACTATTTATTAGTTTGATTTGTTCGTCATAAAACGTATCTCTTTTAAATTTTAAGCGGAAAAGGAGAGGCCAGTGCTAGTGTACATATTTTTTTACAATACCAAGAACAAACTCTGTATTATTCACCTGAATTCTGAGTATTACAAGAGCGCTTGTTCTGTTAAATCACAAACTCCTCTGGTGTAATTCTGTCTCTCAGAGACTGGACTGATTCTTCAAACTCTAACTCTAAACCTCCTAAAGTTAATAAGTGACTTTTATAAGAAACAAAAAACAAACGCACACAAAATATCAGTTTATGGCAGCAAATAAGAGGGACAAGCATAAGAACAGAACATAGCTGTGATTGACAGGACAGCAGAACCAGTTTTAGGCTAAGAGTAGACTGAAAGGAGTCATATTCTTGATATTTTAATATGAGACTTTGATGTACAGTGTAAACATACTGTAACTTTCAGAACTTCCTGTTCAGTCCAAAAGGAGCATTTATTGAGCTGCAAATCCAGCTAACATAACTAACATAAGTGGACTCCTGCTAAACATACAAAATAACACAAATATTTATGATAAGACCAGCTTTTAACCAGCGTTCAGCTGTTACTGTGGGCTATAAAGTTTGTTATAAAATTGCACCTCCCCATTTGACCATATGTGATATTTTTCTATCTTTGTCACATCATGAAATTATTTATAACTTTTATATAGGGTGTTTTTTTTACTCTTTTTTTCTTTGTGTTGACAGACACAGTATGTGAATATCTGTTATATTATAAAACTAAAACCTTTTCCTTGAAAAGAAGCATTTTATATTACAACTAATTATGCTAAAATATAAATTGTAATAAAAAACATGTGCAAAAATAGTTTTAAAAAGACATTTGTCTAATTAGATATTCTTAAAGGGTTAGTTCACCCAAAAATTAAAATGATTTACTCACCATCAAGCCATCCTAGGTGTATATAACTTGCTTCTTTCAGCCAAACACAATCAGAGTTATATTAAAAAAATATCCTGGCTCTTCTGAGCTTTATAATGGTAGTGAATGGTACCTGAGATTTTGAATAATTTTAATATGATAATTTTAATATAAAAAGCTCATCAATCCATCATAAAATTTATCCATACAGCTCAAGGGGTTAATAAAGGCCTTCTGAAGGCCTAAATTATGGGATAATTTTCGTTTTTGGGTGAACTAACCCTTTAATTCACCTGCTATTGACTATAATCATTATATGCCATTTCAGGCATTTTCACTCCCTCTATAGCAAAAAAGTGAACCGTGTTAAAATGTAATTGCATAATTAAATCAAATTAATTTCTGTCTTGATCAATAACATAAAACTATTGATGCTCATTTCCACCCTGGAATAAAAAAATACAAAGGTAATTGCAACTTGAACACAATTTGAAAGAAAAAAGGCAGAATTGCAAGTGATAAACTCACAAGTGAATTTAAAGGGTTTTTTTTCCTTTGTGATTTGTGAGATTCCAGCAAGAGAAAAAGTCAGAATTGTGAGTCACCTTTTTTGTTATTTATTCTGTGGCAGAAACAAGCTTCCATATAAAAAAACACTGTTCCACCTACAATTTTTTAAATTCATAAGTTCAAATGTGAACTAAACGTTTGAAGCATAATGAAGGACATTGGCCTATAAGCTCTGTTGACTGGCAACATACACCAAATGGTTTACAAAACACAGACAAAGTCCATCCCAAATTCACAGTCACAATGATTCTTCCCACATATAGAATCAATTTGATTCCGCAGACACGGTCATGAATTCCTCAACATCACTGGATCATAAAATTGGTGGAGCATAATTATCAATCTTTGAAATACCATCGTACACCAGCATGCATGCATTTCAGGTCCTAGTTGGTTTGTGGTGGTTTAGTCCCGGTCTTGCATGTGGACCAGGATAGACATGTTCTGGTAATGCTGGTCAAAGCATGTTCTTTGCTGGTTAACCTGGTTAATTAAGTCTAGTGTGATCATCACCTGCATTCAGAATATACTGGTGATCAGCCATGCTGGCCTGTTTAACAGGGAACATAGAAATCATTCATAAGATAAGATACAGACTTTACATTTGATCTATTACTATGTTTATATTGAGTGCTGACTTGATCATTTTTGAATTTTTATCCTACAGCAAGAAGTAAAGAATGTAAACAAATGTTTCAGCTTCAAAGGAGCCGTAAAGAATTAGACTGATATTTATCAGATTGAACTGTTTGTTCAGTTTCAGCTCTAGCGGGCCTGAAGGCCACAATAAAGAAAATGAAAGTTATCATCATATTATCTTCTTTATTTCATAGAAACCAAGCTGTGCTCTTTGGTCTGATTGTGGAACTGATCTGGCAGCTTTCCTGTCCAACTGTCGAGGCACAAACGCTGCTTTACTAGGAAGTACTGCAGGTGAACATGTCTTGACTTTTGCAATGGAAAAGTTTCATTCAAATTAGCTTGGAAATTTTAATATATATATATACACACACACACACACACACACACACACACACACACACACACACACACACACACACACACACACACACACACACACACACACACACACACACACACACACACACACACACACACACACACACACATTACCTGATCAGAGCAGAGCCAAAGGTAAACTTTGGAACATCAGCAGAATAAAATGATCATGCAAACTGCTGAAACCACCAGAATCGATGCTGAAAGGACCAACATACCTGGTTATATATATATATATATATATATATATATATATATATATATATATATATATATATATAATTGTAGTTCATATAAATATATAAATGTAATGATTAATACATAGCTCTTGGCAAGTTAATAGTTCTACCAATATATATATATATATGTATATAGACCAGTCCTTCTCATGGGTGTCACCAAAATGAAGTGCCTGTAAGGATGAAGGTTAAATAAATGAAAGGTTAAATAAAAGGTTAAGGATGACAGGTGCTAAACCCCTCCCAAAATTTCCCAGATCTCCTCCCCAAAACACAGGTGAGTTGGCAGAATATAAATTTTGTAAACTTTGCTTGGTCACACTGGCACTTGTGTCTCCAGAGAGGCTTCTGGAATACAAAGCACCAGATTTTGGGTTGAATTAATTAGGAAAATGGGGCTTGGTGTGAGTGGACTATGGTTATCTTGATTATATCTTCTGAAACAACCAGCATATGTTACGTTGTTACTTATGTTACGATGCTGGTGAGCTGGTTTGTCCCAAACGGGAAGCTTAATTAGTCAACAAGCTTCACCAGAAAGACCATGCTGGTTAATCAGCGTTACAGACCAGCGACAAACCAGCATAAGCCAGCATGGACATTCATGCTGGTGTATGCTGGTCCTTTCAGCATCGATTCTGGTGGTTTCATCAATCAGTTTGCTTGATTATTTTCTTCTGTTGAAGTTTACCTTTGGCTCTGCTCTGATCAGGTAATGTGTTTTATAGACGGGGAACGATGACTACAAATTGACAGCAACTTCTGAGGATAGAATCAAAAAGCCCAAAAAGGTGAAAAGAAAGAAGAGGGATGTGGACGAACTGAAGAAAGAAGTGGAACTGGTGAGAAATGCATATATATATATATATATATATATATATCTAGGACATGGAGGCAATATAACCTAATGCTAGTATGATCTGAAACTATAACCACCCAGAATACTTTCTCAGCTATACTCACAAAACTACATTATTTCATTATTTTCTGCATGATTTATTATGCTGGCCAAAAATGGGTTTTTAAAGATTTTATGTGGAGAACTGAGATGCAAGGTTTTCTTCTCTTCTGCAGGATGACCACAAGCTGACATTGGATGAACTTTCACGCAAATACGGCACTGACTTGAACAAGGTGAGAAAAGGTTGTGTGACGTTAACTGAAATTTGATGTATTACTGCATTTGGTGTTACTCTATATTCATACATTTTGCCTTCTTTTTATTTAATATATAAAGAGATAAAGAAATGTATATTTAAAAAAAATGTTAATGTTAATGAATGTTTTATGTTAAGCTTAAGATACCTTAAGCTAAAAACCCTTACCTGTTAAAAAATAAAAAAATAAAAATTGTAGCCTTGAAGTGCATAGAAACCTGTGTATGTGTTTTCAAATTTTGGTGTTTTAATTTCAAGTAGCCTTCAGTATTAAGTTGAAACTGTGTTTTTTTTTGTGTTTTTTTTTCTTCATTTCTGTATATGTTTAACTACTCAATGTTCATACCCTATGGCAGGGATTGTCGTCTTCTCGTGCAAGGGAGATCTTAGAGCGTGATGGGCCGAATGCCCTGACCCCACCGCCTACGACCCCAGAATGGGTCAAGTTCTGCACACAGCTCTTCGGTGGTTTCCAAACACTGCTGTGGCTTGGTGCACTTCTTTGTTTCACGGCATATGGAATCCAGGCTGCCTCTTCTGAAGAACCAGCAAATGACAATGTATGAGAGAGAAAATGTTTCTTTTTTTTTCATTATGTAGTTTCATTTAAATACATTTACATGTATGCATTTAGTAGATGCTTGTATCCCAATCCCAAGTGACTTACATTGCTTTCAAGGTGTATATTTTTTTATTGGTCCATGCATTCTCTGGGATTCGAACTAATGACCTTAGCGTTGCTAGTGCCATGCTCTAGTGTTTCACCTACAGAAATGTAAAAAAAAAATTCTATACAAGTAGTTCAATGTCAATTCAATGTAGATTATCATACACTTTGTGCCTTTCTAAAAACCTAACTGTGGTTTTGCAGCTGTACCTGGGACTTGTACTTGCTTTTGTTGTAATAGTCAACGGATGGTTCTCATATTATCAAGAATCCAAGAGCTCAAAGATCATGGAATCTTTTAGGAACCTTGTTCCTCAGGTATAGAAATTGTGTCTTACAAAACATTGCATGTTCAAATGTAGCTTTCCCATGGCACAAAAGTAGTCATTGTTCTGTTCTGGTAATGTAGCAAGCTCTAGTTATGCGTGATGGAGAGAAAAAGATCATCAGTGCCGAGGAGGTCGTTGTAGGTGAACTTGTGGAAATCAAAGGTGGAGACCGAATCCCAGCTGATCTTCGCATCATCTCTTCACAAGGATGCAAGGTAAGACCTGAATGTCAAATGTGATGTATCCCATCAGTACCTTTTTATGAAACTTCCCCTTTACTGTATCAGGTGGACAACTCTTCCCTCACTGGCGAATCTGAGCCCCAGAGTCGTACTCCTGAGTTCTCCCATGAAAACCCTCTGGAGACAAGAAACATTGTGTTTTTCTCTACCAACTGTGTTGAAGGTACATGCAAAGTTTCTGTAGAATGTTGAATACAATTGCATATTACAGGAAATGTGGACAAACTATAGAACTAAATTGCTTGAACATAATGAAACCCTAGGTACTGCAAGAGGGATTGTCATCAACACCGGTGATCATACTGTCATGGGTCGTATAGCATCACTTGCCTCCAGCCTGGATGGTGGAAAAACGCCAATTGCAAAAGAGATCGAGCACTTCATCCATATTATCTCTGGTGTAGCTGTGTTCCTGGGCATGACCTTCCTAATCCTCTCCCTGATACTTGGATATGGTTGGTTGGAAGCAGTTGTTTTTCTGATTGGAATTATTGTTGCAAATGTACCTGAAGGTCTTCCTGCCACTGTAACTGTAAGTCAGGGTGCTTCTTTCGTTATGCTTCTTGTTGTTTAATCACCTGTATCTACTTTTCAAGTTATTAAATCCAGGTTGTATTTTAGTATGTCTGTGCCAAAAATTATTACTTGACTTTATGTATGTTTGCATTTACTCATGTAGGTGTGTCTAACTCTGACTGCAAAACGAATGGCAAAGAAGAACTGCCTGGTGAAGAATCTGGAAGCCGTGGAGACTCTTGGCTCGACCTCCACCATCTGCTCTGACAAGACTGGAACTTTGACCCAGAACCGAATGACCGTCGCTCACATGTGGTTTGACAACCAGATTCATGAAGCAGACACCACTGAGAACCAGAGTGGAACCGCATTTGACAAGAGCTCTGCTACTTGGGCCGCCCTCGCACGTGTCGCTGGCTTGTGCAACCGTGCCGTCTTCCGTGCTGAACAGAGCCATCTCCCAATCCTTAACGTGAGCTTCTGCTAGCTATCTTTATATCTATATGAGCGACATGAATATATGCAAGGCTTGCAACTTATTCAATTCCAATAGCTAACATATAACATCATGTTATTGTGAGTGAACACTTTTCAATTTAATCTTTTGTAGCGAGAAACAGCTGGTGATGCCTCCGAGTCTGCCTTGTTGAAGTGTATTGAGCTGTGCTGTGGTTCAGTCACTGAAATGAGAGAGAAGTACACAAAGATTGCTGAAGTCCCTTTCAACTCCACCAACAAATATCAGGTATTTTTGTTGATGTATTCTTTAGAAATTATGATGCAGATTTGACTGGTCGACCTAACAGTACCTCAATATGCCTTTTCTAGGTCTCAATCCACAAGAATCCCAATTCCTCAGAGTCTAAGCACCTGCTGGTGATGAAGGGAGCGCCTGAGAGAATCTTGGATCGATGCTCCTCTATTTTGATTCAAGGAAAAGAGCAGCTTTTGGATGATGAAATGAAAGATTCATTCCAAAATGCTTATTTAGAACTTGGAGGTCTTGGAGAAAGAGTGCTGGGTAAAGTAACCTTATGTAGTTCACCTGTAAAAAAATCACTAAAGTTATGACTGCAGAAGAATATGAACACACACAATGGTTAATTACAGCATGTATGAATAATTATGTGTTCTCCTTCACAGGCTTCTGCCACTTTAGCCTCCCTGATGACCAGTTTCCTGAAGGTTTTGCATTTGATTCTGAAGAAGTGAACTTCCCAACTGAGAATCTGTGTTTTGTTGGCCTTATATCCATGATTGATCCTCCTCGTGCTGCTGTACCAGATGCTGTGTCCAAATGTCGGAGTGCTGGAATCAAGGTGTTGTCCTCATTTGAGATCTACTGGTTAAATATACTGTGCCTGTATTACATTATTCAAATAACAATTACTTGTGACCATTCAAATTACAGCTAAGGTTATCAATTCAAAGCAATTTAAATGAATGATTTTTCCAATACAGGTTATCATGGTTACTGGTGACCATCCAATTACAGCTAAAGCTATTGCAAAGGGTGTTGGTATCATCTCTGAAGGCAACGAGACTGTGGAAGACATTGCTGCTCGTTTGAATATCCCTATTGGAGAGGTTAATCCAAGGTAATCCAAACATCCCAGCCACATAAAACAAGGCAATGTTTTCAGGTAAAAAAATATAAATGGTGAACATCACTGGAATTGCTCTAGATGTCTGCTAATACAAAGTGTGCCTCTAGAGATGCTAAGGCCTGTGTGGTCCATGGTGGAGAACTGAAGAATATGAGTGAAGAACAGCTGGATGATATCCTGAAATATCATACCGAAATTGTGTTCGCCAGAACTTCTCCTCAACAAAAGCTGATCATTGTGGAAGGTTGTCAGCGACAGGTACCGTCAAAGAATTATCTATCCAATCCTAGATGATTTTACCCAGCAGGGACCATTAAATGCATATTTTCTCTCATCAGGGTTCCATTGTAGCCGTAACCGGTGATGGTGTCAATGATTCTCCTGCTCTGAAGAAGGCTGACATTGGTATAGCTATGGGTATTGCTGGATCTGATGTTTCCAAACAGGCTGCTGACATGATCCTTCTGGACGACAACTTTGCCTCAATTGTCACTGGAGTAGAAGAAGGTATGACAAGTTATTAGGAACTTAACTGATTTAGGATTTATGAAGGTTACTTTGATACTTATTTTTCAAACATGTATTCCACTTCAGGTCGTCTGATCTTTGACAACTTGAAGAAGTCCATTGCCTACACCCTTACTAGTAAGATCCCGGAGATGTCACCTTTCCTCTTGTTTGTCCTTGTGGGTATTCCTCTTCCTCTGGGCACAGTCACCATTCTCTGCATTGACCTGGGCACTGACCTGGTAAGAAAAAGTACTATTAGTGTAGAGAACTTTAAATTATGCAGTCTCTTTTTAATTTGTTTTAATCGTCATCACAGATTCCTGCTATCTCATTGGCATATGAAAATGCAGAAAATGACATCATGAAGAGGCAACCCAGAAACGCTAAAACAGATAGGCTGGTGAACGTGAGGCTAATCAGTATGGCATATGGTCAAATCGGTAAGAGCATTCTTACCAAAACTGAGGTCTGGATGTTTTGAACATGACATTGATTAAAAATCTGTAATATGGGCAATTCATTCATTTTATTGTCAATGCTTTCCTTTTTAGGTATGATCCAAGCAGCTGCAGGGTTTTTTAACTACATTGTGGTTATGGGTGAGAATGGATTCTGGCCCAGTTATCTGCCAGGACTTCGAGTTGGCTGGGAAGACAGATCTATCATGGACCTGGAAGATAGCTATGGTCAACAATGGGTAAGCATCAAAGTTCTAGCAAAACCTGATAAATGTGAAACAACAAAGCTTTTATATCATTTTATGCATTTGAAAAATCCACCATTTATAGTATACTGTAGTATAAACATACCTTTGTTCTTGTGTGTTTTGTTGTCTGATGCAGACCTACGAGGCCAGAAAGATTATAGAGTCCACATGCCACACGGCATTCTTCATTAGTATTGTGGTTGTGCAGTGGGGTGACTTGATCATTGTAAAGACCAGAAGAAATTCCATTTTACAGCAAGGAATGAAGTATGTAAACAAAAGGGATGCAAACAAGCTTCAAAGAAGCCATAAAAATTGGTGGATTGTTTGTTCAGTTCCAGCTCAGGGCTGGTCACCTCTAAAGCCTTATCATAATTGGTTATTTTTTCTTTCCTAGAAACAAAGTCCTCATCTTTGCTTTTTTTGAGGAAGCTGCTATGGCAACTTTCTTGTCCTACTGCCCAGGCATGGACGTTGCTGTCAGAATGTATCCTTTAAGGTAAGTGGACATATCTATGTAATGGAGATCTTAATGTTCAGATCTTTTCACTGACTTTGAAAAGAATAAAAATGGCATGTCAGAAATTAAAAAATAACAGTAAAATGGACAAAAAATAAAACTTCTGTTCTTTTATTTAGACCATTGTGGTGGTTCACTGCCTTCCCTTACGCACTTATCATCTTCATCTATGATGAAGTTAGAAAATACATCCTACGACAGAATCCAGGAGGTAATATCAGATTTTCTCCTACAGATGTTGGCAGAGTTCATTAACCTCAACTGAGTTTGTTGTATTTCATTACATTGAGAGATTAAGAATGAACTGGGTCTAATATCTGTGCTATTGTGTTTCAGGCTGGGTGGAACAAGAAACATACTACTAAAACAAGACGTTCTATTGCAAACTCATGTTAGGAGACATTTTTTTAAATGCTCAAAATGATACAGAATCTGGTAAATTTCAGGAAATAAATGTTAAATAACATGGAGCTGAATTTGTGTGTGCGTTTTATTAAACTAAAAATAGAGAAATAAAAATAGTGAACATGCACAAAAATTTATAGTGCAAAAAAAAAAAAAAAAAATAAGAAAAGAAAAAGAAATGACCAATTTTGCCACAAATCAAATATAAAAAAATCTCTCTCTCTCTCTCTCTCTCTCTCTCTCACACACACACACACACACACACACACACACACACACACACACACATATATATATAAGTTGATCTGTACGAAAGATGAGATGCAATAGGATAAATAAGGATATAAATTTAAATCCATAATCCTTAGATATTGAGGTGCACCATAATGGTGTAGTTACATAATCTACCAGCAGGGGTCTGTTGCTATACAAGGTCTATTTAAATCATACCAAACCTAACCAACAGTTAACATTTAAAGGAGCATTTCACCCATGGGAACATTCATCTTTATTGAAAGTGGGTCATATATGTAGTTGAAATATAATACAATTTTCGAATTTGGTTCCTTCTTGACCGAGTAAAGACAGAAAGTAACTTTAGGGCGCATTTGTACTGAAAACCACAACTCCCACACTGCTCCACATTGCACAGCTCCGCAAGCCACTCCCACTAATCCAGAACAATGCTGAGGAGGTATCCGCCTATCAGATTCCGAGAAAGCACTCTACAAGGCTGGGTGCCGCCAGAGTTTAAAATTCATTTCACAGAAAAAAAAATCTAGTTTGTTGCCGAAATCATTATGGAATTACTCCTCGTTTCTATTTATGTTGAATGTTCAGTCCGAACATTGTAATGCAATTTGGTTTTGCAAAATAAGAATAAAAATATGTAGGCATTAGCATTATTTTGTTATCAATTATCATGTAAGGTAACAGTAGGTTAGTAACGTTAGTTCCACTGATGGAATGTTGGTCGTCCAAATTTATCCAACATACACGTGGAATAAAACACTAATAAGGAAAACAACGTAAATGTGAACCATTTATTTCAATAATGATATCAACAAAAATAATTAGGTTAAGTTCAACAAAAGTTCAACAATACAATAGTATCAACAATAGTTCCTCCTGAGCTTCCTCAACTTATTGGTGCCCGCAGTACTGGCAATCAGATTTCATGTTTATTTCCTTCCATCATTGTCGTAACTTCCCATCTGGCTCCACAGCGCTTGTTAGCTTAGCTTCCAAACAAGATGGAGGATATTGCTATTAGTTTCGGCAAGTGAAGTCCCACCCACTGATCTGTAATAGGTCTGTAGCATGAGTGGGCCCCTCCCCCTGAATAAATGATGAGCTAGTGTTTGTAGTCAATACAAAGTTTGTTAGCTTATACAAAGAAATGGGACTTCCTGCTTTTTATGACGCAAAATGACGATTTTTACATCATAAAAAGCAGGAAGTGGAACACTTAAATCCTTATTTCTCCCATCTCAGGAGGAAATAAGGGAATAAATCATGACCATTCAAAAATATGACTGGGTTTCTAAAGATACAAAGCTTAATGCAACTGGGTGAAGTGTCCCTTTAAATTAATATGATACAAACAAAAAATGTGTATGTCTATAACTGTCTTTTTAATGCAGAAAAGTTTCACAAGTTGATTCTCATGCACAGCTGAGAGAAAGCAGGACTCATTAACAACAGCAAAGTTTAATGTGACTAATTGCTGCATTTATCAGACACTTTTACGCTAAGCACCTTACTGTATTCAGTTTACACATATCAGACAGTTTATATCTATCTGAACTTGCATTCTCTTGGAACTGAACCAATAACCTCTAATACTGAGAATTCAGGTACTTCTTGGTATCATGTGGCATTGTGAGAGATGTTTATACATATCAGTGAAACCAGCAGAACATGCTGAACATCAGTCAAACATTCCATTATAAAAACATTAGATCCACAAAAGTGTGCCATGATGTCATCCTCAGCTGTGTTATACTACTAAACGTTTGTAGGAAGTAATGTTGGCATGGGGGCTGTGAGGCTCTGTTGACTGACAAAACAGAACACAGTTTACAAAACAAGACGGTCCAATCAAAATTAGTGCGTAATTGTACCCATTTATCAGATTTATTACAATTTAGTCATTCATCACTTACCTTTAAAATGGACAATCGGCCAAAAGTCATACAAATAAGACAGCATCTCATTTTTTACGTAAAAGTCTTTCATAAATACAGACAAAATAAATACTCAAAACATATAATTGCATACAAAACAAGTGCATGAATTTATATAGGAGGGATATTACTTTCAATATTAGCTAATTGATATAACAAAACATAACTGGGAAGTGATGATTAAAGATTAAATTAACGTTTAAGATAGATGACACCTGCTAAACTCCTCCCAAATTTTCCCCAAATCCAGCCCTTAAAGTAGGTTAAGCTGACATAGAAATTTGTCAGCCTATTTTGGACACACAAGGATTTGTGTCTCACGGTGGCCGACAGGTTTCCTATCCAAAGCACCACATTTGGATTGAAATAAGGAAAAAGTGCTCGGTGAACTCTGGCTGTCTTACCTAGAGTTTTTCTTCTTTTCTTACCATTTGATGTTTCATTTGTTGTGTAGATTTTTTGCTATTGTCTCTACTTTTTTAAGGGGTCAGGTAAGGTTACCGTTTTATGTTTTAAACAAAGTTTTATGTATAGTTAAGTTTCACTTTTGTCATTAGGGGTCAAAAGGAGGCATATACATATATGCTTTCATAGGAATCACTGTATCATGTGCTCTGTATCATGTTATCCAAAGCAGACATGACAGTGATGAACTTTCAGAAAGTTAATTCTGTAAGTATTGTGCCTGTAATAAGTGTTTTGTAGGGTTCTTTGGGCAAAAGTTTCTGCCATTAAAGTGTAGGTGTGTATAAAAGTGTGTAAAAGGTTAGGCTATTTACTACTGTTATAAATTACTACATTACATTTAAAGCTGGTGAGTGTGAGTTCTGCAACACTAGTGGCACCCAACAGAACTGCAAAAAATAATGACAAACAGAATTGCATTGTTCAGCAAAATCCTACATCAAAACACATGACATTGGTTGAGCCAATGTCGCAGAGAAAAAAAAAAAAACAGATCAAAGTTCTCTAATTCTGTTTGGTGCCACTAGTGGAGCACGGCAGGTTCAATACATTCATTAAATATTATAAATCAATTTATTATACCATAAATGTATAAAAATGAGTTGCAGGTGATCAAGTTAAAATGTTCAGCTCCTGAGACCTCTCACATCTGACACACATGGAAAGTATTGAATGATGCATTGTATAATGTTCTCTTCTTAAAATGAGAAAAATGTGAAATTAAAGATTCAAGAAAGTCAAGTGAATACTTGCTTGTGGTTCAGGCTGTGTCTCTTCTTGACTGAGCGCTCAAGGAAGCTGGTGGAAGAATCGTGAAAGGGACAGTTGATGATGACGGAGAAACTGCTGATGAGATGCGGCCAATCCATGATTAAAAGGGAGATCTTTTCTGTCCCTCGATTAACAGGGCAGTAGATGAATATAGAATAAACTGATGATTGAAGAAGCATTCTGTATCTCCACAAATGGCAAGAGGATTATGGGTACACGACACCCTGCAAACATCACCCTGTACTCTGGAAGGATAATAGTTGTTCTAGCTGTAAAACAAGACAAAGATAAATAAATATTTTGGGTTTTTTTCACAAACAAAAAATTTGGTGTTTGTCGACTCAAATAACTGAAGTGTCAATGTAGTATCATGTAAAAGCAATAGTTTTTTTGGTTAGCCTACCTATACAATTGTTGAAACGCTTTATTTACAGTCTTCCATCATTAATGTATTCAATGAGAAACCGCCTCATTATAGAAGCTCTTCATATTATGTGAGTGTACATTATTAAAGCACTTTTTGTTTAGGGGTATTTTTTTTTAAATGTTCCCCGCCATTGATGAAAATTTCCATCATTAATGAGACAACACTTCCCCACCATTTATGGATATTTCTGGCTTTCCGTGTTTTCACTGTTATATGGTAGGGGGCGCTATGAGACATCTTCTGAAAGAGTACAGAATCTCGGGATCAAAACACAGGTGAACAAGAAGCAGATGCATATGTACAATAACGCATTCCTCAATATTAAACAGCATGTAAATCAAAAGTGCCTAATGTTACTAAATGAAATGTTATTCCAGGACGAGCTACAGGACTGTGAAGCGTTGGGAGTGTTGATGGACTCAATCTACTTCATCTGTGTTTTGATCATCATTTTGAATTTGATCCGGACATAGTCTTTGACAAAAAATGTTGTTGATAAAAAAATAATAAAAATAAAATAAAAAAATAAAAGCGTTGATAAAAAAGAATGTCAAGACAGAATAAAACAGGTTTTTTTGTTTAAAAGCAGAGACTCTGTTCTTTCTTTTGATATATTGCATGTTCAGATATTCATTCAAGAAAATGTTATGAGGGCCATGAAAATTTTCTGAAAATGATTAAAAATGCTGGGGGTGACTGGGAACTTTCTTTAAAAACATTTACATTTATGCATTTGGCAGACGCTTTTATCCAAAGCGACTTGCATTGCATTTCAAGATACACATTTAAATTCTTATCAGTTCTGGCGCTGGCACCAAAACGCTGGCTGGGAAAGAGTTAATGGAGGTAAGTGTATTTGACTTCAGTTATTGAGGGATATTAAAAGATGAATAAAAAACACAGAACATTAGTAACTTTAAATTAACCATTAACTGTCATATAATAGAAGTTTTATATAAAGCTTGTATGACACTAACAGTTAAGCACAAAAGCATTTGTAAATGGTGTTTTATGTAGTGTCTAACAAAAATTAGACTACATTAACACTCGACACATGCTAACATCACATAACATCACATATGGCCTAACAAGTTTTACAGCTTTCACACCAAATATTCATTAGCAAAAAACAAATTATATATTTAAACAAGCTAATCACTTAGCTTAGCTAGCCAGTTCATTTCTTACCTCATAACTGTGCAATTTCTTTCCTTTTTAGTCAGCCAATCAATAGATTCTGTTCCACTACAAACCTCCAGGTTTGTTAAACTCTTTATAACCTTCTCTGACATATATAATTTAACACAGCATATCTATAAAGAGGCGACTATTTGAAGCAATAGCGAAACTGATCGGAAGTGAGACCGTCCCTCACTGACCGTTAACATTTAAACTGAGTGAGCGCGCGAAGTGTGTGAGAGAGAGAGAGAGAGAGAGAGAGAGAGAGAGAGAGAGAGAGAGAGAGAGAGAGAGAGAGAGAGAGAGTAATAACGGATCTGCGCTGCATTCATGCGGTATCTGAATTAAAGAGGAAAAAGCGGCAATTTCGGTTATTGAACTATTAACATGAATAATGAACTTATATTTTATAATTACAATGAGTTTTGGCAGCAGTAAAAAAATAAAATAAAAGTTTGCCAACATGTTAATTTAAGAGGTTAGAGTTCAAACCTCCTGATTCTTCATTTTCTCACAAAATATGTTTTTCCTTCCCTATCACTCAATGAATGTCAACACTGTCAAATAAAGTAGCCTATACTGCCATATCAAATATTTATTGTAATTATACAGTCATATTATCATATTCGTTCGGTTCACATGACGTCACTGTAGCTTTGCGCCGCCATCTTGACGACCGACGGTCTCAGTAATGCCTGCAATATGTTGTGCAGTTGGCTGCAACAACAGCCGAAAGAGGAACCCCGAACTGGTATTTTATTCTATACCAAAAGAAAAGGATAGAAGAAATGTCTCATATTGTACGAATGTCTCATATTGTATCATGTCTCATCTTTCTGCGCGCACACACACGACCCGAAGCGTGCAGCCATAGACCCCTATACAGCGCGCGAGTAATGAATTGAGCTCGGTTTCTTGTCTGAATGGACAAATACACACAACATTATAAATGTCCGTTTTGGAGAGTATTCACGTAAAATATGTCGGTTATGTCTTAAACAGAGTTGTCATCCAGTCTCTTTGGTAGAGATCGAGAGAGAGAGAGAGAGAGAGAGAGAGACGAGGAAAACAAACAAGCATCCAAATGGAAATTATCGCGGCAAGAAAAATGATCTAGCTCATTTTTTTTATCGTGCGATTAATTGATTTATTGACTATCGTGACAGGCCTAATTCAGATTAATGACAGCTAGCCGTGAGCCGTGGCTAACAGCCGGCCACTTAGCTAGCTAACAACTCGCTACCTAGTCAGAGCAAACTATCACCAAAATCATACATTTGAATTTGTTTTATAATACCAACATTCAGGGCCGGCCCGAGGCATAAGCGAACTAAGCGGCTGCTTCGAGTTTAAATTTTTTTAGATGACTTAAACAAGTGACATAAATGAATGAATGAATGAATATGAATGAATGAATAATACAAGACAAGAAAATTCTGATTTCATGATCAATATACCTGCCAACAACTGCTGCTGTGTCTGCCAGCGTTTAAGTCATGCATAATCTAGACACCTCGCGAGTGCATAGACAATTCGTGCGCAACTGCGCATAGTCACGGTATCGGTTTAAGTTGGAGAAAATAGCCGCAGCCCGCAGGGGAACTTAACCTTCTAGGTGTAAGGGTAGCAGTTTGAATAAATAATAAACATAGCAGTTTGAACTCTTCTCCACTTTATTATACCACACATCAGATCACTAACTCCAAAAACCCGCGACACTCCAGTACCAAGTGCGCACGACCCATTCCTATCTACGGCAAGCCCCGAGGGGAAAAATAGATTGCATACACGCATACAACGCGCTCGTATGCTCGCAGTACATCATTACCGGTATTATAGTAACAGACTTTGTTGGATTCTGTCATGTAAAATCCAACATGACCAAAAAATCCAAGTCTGTAACAATAATAATAATAATAATAATAATAATAAATATTTTGAGGACAGTTACACTGTATTGAGTCAGTTGAGAAATAATAATATTTTTACAGTTTTCAACAATAATTGTCATTGTTGAACCCTTGCTCTTATTATGTTTCTGATTTCTCAGTTTTGTCATTATTTTAGCAAATAATTTATTTTATATGTTTTGAGACAGTTTGTTTTAAGAAGTTTCAAAGAGTTAGTAAAAGAGTAAAGAAAAAGTTAAAACTTTTTTATTTAAGTAGGCATCTATTCTTTATTAAGTATTTATTTTGTATTAAAACATAACCTCACTGTATTCGTTTATAATGTATGATTATTGCGTGACATTTGTGTCAATAATCGTCAAGCACAGGTGACTTTGCGTAGTGGGAGGGGGCCCCCAAATCAATTTCTGCTTAGGGCCCCCAAAAGGCTCGGACCGGCTCTGCCAACATTTCCCATGATTAAATATAAATCCTTGGTGGCCAGGTGCCGCACTTTTACGTCTTTTACCCATCCAGCCACAGCATATTGATATGCATAGGTACTCTTGAAAGCCTTCAAGCGATCCCTACTGTATGGGGAGGTGTTATGTACAAGATAAATATATATATATATATATATATATATATATATATATATATATATATATATATATATCATGAAAGGCAAATTGGGGCAAGTCTGGGGCAGATAATAAAGGACAAAAGAAAACTGGGGGTAACAAATAAGGATCGGAGCCTAAAATTTTAATTTTATCCATGTATCTCTGTCTTTCTTTCTCATTCAAATGGGCAGTTTGGGCGGCGCAGGGCGAGATCGGTCGCCAATATGGCGGCGTTCTATTTCTAGTGACGTAGGTGGCATCTATGAATAGGCTAGTAATTATAAAATTGTAATTATAAAAATTATAAAAAAATGTTTTACCTAAGGTGTGATATTCAAAACAATATTATAAAAATATAAAAATAATGTTTTGAATATCACACATTTTGTTAAATTCTTTTTTTTATTATTGTCAGTCAGAATATCATAATGATTGCTAATTTGCATAAATTAATAATAAATGATGTGTTGCTATCTGGGCCCCCACCTTTTTTCTTTAAATTATTATTATAATATTATTATAATTCTTTTTGTAATGACCTAATAAATATAGGCCTATAGTTCAGGATAAATATAAAGGCTGAATATATGGGTCAAATTATACATTTTTATCTCCTCTCCTCATTGCTTTTACACACAACACTTGTGTTCTGCAAAATAAGAACACAATGCCAAAACAAACAATTATTTTTAATTAGTGGCACCAAAAGGTTTCACACTAATTGTCAGCACCCATTCAACTCTCTTAAAATCAAAATGTACCCTCTTTACTTTCTTAATTCACTTTCTCTTTTGGGAATGATCATCAGTGGATGAGTACTTGCACACAAGTACAGTATATACAAGTAGTCTATGTATTCGGTAACACTTTGTTTTACAGTCCTGTTTCGCATGAACATACTGTACTTATTGTAGTAATGACACTAACTAGGTACTAACCCTGAACCTACCCCTAAACCTTAACTTAACCCATGTAGTTACCGTACACTACTCATTACTTTTGTGGTAAGAACACTGTAAGTACATTGAAAGTGCACGTACTGTAAAATTAAGTGTTACCATGTATTCATCAAAGCAGAAAGCTTGCCTAAATAAAAATTTTGATGACTTTTCAACTACATTTGTTGTTGTCACCTAAAATGAAAAATGGGGACTTCCCAGCCACAGGATACACTAAAAAACCCATGTATGAGTCAAATATGGGAAAACCCAATGTAATTTAAAAAATTTAAACCAACGGTTGGGTTTGACCATATTTGATCCAAACATGGGTTGAAACAACCCAGCATTTTTTTTAGAATGATGGAAGGAATGATAGAAAAGCTTCCTATTTTTATGGCTTACCTTTTTATTCAAAACCTTAATCCAAACAAAAGTTGTTTATTAATACGACTTGTTCAATAAAGTCGACTCTTTGTAAAATTTGATAATGCATTTTGCCTCTGCACCGCTTTTGGCCTCGTCTTATTTCCTCTCTACTTTGGTGTGTGGAAATTAGTTTGTTTCCTGAACACATGACTCACACGCCACATGAACTTCTCTCTTTGCTGCTTTAAATATTTAAATGATGTCACTGAAGTTTCAGAATGTGTATCAAATCGTTGTAGGGTCTCTTAGATGAGTTCAATCTGATCCTTTTGAAGCAAATACTGCATATATGCTTAATGTTCAAGGTCCTTTCAGCTGGAGTCACTCAAGTTTTCCTACTGATTTGGTTGAATGAGTCTCTTATCAGATGCAGTTAGAAATTATTAAGTAAGTGGTAAATGTAAAAAGGTATTTCTGGTAATATATTTGAGATGATATATCAGATAACGTGCCACTAAACCAACTGTGATCACACATGTCAGTTAGGTGGCACTTCCTGTCTTACTAGTGGGCGGTTCTTCGCCAGCATAATCTGCCGTATGAAACAACCCTTGTGTCGTTTAGTCAACAAATACTTGAGTAAATTGGCCCTCTGTTCTTGAGGCACCTGCTTCGCCATCAGGCAGCAAGTTTGTTGGACATTATGTCCTGTGTTGGACTTTTCCCAGTAACCTGATATGCAGATAGTCTGTTAGTCTGAAGAGGAAGGCAAAAGTCTCTTTCTGACTAAAAACTGTGTGTTTGCAGCAGATTAAAGGCATTTTGTGATGAATGTGGATGCATCACTGAAGGAAAAGAGCCTAAGGAACACAAGATATCACTTTGTGTGTGAAGTGCATGAACCATTAATAGATGCATTATTGAGTCATTTGACACTGCTCGAACTTTACAACTGCTTTCAACCAACATGACCCTGCTAAGGTTCCTATCATTTATTCACTCCCAGCATCTGAAAAAAGACTCCTCCAATGTCAGTAAATCTGCTCTTTCCAAAGAAGTTGCCTTTGCCTTGAGGAAAGGTTTAAAAAGCAAGTTCAAGCTTTCCTCAATGTTAAGGTTAATTGATGAATCACTGATCTTATAGGGAAATGGCCATATTTAGCGACTACACTCCTTAAAATAAGTGGGTTTTCCCAGCGATGCCATTGATGACCCATTTTCGGTTCCCCAAATAACCTTTCAGTGATCTGTTCTTAAAAGAACAATTTTTACACACTGGAAATGTTCTGTGGTCAAAGGTTTGAGAGTTGGTTTGTGGCCTTTGTTTTTAAGAGTGCACATACTGTACGTATATCTCAACAGAAAGCATGCTTTGACTCATGCTTTGGATATTTGGTGTCTTGCAGTCTATAAAAGACATGGAATGAAGAGTTGAATAACCAGTTTTAAGAAAAGCTGTTTGTCATTCTAAAATAAAGACATGTGCATTGTTCTAACAGAGGGATTGTTCATTGATCTTGAGAGACATTTGCAATGAAGCACAAAGCAATACATGCAAATTGCGTTAAAGATGGTGCAAAATTAAGGGGGCTGACAGAAAGATGGCATTATACTATAGCAAGGTGTTGGTACAAAAAAAAACAACAAAAAAACGACGATAAACACTAAATCATGATACATTGATCTGGGGCTGATGCTCTTGCCATTGTTACTTTTGTCCTTTGTGTTATCATTGTTAATATCTATGTTTGTGGTTCAAATCTTGTATATAGTTAGTAGCACATAGTGTAAATAGTGTGTCTGCAGGGGGTTGGAGCATTTTCCTTGAGGTTATATTTTTCTCCTGGGTTTGGTTTATCTAAGAGGGAGGTATGACAGTTTTAAACTTAAGTTATTATTTTGGCTTGAGCAAGCCACGACCTGAAGCTTACTTGCTCCCATTTATAGTAAAATAATACTATATTAGTATAGGGGAGGGTTTGTATTTGAGATAATGGTTGGAAAGGTTTATTTATATTACAGCCTGTCCTATCCAGGTCATAATACTCTGATAGCAATGCAAAATGGTGGTTCCGGTACCCTCAGATGTGTGATGCTGCTGGTGAAATATGTGTGGACGTTTAAGGCAGTTTGAAGGACATGGGGGCCATGAGGCTCTTTTGCATTTAGGACATTTCAATAAATTTTTGACCTATATCCATTTGAAAAGTTATTCCGCCAACCCTACCTAACCAAACCCAGGAGAAAAAAAAATGAAAGAAAATACTCTGATAGTAATACAAGATGCAGCCTACAGGTGTGAACAGACTCTGTTATAAGCCTCAACAAAGAGTGTTTTCATTCTAAAGCAAATATGTTTCCAAAGAAGAAAGTTGCATTGTACATGACAGTGATTACTTCCATTTCATAACAATATTTACTAATATATATTTTCAAAGTTATACAGAATCTGGTCATTTTCAGCAATTAAATGGAGCTGAATTTGCTTTTTGTCTCTGAAATTCTTACAAACAGTAAATAGAGGTTTGTGAAAACAGTAACCCAAACCATTTTAGCCATGCACACAAGTATAGTTACAATTGTAATGTGCAGAAAAACAAGATATAAGATAAGATAATAAAATATACAAGATTGTAATATTTATATTCTAAAAGCATGTTGGTTTTCAGCAATGTGAATAGGTCTACTGTACTACCAATAAATGAAACCAGTTGAAAATAAAGCATTGTGTTCTAACATTCACTAAATATTATCATTTAGTTTCAATAAATCCTTGAATAAATACCACAATTTTAGTAATTAAAATACATATCATTGCTGATTTTAACAAGTAAATCAGAGGGAACAACAATGCCAGTAAGTTTATGCATGACGATCATATTCTGACATCCGTTTAGCAATTATAAAAGTTATTTTTGTTTTGGCTTTTCCTCAGAAAATTCTTTCCTTTTTTGTGTGTGAGACAAAGAGGCCACATTTATTAATTAATGCAAACTCAAGAGAGAAATTGTCCCAATTGTATTCAAATGCAAAGTGATGTTTGCAGCACCCTCAGATGTGTGATGTGGACTAAACTGTAAGGCACTGTGAAGGACATGGAGGCTGTGATAGTCTATTGACTGACAACATTTAGCAAACCTTTTTTAACATTAACATTGACAAGGTCCTATAATCACAGTCTGAAATCTAACATGTAATGATTGATTCTGACCATTTACAGAAGCAGTTTGATTCATCGGATATCGTTGGCCACAGAACACAATTTCCAAAGTCATTATTTACGTAGAATGAAAATGAAAAAATGGTCCAAAAGTGATAAATATAAGGTAGCGTGCAATTATAACCATTGAAATATGTCATAAAAAGCGAAATACTGATATCTAAACAAATAAGGGCATGTATTAATGTGAAAAGCAAGCAAGTTATTATTAACAAGCCATAGATCTATTGATAAGATAATAGTTAATAGACCAGTCCTTCACCCGGGTGTCATAGAAATGACCTACCTGTATAAATGAAGGTTAAGTAATGTTAAAACTAAATGACACCTGACAAACTCCTCCTTAATTTTCCCAGAACACCTCCCCATTAAACAGGTGAGATGGCAGGGTATAAATATGTGGACTTGGTTTGGACACACAGGGACTTCTGTCTCCAACAGCCTCCAAGACAGGGGTACTAACCAGATTTCATTGGATTTTAGGTGGACATCAAGAAGAAAAATGGGGCTTGGGGTAAGTAAACACTACTGTATACATCGCTTAATTTGTTTCATTTTACTGTCCAATTCTGCATGTTTTCCATTTATTCAAGTAGATTTTCAGGGAGGATCTGGTAAGATGTTGGTGTTTTGTAAATATATATTTATATTATTTTGTGCTTGACAGATGGGGAATGATAAGTACAAATTGGCAGCAACTTCAGAAGATGGAGTCAAAAAGCCCAAAAAAGGGAAAAAGAGCAAAAAGGACATGGAGGAACTTAAGAAAGAAGTGGAACTGGTATGAAATTATTTTAAATTGTATTTCATTAAACACAAAAATCTTTTGAAGTCCCATATTACCATTGCTTTAAAAACATTTGACCTGAAAAAAAAAATGGTATATTATAATCCTTTCAAAAACATTCATGGTTTTACCAAATAGTGTAGTCTGAAAGTGAGGTAACTAGAGATTTCAAACGTCTTTACTCTTCTGCAGGACGACCACAAGTTAACATTCGAAGAGCTTAATCGAAAATATGGTACTGATCTCTCAAAGGTGAGTAAATGTTTAGTGACACTTTTTGGGGAAAATATTAATAATGAATTATTCTAGAACTATTCACATATTCTATTTTGAGTCATTTATGTGAAACAAATTCTTACATTTTATGGAGAATTGCTTACCTTTAGTTAAAAAGAGGAACTGTTAAATGTGGCTAGTACTTCTTAGTAAGTTCATTCAGTTCATGATAGCAGTTACTTTCAAGGCTTTCAACTTTTTTAAAATATAAAAAGTAATGGATCTGTAGCCATCTGCATGTAATATTATTATTTGTGAGCATCTGTTTTCTACATGCCTTTAATACTCAATTTTCATATTGTGGCAGGGTTTGTCCATTTTCCGAGCAAAAGAAATCTTAGCCCGTGATGGACCAAATGCCTTGACTCCACCTGTTACTACTCCAGAATGGGTCAAATTCTGCAGACAGCTCTTTGGTGGTTTCCAAACTCTGCTGTGGATTGGTTCCTTTCTTTGCTTCTTTGCTTATTCGATCCAGGCTGCCTCTTCTGAAGAACCGGCAAATGACAATGTATGAGGAAAAAATGTTTTGTCTTCATTTCTACATTGGCATAAATAGTTCATGTGTCAGTTAACTTAGTAGCATAATTTAGACCCCTTTTTAGGAAAGTGTTTTATTCATTAAAGATCTGAGCTGATAGCCACTGTGCCATTGAGCAAGGTACTTAATATGAGGTTTCATATTAGGGGATTATCTTCATAATAAGTATGCTGTAGACTTTGGATAAAATAATATGATTAATGACTATTTACATTGTTTTTTTTGCAGCTGTATCTGGGACTTGTGCTTGCTTTTGTTGTCACAGTCAATGGATGCTTCTCATACTATCAAGAGGCTAAGAGCTCTAGGATTATGGATTCCTTTAAGAACCTCGTTCCTCAAGTATAAAAACGTAAATTAATTTTACCTCAAAAATTGCTTTCACAATGTACAAAGGATAGTTATGTTAATTTATTGTCATGTAGCAAGCCCTGGTTATACGTGATGGAGAGAAAAAGATAATCAATGCTGAGGAGGTAGTCGCTGGCGATCTTGTGGAGGTCAAAAGTGGAGACCGAATTCCAGCTGACATTCGTGTTGTCTCTGCACAAGGATGCAAGGTAAGAACAAGAATTTTATGGCAAAAATAATATGCTTACTGCAATAAATGAGTTTTCATGAAACGTCCCCTCTTGCTTTCCTTTCCAGGTGGACAACTCTTCCCTCACTGGAGAATCTGAGCCCCAGAGTCGTACTCCTGACTTTTCTAGTGAAAACTGCTTAGAGACAAGAAACATTGCATTTTTTTCTACCAACTGTGTTGAAGGCACGAAATTACAATATCTATGCAGCAGGTGTGGACAAAATTAATGACTAAATTCTTTAAATGCAATAATGCTTAAACATGACAATATTCAATAGGTTCTGCCAGAGGGATTGTCATCAACACTGGTGACCGCACCGTCATGGGTCGTATCGCCTCTCTTGCCTCCAGTCTGGAAGGTGGACAGACACCAATTGCTAAAGAGATCGAACACTTCATCCACATCATCACTGGTGTAGCTGTCTTCCTGGGCGTGACCTTCCTAATCCTCTCCCTGATCCTTGGCTACAATTGGTTGGAAGGGGTCATTTTCCTGATTGGAATCATTGTCGCTAATGTACCTGAAGGTCTCCCTGCCACTGTAACTGTAAGTTGGAGTGATATTATGTTCACATATTATTTTACACACATTTCAAAATTCCAATGATTACTTGACTGGGTTTACTCAAATAGGTGTGTCTAACTCTGACCGCCAAACGAATGGCAAAGAAGAACTGCCTGGTTAAGAATCTGGAAGCCGTGGAGACTCTTGGCTCGACCACCACCATCTGCTCTGACAAGACTGGCACTTTGACCCAGAACCGAATGACTGTAGCTCACATGTGGTTTGACAACCATATTCATATAGCAGACACCACTGAGAACCAGAGTGGAACCTCATTTGACAAGAGCTCTGCAACTTGGGCCGCCCTCGCACGTGTCGCCGGCTTGTGCAACCGTGCCGTCTTCCTTGCTGATCAGAGCCATCTCCCAGTCCTTAAGGTGGCCTTACTATAATAATATCTCTATTTTGGAAGTACACTGAGACTGCATTCATAGGCTTGCAACTTCTAGAGTTTCAGCAATGAATCTGCATTCTTGGTTGTGATATTTAGAGTGGCAGCTTTTTCTTAACAATAAAATATGTTTTGTAGCGAGAAACAGCTGGTGATGCTTCAGAGTCTGCTCTGCTGAAATCTATTGAGCTGTGCTGTGGTTCAGTCACTGAAATGAGAGAGAAGTACGTGAAGATTTCTGAAATCCCTTTCAACTCCACCAACAAATATCAGGTATTTTTGTTGATGTGTTCTTTAGAGATGATGATGCAGATTTGACTGGTCGTCCTAACAGTACCTCAATATGCTTTTTCTAGCTCTCAATCCACAAGAATCTCAATTCCTCAGAGTCTAAGCACCTGCTGGTGATGAAGGGAGCGCCTGAGAGAATCTTGGATCGATGCTCCTCTATTTTGATTCAAGGAAAAGAGCAGCTTTTGGATGATGAAATGAAAAATTCATTCCAAAATGCTTATTTAGAACTCGGAGGTCTTGGAGAAAGAGTGCTGGGTAAAGTAACCTTATGAAAGTTCACCTGTAAAAAATCAAATTATGACTGCAGAAGAATATGAGCACACAAAATTGTGAATTACAACATCTATGAATAATTCTGTTCTCCTTCACAGGGTTCTGCCACTTTAGCCTCCCTGATGACCAGTTTCCTGAAGGTTTTGCATTTGATTCTGAAGAAGTGAACTTCCCAACTGAGAATCTGTGTTTTGTTGGCCTCATGTCCATGATTGATCCTCCTCGTGCTGCTGTACCAGATGCTGTCTCCAAATGTCGGAGTGCTGGAATCAAGGTGTTGTCCTCATTTGAGATAAACTGTTTGAGTACACTGTGAATATTACATTTGAAGACAACGCTGAATCTTCTATTACAGGTTATCATGGTTACTGGTGACCATCCAATTACAGCTAAAGCTATTGCAAAAGGTGTCGGCATCATCTCTGAAGGCAATGAGACTGTGGATGATATTGCAGCTCGGCTAAAAATACCTATCGGGGAGGTCAATCCAAGGTAAACTTGTTATGTCAGCCCCTAACAACAAATCTATTCCAAAATTCAGCAAACAAAAGTTTTGGATTTGCTCTAGATGTCTGCTAATGCAAAGTGTGCCTCTAGAGATGCTAAGGCCTGTGTGGTCCATGGTGGAGAACTGAAGAATATGAGTGAAGAACAGCTGGATGAGATCCTCCAACATCATAAAGAAATTGTGTTCGCCAGAACTTCTCCTCAACAAAAGCTGATCATTGTGGAAGGTTGTCAGCGACAGGTACCGTCAGAGAGTTATCTATTCAATCCTAGTTGATGCTAGATGATTTTACCCAGCAGGGACCATTTAAATGCATATTTTCTCTCATCAGGGTGCCATTGTAGCCGTAACCGGTGATGGTGTCAATGATTCTCCTGCTCTGAAGAAGGCTGACATTGGTATAGCTATGGGTATTGCTGGATCTGATGTTTCCAAACAGGCTGCTGACATGATCCTTCTGGACGACAACTTTGCCTCAATTGTCACTGGAGTAGAAGAAGGTATGACGTTATTGGGAACTTAATTGACTGAAAAATTATCAAGGTAACTTTGACACTTATTTCTTTAACATGTCTTCCCCTTCAGGTCGTCTGATCTTTGATAACTTGAAGAAGTCCATTGCCTACACGCTGACCAGTAAGATCCCGGAGATGTCACCCTTCCTCTTTTTTGTTCTTCTCGGTATTCCTCTACCTTTGGGCACCATCACCATTCTCTGCATTGACCTGGGCACTGACATGGTAGGGATAAGATGTCAATTTAGTTATCTTAATGAATAGAACTGTGAAATATGCATGTATTCATGTTTCCCTATTTATCCCTATAGGTTCCTGCTATCTCATTGGCCTACGAACCTGCTGAAAGCGACATCATGAAGAGAGAACCCAGAAACGCTGCAACAGATAGGCTGGTGAATGAGAGGTTAATCAGTATGAGCTATGGTCAAATTGGTAAGAGCATGCCTTTTCTGTACTGAGCCCCCTTGGTGTTCATTGCTGGTTGTTTCTTACATGTCTTTATACTTAATTTATAGGTATGATGCAAGCAGTTGGTGGGTTCTTTACCTACTTCGTAATTCTTGCTGAGAATGGATTTTTGCCCTGGGATCTGATAGGAATTCGAGTTGGCTGGGAAGACAGATTTCTCAATGACCTGGAAGACAGCTATGGCCAACAATGGGTAGGTGTCACAGTTCTACCAAACCTGACACACGTGAAACCAACATTTCTATAAAAATATCAATCTTTTTAAATAATGCTCTGTGTTCTGATTTAGACCTATGAGCGCAGAAAGATTGTGGAGTACACATGCCACACAGCCTTCTTTACCAGTATTGTGATTGTGCAGTGGACTGATTTGCTCATCTGCAAGACCAGAAGGCTTTCCATCCTACAGCAGGGAATGAAGTATGTACACAATGGGCCCGACGTCAAACAAGACATGAAATATTGGCCTGATATCTATCAGATTGAACTGTTTGTTCAGTTCCAGCTCATGGTTGCTTATTGTACCTCTAAAAGCCCAGTTTGGCCAAATTATATTTATCCTAACAAGATTTATTTTTCTTTTATAGAAACAAAGTCCTCATCTTTGGTCTGTTTGAGGAAACTGCTCTGGCAGCGTTCCTGTCCTACTGCCCTGGCATGGACGTTGCTGTCAGGATGTATCCAATGAAGTAGGTGAAATCTGAAATTATTAATGACATATTTTAATTTTTACATGACCTTGAAAAGGCCATATTGCCTGATTTTTTAATTGATAAACCCTGTTTTTGTTTTGTCATTTAGACCAATGTGGTGGTTCTGTGCCTTCCCATATTCACTGCTCATTTTCATCTATGATGAAATTAGAAAATACCTTCTTAGGAAGAGCCCAGGAGGTAAATTCATTTTCATTATACATCTAATATATCTGTTTACCAAGCAGAACATTACCAAAATTACTTCTGTTTGCAAATACAGTAGCTTTTAGTTTGTAAGCTTAGTTGTATTTCATTCCTTATATCGATTTAAGAATAAACTAATATTTGTGCTGTTTTGTTTCAGGCTGGGTGGAACAAGAAACATACTACTAAAAGAAGAGCACTTTATATTGGGAACATGTGCAAAGAGACATTGTATGATTTTGAAAATATATAAATGAATGTCAATTCAAGTTAATAAATGTGTCATTAAATGAGCTGATTTTGTTTTTGTCTCTAACATTTTTTTTTATGAAACTAGACATTTAAAACAAGGATCCAAGTAACAAAAGTACTTGTAGTTGCATTTAGCAGCCTAGTATGATATAATCCACACTCTTGCATCAAAAGAATATGTTTCAACAAACCCTTGAATGAACACCAAGCCAGATGAAAGCAATATTTAAAATAAGTATTTTCTATGTTTAGCATTTAGCAGATGGCAATAAGGAAGAGTGGTGACCACAATTACACATTTATTTACAATATTAGATTTTGCAATATCGGTCAACATCTATTCATTCACATCAAGTGCTTTTCAATTTCATTTGACTTTTGATCACATAAAGCTTTGTATTTCTGTGAAATATTACTTTTTTGTTTTTTATTATTTTGATCATTTTTATGACTAAGAAAGACACTTGAGCAATAGGTTGAGTTTATGTGGGATTTCTGAATAGCTGGTTTGGATTTATGAGTAAATAAGGAATAATGTCTGTGGTTAATATTAGGCTACTTGAAACATTCACGATTTATTACCAAGTACACAGTCAGAACTCAGACATGAATTTTTAAGCAGCTGTTTTTCTTTATTATTTTGATCATTTTTATGACTAAGAAAGACACTTGAGCAATAGGTTGAGTTTATGTGGGATTTCTGAATAGCTGATTTGGATTTATGAGTAAATAAGGAATAATGTCTGTGGTTAATATTAGGCTACTTGAAACATTCACGATTTATTACCAAGTACACAGTCAGAACTCAGACATGAATTTTTAAGCAGCTGTTTTTCTTTAAATAGAGTGGTCAACAAGTTTCAAAATAAGGGGCACTATTTTAAGTGCATGGTCTAAAGCATACGGTGCAAGTGTACTTAGGGCGTGTCCGAGTCTACTTTTGCTAGTTTAACGACGGGAAAAATGGTTAGTGCACCCAGCGCATGGTCTAAAAGGGTCGTCTCTATTCTCTTAATGAGTAATGGGTGTGCTTAAGGCATAACGTGCAATAAACCAATCAGAGTCTCATCTCCAATTCCCTTTAAATGGCAGTTGAACTCGCCACATGGCGGATTCGCTATTAACATGACGGAATTTGATAGTGGAAAGACTGCTTCTCCAGAGAGGAAACGGATCTGCTCGTGCACGAGGATCTTTATGTATACAATAATAATCTTTTACATTGTAATCCTTTTATTTTTAATATTTGGCTGGTTTGTGTGCTGCTGCGTCCCTGTGTGAGTAATAAGCAGAGTGTACGTGCGTTGTCGACCCATAGGCGCATATTACTAACGTGCTCTTTAAATAACAAAAAAATATTGCACCATTGACCAACTGAAACCTGGTCTAAAATCAATGGCGCAATATTGTTTTGTTATTTAAAGAGCACGTTAGTAATATGCGCCTACTGTAGGTGGGTACACAACGCACACACTCTGCTTATTACACACACACAGAGACACGCAGCAGCACACAAACCAGCCAAATATTTCAGTCTATTTCAGTTGCCTCAAAATAGCAACGTGCCAACAATGCGCCTGAACACACCTCGTTTCAGACCGGCAGCCAAAATGCATTTGCTATTTAAACAATGTGGAGCAGGATGTGAAAATTATAACTTCGATGGGCTGAAACTAGTAGGTGTATAATAGGGCCCAAGGACTATTACAAAAATTAAATGACGCACGGGGACTTCTAGTAACATGGAAATAGAATAGAAGAGACTTGCCTATCGATGCAGAGCGAGTTGACTTTGGTGGGCAAATGTTTAACGGTTGTTTCATCCTCCAGGGGGCGCTTACAGACACAAGACGAATCCTTCATTTAATGGACCTTTTCAGACTGTGATGACACGTTTAAACTGTCCTCCTTATCCTTATCGTAAATACAGCAAAGTTTATATATATCTTTTTTTTTTTAAATTAATGTACATTCATAACACTGTACTTTGTAAAATTACCTGTGCATCAAATTACAAAAAACTAGGCCTTTTTAATGCTGCTGTGGAAGTAGAGGTCAAATTTACATCTTTCTCTCTTCTGACTGCCATTATCAATCTCTCTCTTTTTTTTTTTACTCTTTTTGAAAGTTGTGAAAACACTATTCAGGAGATTTTCTTTTGCTATTAGCAAAAGAGCAACATTTTTACACTAGAAAGTAACTTTTTTTTATTCGAGTTCATAAGTGTGACGTAGATTAAAATCTGCTGTTACTACAATCTCTACAGAATGTTTTAAAGACAAAATACAAACTTAAACCAGAGATTTATGAACCGTCATCGAGGCACATGTCCCTTCATTTAGTGTACTTTATAATATGTATGATAAAAAATAAGCAATCAGCCGATCTGTACAAAGTTCGAACTACCAAAACAGTGCAATTGTTCTTTTTGCAATGCAATGCAACTAATATTCTACTACAGACTTCTTGTTCAGCCTATTCTTGGCTCAAAAAGGCAGGAAACGAACAGAAACAAGAGGCAACAAGAGGCATGAAACAACTTGAAAACAACTTTCTGAAAAAAATATGTTCTATTGGGGAAACGATAAAAAAGGCTGTTAACACCTTGTCATACATTTCATTATGCTAAATTATTATCATAAAAAAATGCTGACATCATAAAGCTTTGTTTTGTGAGGCTTCACATAAAAAGCAACTTCGATTATTGTAAAAATGTAAATTCTGTCATCATTTGCTCACCCTCATGTTGTTTCAAAACAGTACGAAGAATGTCAGGGTCCAAACAACACTGGACCACACTAACTGTATGAAAATAAAATATATTTATTCGTGTCCCTGTGTTCCTCGGAAGAAAAGTAATACAGGATTGAAAAGACATCAGGGTGATTAAATAACAGAATTTTAATGTTTGGATGAACTATAGCCTAAAAAAATAAAAACTGTTGTTGTAAACATGAAACATGCAACTGAATTTCTTTTGTCACTTTTCCTTAAATGGCAAATTTATTCAAACGTAATACACAGTTGGTCAATGCATTTGACCCATTATCAGACATTTTTTCACACAAAACCCATGCAATGATTGAATATTAGCCTACATATTTTACATATTTTGACCAGACTGAATGGGAATTTACACTGGCAAAATTGACATTAAAATAATGGCAAAAGCTAATTTTTTATAACTGAGTCAGTTTTCAGGAGTTTATGTTTATTGACGCATGATGACCCGAGAACTTCCTTAATTCTTTTTTTAATCCCTTTAGCAACAATTGTTGGGTTAGTGTTTCTCTGCGGTTCCTTTTTTGAAGAAAGGAACACACATAGATTGTTCATTCACACCGTTTAGGGATAAAATATTACATTTTTTATACATTCAAATACCAGTGTATCTTAAAACATAACAAACACATCTTATAAACCACGAAGAGGAGGTCTAAACTCTCTCCTCTGGTAGAAAGATGTGTTTCCCTCCTTCAAACTGAGCTCCTCAATGTCAACGCAATCAGTTATTGGGGCACTTTGAGATTCTGACATGAAAATGATTCATACAAAATGGTCTACATTCAAAACACAATAGATGCATGATGCATGGTGGTGATGGCGCAGTGGATAAGACACATGCCTTTGGTGTGAGAGACCCGGGTTCAAATCCACTGTGAGACACCATGTGTCCCTGAGCAAGACACCTAGTTGCTCCAGAGGCGTGCGACCTCTGAAATATAGCAATTGTAAGTCGCTTTGGATAAAAGCGTCAGCTAAATGAATAAATGTAAATGTAAATGTAAATATAAAAGCAGAAGAAATTATATTTTACACTTTACATTATTGTGAATAAAATAATAGATACAAAATAGCGATAAAGAAAGGTTTATATAAAGCAGAGATCATAATACAATATAAGAATATATTTAACCAATCAAAAAAGAAACTATGATATCATTAGTAAGCTATGCCTGAATCAAAACCACACCCTAACACAGAGCCAAAAGTCCAAGAGAGATATGGGAGTTTCCCCGCTTGACTCAAATGAGGTCTTGAAGTGGGAAAATGCATAATTCTAGTCATGCTTTTAAATGTTCTTAAAATCCCAGTAAGACCCAGACACTAACAAACTTCAAACTTGAAAATATAAAAGAAGAATGTAGCATTTGGTTTACACTAAGATGTTTTATAGTTGTAAAAGCTAAACAACTGACCTAAAATGACATTTACATGTGTGTTTAATAAAAAAAAAAATAAAAATAAAAAAAATCATAAAATTGCTCTCAAACCCTCACAATAAAAAGGTGAACTTAAATTCAGAATTCATTTGAATAGGATTCATGGCTCAACAGTAAGAATAAGAATGAATGCGTTGAAAAATAAAAAGCAATCAGCAAAGTTTTACGTTATATGCCATCATTTATGCCATTTTTTTCTGAGTATCAGAGCTGTTTCCCCTGTCAATTTATGACATCTATATTTAATTATGCACTGTCTATTTACATTGAGTGCAAACACAAAAACTATTTTCACTAACCCCGCCCACCACTGCTCAAGTTACCTCTAGTACTAACAGCGTATTACTACTATTTAGACTTTATGATTAACATTACTGTCACTAAGTGATATTTGTTGCTATTTGTATTCGGTACAAACATTATATACACCTATTTGCACTCAGTGTAAATAGAATCCACACTTTATTTTACACATACACCCAGTCTACACTGGACACGTGTCGCATCAAAAAAACAAACCCATTATAATCAAATATACTGTTCAACCTGGATGCAAAAGGATTTGGACCAGGAACGTCACAAGCATTGTGTGGAATGGATCACCCAGCGTGAGTTAGAATAAGTGGATCACCCTTCACAATTCGGTCCCGTTTACAATCGCCACGTATTAAACGTATTATATACTTCAAGTGAAAATGAAGAACGAACCGGTGTGACATAATTTCAAACAAAATAAGTTCGTTTTGGTGAGTTCGTCACAGCTTGCCATAACTTTCCTGAAAAGCTTGCTCCGATTGGTGAACACCTGCGAACTTATATTTGGTCTTGTTGCATTGTGTACTAAGTAGCTGTGGTTCTGAGGCTCCGCCTTCTTTGACGCGGAAATCATTAATTTAATTATTGTCAGTCCGCCGAGGACTCGAGGTCATACGTCTACGAGAGTAAAAACATAAACAGACGAGTCGCTTTAAGGTCGAAATTGAACTTGTAATTCTACTTTAAACAGACAGACAGTTGTTCATGTTTAATGTTACAGCTACTGGATTTTAAGCAATCTATAGTATAAAGTGCTTTTTAAATAAACGTGACTCGACTAGAGTGTTGAATTGCAGAGCTTGTGCAAACAAATCCACATCACTATGATCGGATGCTTTCTCAGCTGCTGTTTTCTGATTTTTGCTGTTCATTTATTTTGTTATTGAGAAGAAAGCGCACAGCATATATATATATACATATACACACACACATATATATATATATATATATATATATATATATATATATATATATATATATATATATATATATATATATATATATACGCCCTCAGCAGTGTTGGATGTTTGCTAAAAGTATAACTCAGTGCTCACGTATTTTTAACTTCTTTTTACTTCTAAGTGAAGAATTACATTTTTTTAAAAAGAGTATATCAAAGCCTTTTGCGTGCCCAAATATGTGTTGAAAGCCTTAAGCCATTGCAATACCTTGCTTCAATGGACACACCACATGTAGACAAGGTGCAAGTGTAAAAGGCGCTGCATTTAAGAATGCAACATCCAGAAAAAAAAAACTATATAAATAAATTCATATTAACATCTACTTACAAGCAGTTCCATTTAAGTTGAGAATTTGTCAATATAATTGAGACAGTATAATTTAGAATAAAATCTCATGTTGATCTTTGTCCACTGACAGAATACATCAGATTTTGTTCACACGACCAATTCAAATTTGATTAGGTATCCAATAACTAGTATGGTGTGATGGATAAAAAACCTCCCTACTGCATTCCTTTGACATGAGCGCATCTTGAGTTAGTAATGGCTCATCACCACTGCATTTAAATCTACAGCTTTCCTGATCGTCCAGTGGACACTAGTGTCCCTGAAGATCCAAGAAGGAAGAGGGTAGTGGACACCAGCACAACCAAAAGGGACAAATCTGCACACATATTGCTTGGACTACTGCCTGCTTGCGTCTGGTAGTCACCTCAGTGTCAAGGATTTGGCTAAATGCTGTGCCAAGACTATATTCTCAAACCCACATTAACACGGAAATGCTAAAAAATGACACAAACAACACACAGATCCGTCTGATTTGCAAATAACAGTGTGGACAATCCAGTCTAAAGATCAGATTTGGGAAAATGAAAAAAATCCCTGCAGCGTGAACATATTGTAGCAATTCAGCTAAGGGTTGATTTATGAATACATTAAAATATCAAACTAAGTTTATCATACAAAGTTTTGTGAAATAAAATTTGCAAGCCGATAAGATGAAAAATCCACAGTCTGCCGTTTTGTTACAGTGTTTCCACCAAACTCTGCCTTTTCACAGAAGTAGATTATTTCATTTCTAGAAAGTAAAAAAAGCAGAAGAATTTGTGTTTAGAGCAGCAAAAACAGGAACAATGTACTGAATAACATGCTGACCTGAGAAGTAAAGATATTGATTATGATCTTGATCAAATTACTTATACTGAAATTAAAGATGACATAGCATGAACGTCAAATTAACACTCAACTTGATTATGAATAAGAGCTGTTTTGGTCCAGATGTGCAATTATCTTACCTCTTCTGGCTGTTCTTTCAAGGGTACACAGTGGTTACATCCCCAACTTCTGTCTCCTCTGTAGTCCCAGGCGGACTGCCTATGAAATCGCAACAATAAACAAACAAAAGTCAAGGGCAGCTAATTTTAAAAAAAGTGTCAAAAAACACACCAGATTTCACAGAAGTAAAGTACAAAACATTGCTGTGCTTATGTTCAAATAAAGCCACATTTCCAGTGTCTTTATCATCATTAACATAATCAGATGATATTATACAAGTAAAAAATGTTATATCTATCTTTGTAAAGCACTGCTGATGTAATTATTTGTCTATTGAAACCAACAAAATTTTTGTCACCTTACCTTTCTCGGATTCTGTTGTCTCCTTATCGGTGCCTTGAAAATTAACCAAAAAAGAAACAATTAGCCATAAAAATGAAATACAACTCTGATTTTATATTATGTTGACGGTCATAAAAAGTTGGGAGCAAACTGATGCCTTGGCACTCAATTAGCCACAAGCATTCTCTAATGTAAACCCCCTGGATTCTCTCATTGGTGCACCAGATACTGCTTATGCCGAGTTCACACTGCATGATTTTAGGCCCGATTTTCAGTCACCGACAGATTTTGCTAAATCGCTGACAAATTCCTGAAATCTGAGGCAAATCGGTGCTCGTACACGCGAGTAACAATCACACAGTGTGAATTATCAAAGACGTGATCAGAGAGAATTGCTGATGAGGATTCAAAATTCTGCTGTGTGAAATGTGTTCTGACTGACACTTACATTGGCGATGACCTATAGCCAATGAGAGAGCAAGATACAGGGCAGCAGGAAGTTCGGGGAGGAGTTATAAACCAGAATATCAGTATTTTAATAGATATATTTACAATTATGTCAAACAGAAACAAAGCACAAACATTTGCTTGCTGCGGAAACAGCAGCACATTGCAAAATTATTTATTCCCCCCCAACTCTCTGCAGAACACACAATCCTTGCTCACCGTGTCTCGCCAACCATTTCCTCCCGCATAATCTTTTTTTCTTCTTCTACATTTTAGCGCACAGACAATTTGGATAGCAAGCTTCTTGCAGGCTATCATTTTTAATAACAATTCCGGTATCTTGCGTTATTGCCTTGGCACTTCTTAAATGTGTTTGGTTTTTTAACGTAGGCTAGTTTGCGGACCACATCATTGTCTGCAATTCTTTCTAACAGTGATCTGATGAGTTTGAAAATCGTGCAGTGTGAACTCAGCATTAGCTAGTAATGATTTATGTGTCACACTTTATATTAAGTGGCCCTAATACCTGTGAACTTACATGGCAACTACATGTGTAAATAGTACATGTAACTACAGTGTAAGTACACAATGGTCCATAGTATCTACAACTGTAATATTTGTGTAACTACACATAAGTACAAATGTGTAACAACACTATTTTCATTCATTAAGTACACCTGTGTAACAGGAATTATGTAACTACAATTTTGTAACAACAATATGAATTTACACAATTTGTTCCACTTCCACATGCAGTCTTAAATTCTGCAGTTACCAGTTTGGATATACATTTGTTTAATTTCCAACCATGTCAGTATGTTAAAAGCAGATTTAGTTTCACAGTGGCAGAGTTTTTCTATTTTTATTTGTTTTATTTTAGGCAGTCTAAAGGACTTTGTGCTGTTCTAGTGTTAACCCAGCTGCAGGTACACTAAAGTTTTACTAAAGAATCTGTTACACTGTTGAGTGTAATATGCATCAATAAACATTGTTTAGCTTTACTGATTTTTTCTCTTTATTTACTGAGAAGTGATCAATGTTTAATACTTGGTAATTTCACCCATGAAAGAGACGACGTTGGATATAACGGTATAGCGACTATCTTAATTTACTGGCTTAATATTTCTCTTGTGGACCTATATGATGACAGTGAAAAAAACAGAAGAACATTTCTTGTTAAACAAGTGTTTGAAGCTGCTTTTGATTTTCACAGAGAGTTGTGCTGTGTTCGTGAACTAAAGACTGGCCTATATAATTTTAGTGATATTATAATTAATATTTAGTAATTGTATTGTTTTTAGCGTTTTAAGTGTCATTAAACATTTTGTTAATGTGCTATGGAAACAAAATACTGACGAACAACGATGCCGTTTTCATCTTGGATCTGTAGCCTAGGCTATAAGATATGCGTGGCTCTGTTAAAACAAGCACTCTTGACAATTTGTGAATGGATCACCTTGCAATTCAATTTTGATGTGGGATGTAGGCCTAGTTTTTTATTCTGTTTTAAAAACATTTTCTTAGAGGAGTCCTCATACGCGCGTGTCAGTGTTGTCGCAAGTGTTAGGCTATGTGATGTCGTTATGAATTTAGGCAAGGCAAATTAATTGTAGTTCCTAATATTAATTTAATAACAATACGAGCTTTATAATAATAATGATAATAATTTAATACGTTCATGGTAAAACTAGCCAATTATCGTATTGATATCGTCAAAGGCATCTGCCATCTGCGAAATCTCAGACTATCGTCGATACACAATACTATCGTCTATCGGCACAACCCTACCTGACAAGGGAGTTGCTTCCTCATTGTTTGTCCTGGCTGTAGTCTCAGACGGAATGCCTATGAAATCGCAACAATAAACAAAGTCAAGGGCAGCTAATTTAAAAAA
Organism: Gila orcuttii; assembly: GCA_026230005.1. Classification (NCBI taxonomy): domain Eukaryota; kingdom Metazoa; phylum Chordata; class Actinopteri; order Cypriniformes; family Leuciscidae; genus Gila; species Gila orcuttii. The sequence continues at coordinate 67,028,829 of JAPDVR010000002.1, read as the reverse complement.
GAGAATGCAGAGTAAAGTACAAAACATTGCTGTGCTTATGTTAAAATAAAGCCAGTTTTCCAGTGTCTTTATCATCATTAAAAGGATAGTTCACCCAAAAATGTAAATTCTGTCAGTATTTACTCTCCCTCATGTTGTTCAACACCGTAAGACCTTTGTTCATCTTCAGAACACGAATTAAGATATTTTTGATTAAATCTGAGAGCTGGATCACTCCTCCATAGGCTTCTAAGGGATTGAAATTTGTTCCCCGAAAAGTTATTAAAGACATCGTTAAAATAGTCCAAGTGACTACAGTGGCTCAATCTTAAGTTTATCAAGCGACGAGAATACTTTTTGTGCGAAAAAAAAATAAATAAAAAAATAACGACTTTATTTCAACTATTGATTTCCTTCTCTGTGGGCCTCGAGTGAGTTCACTAGTGTAACAGCGCAGCGCTTCTGTGTTGTACGTCACATGTAGGCTCACTATTGGCCAATGTGGGTCATGTGTGTGATGTGTGTGACGTACAACACAGAAGCTTACGCTGTTACACTAGTGAACTCACTCGACGCCCACAGAGAAGGAAATGAATAGTTGAAATAACGTCGTTATTTTTGGGGTTTTTTGTGCACAAAAAGTATTCTCGTCGCTTGATAAACTTAAGATTGAGCCACTGTAGTCACTTGGACTATTTTAACAATGTCTTTAATAACTTTTCAGGGAACAAGTTTCAATCCCTTAGAAGCCTATGGAGGAGTGATCCAGCTCTCAGATTTAATCAAAAATATCTTAATTTGTGTTCCAAAGATGAACAAAGGTCTTACGGGGTTGAACAACATGAGGGAGAGTAATTACTGACAGAATTTTCATTTTTGGGTTAACTATCCCTTTAACATAATCAGATGATATTATACAAGTAAAATTGTTATGTCTATCTTTGTTAAGGACTGCTGATGTAATTATTTGTCTATTGAAACCAACGATATGTTTATCACCTTACCTGGCTCAGTTTTTTTTGTCTCCTTATTGGTGCCTTGATGATTAACCAAAAAATAAACAATTAGCCATACAATGAAATACAACTCTTATTTTATATTATGTTGACAGTCATAAAAAGTTGGGAGCAAACTGATGCCTTGGCACTCAATTAGCCACAAGCATTCTCTAATGTAAACCCCCTGGATTCTCTCATTGGTGCACCAGATACTGCTTATGCCGAGTTCACACTGCATGATTTTAGGCCCGATTTTCAGTCACCGACAGATTTTGCTAAATCGCTGACAAATTCCTGAAATCTGAGGCAAATCGGTGCTCGTACACGCGAGTAACAATCACACAGTGTGAATTATCAAAGACGTGATCAGAGAGAATTGCTGATGAGGATTCAAAATTCTGCTGTGTGAAATGTGTTCTGACTGACACTTACATTGGCGATGACCTATAGCCAATGAGAGAGCAAGATACAGGGCAGCAGGAAGTTCGGGGAGGAGTTATAAACCAGAATATCAGTATTTTAATAGATATATTTACAATTATGTCAAACAGAAACAAAGCACAAACATTTGCTTGCTGCGGAAACAGCAGCACATTGCAAAATTATTTATTCCCCCCCAACTCTCTGCAGAACACACAATCCTTGCTCACCGTGTCTCGCCAACCATTTCCTCCCGCATAATCTTTTTTTCTTCTTCTACATTTTAGCGCACAGACAATTTGGATAGCAAGCTTCTTGCAGGCTATCATTTTTAATAACAATTCCGGTATCTTGCGTTATTGCCTTGGCACTTCTTAAATGTGTTTGGTTTTTTAACGTAGGCTAGTTTGCGGACCACATCATTGTCTGCAATTCTTTCTAACAGTGATCTGATGAGTTTGAAAATCGTGCAGTGTGAACTCAGCATTAGCTAGTAATGATTTATGTGTCACACTTTATATTAAGTGGCCCTAATACCTGTGAACTTACATGGCAACTACATGTGTAAATAGTACATGTAACTACAGTGTAAGTACACAATGGTCCATAGTATCTACAACTGTAATATTTGTGTAACTACACATAAGTACAAATGTGTAACAACACTATTTTCATTCATTAAGTACACCTGTGTAACAGGAATTATGTAACTACAATTTTGTAACAACAATATGAATTTACACAATTTGTTCCACTTCCACATGCAGTCTTAAATTCTGCAGTTACCAGTTTGGATATACATTTGTTTAATTTCCAACCATGTCAGTATGTTAAAAGCAGATTTAGTTTCACAGTGGCAGAGTTTTTCTATTTTTATTTGTTTTATTTTAGGCAGTCTAAAGGACTTTGTGCTGTTCTAGTGTTAACCCAGCTGCAGGTACACTAAAGTTTTACTAAAGAATCTGTTACACTGTTGAGTGTAATATGCATCAATAAACATTGTTTAGCTTTACTGATTTTTTCTCTTTATTAACTGAGAAGTGATCAATGTTTAATACTTGGTAATTTCACCCATGAAAGAGACGACGTTGGATATAACGGTATAGCGACTATCTTAATTTACTGGCTTAATATTTCTCTTGTGGACCTATATGATGACAGTGAAAAAAACAGAAGAACATTTCTTGTTAAACAAGTGTTTGAAGCTGCTTTTGATTTTCACAGAGAGTTGTGCTGTGTTCGTGAACTAAAGACTGGCCTATATAATTTTAGTGATATTATAATTAATATTTAGTAATTGTATTGTTTTTAGCGTTTTAAGTGTCATTAAACATTTTGTTAATGTGCTATGGAAACAAAATACTGACGAACAACGATGCCGTTTTCATCTTGGATCTGTAGCCTAGGCTATAAGATATGCGTGGCTCAGTTAAAACAAGCACTCTTGACAATTTGTGAATGGATCACCTTGCAATTCAATTTTGATGTGGGATGTAGGCCTAGTTTTTTATTCTGTTTTAAAAACATTTTCTTAGAGGAGTCCTCATACGCGCGTGTCAGTGTTGTCGCAAGTGTTAGGCTATGTGATGTCGTTATGAATTTAGGCAAGGCAAATTAATTGTAGTTCCTAATATTAATTTAATAACAATACGAGCTTTATAATAATAATAATAATAATTTAATACGTTCATGGTAAAACTAGCCATTTATCGTATTGATATCGTCAAAGGCATCTGCCATCTGCGAAATCTCAGACTATCGTCGATACACAATACTATCGTCTATCGGCACAACCCTACCTGACAAGGGAGTTGCTTCCTCATTGTTTGTCCTGGCTGTAGTCTCAGACGGAATGCCTATGAAATCGCAACAATAAACAAAGTCAAGGGCAGCTAATTTAAAAAAGAGAATGCAGAGTAAAGTACAAAACATTGCTGTGCTTATGTTAAAATAAAGCCAGTTTTCCAGTGTCTTTATCATCATTAAAGGGATAGTTCACCCAAAAATGTAAATTCTGTCAGTATTTACTCTCCCTCATGTTGTTCAACACCGTAAGACCTTTGTTCATCTTCAGAACACGAATTAAGATATTTTTGATTAAATCTGAGAGCTGGATCACTCCTCCATAGGCTTCTAAGGGATTGAAATTTGTTCCCCGAAAAGTTATTAAAGACATCGTTAAAATAGTCCAAGTGACTACAGTGGCTCAATCTTAAGTTTATCAAGCGACGAGAATACTTTTTGTGCGAAAAAAAAATAAATAAAAAAATAACGACTTTATTTCAACTATTGATTTCCTTCTCTGTGGGCCTCGAGTGAGTTCACTAGTGTAACAGCGCAGCGCTTCTGTGTTGTACGTCACATGTAGGCTCACTATTGGCCAATGTGGGTCATGTGTGTGATGTGTGTGACGTACAACACAGAAGCTTACGCTGTTACACTAGTGAACTCACTCGACGCCCACAGAGAAGGAAATGAATAGTTGAAATAACGTCGTTATTTTTGGGGTTTTTTGTGCACAAAAAGTATTCTCGTCGCTTGATAAACTTAAGATTGAGCCACTGTAGTCACTTGGACTATTTTAACAATGTCTTTAATAACTTTTCAGGGAACAAGTTTCAATCCCTTAGAAGCCTATGGAGGAGTGATCCAGCTCTCAGATTTAATCAAAAATATCTTAATTTGTGTTCCAAAGATGAACAAAGGTCTTACGGGGTTGAACAACATGAGGGAGAGTAATTACTGACAGAATTTTCATTTTTGGGTTAACTATCCCTTTAACATAATCAGATGATATTATACAAGTAAAATTGTTATGTCTATCTTTGTTAAGGACTGCTGATGTAATTATTTGTCTATTGAAACCAACGATATGTTTATCACCTTACCTGGCTCAGTTTTTTTTGTCTCCTTATTGGTGCCTTGATGATTAACCAAAAAATAAACAATTAGCCATACAATGAAATACAACTCTTATTTTATATTATGTTGACAGTCATAAAAAGTTGGGAGCAAACTGATGCCTTGGCACTCAATTAGCCACAAGCATTCTCTAATGTAAACCCCCTGGATTCTCTCATTGGTGCACCAGATACTGCTTATGCCGAGTTCACACTGCATGATTTTAGGCCCGATTTTCAGTCACCGACAGATTTTGCTAAATCGCTGACAAATTCCTGAAATCTGAGGCAAATCGGTGCTCGTACACGCGAGTAACAATCACACAGTGTGAATTATCAAAGACGTGATCAGAGAGAATTGCTGATGAGGATTCAAAATTCTGCTGTGTGAAATGTGTTCTGACTGACACTTACATTGGCGATGACCTATAGCCAATGAGAGAGCAAGATACAGGGCAGCAGGAAGTTCGGGGAGGAGTTATAAACCAGAATATCAGTATTTTAATAGATATATTTACAATTATGTCAAACAGAAACAAAGCACAAACATTTGCTTGCTGCGGAAACAGCAGCACATTGCAAAATTATTTATTCCCCCCCAACTCTCTGCAGAACACACAATCCTTGCTCACCGTGTCTCGCCAACCATTTCCTCCCGCATAATCTTTTTTTCTTCTTCTACATTTTAGCGCACAGACAATTTGGATAGCAAGCTTCTTGCAGGCTATCATTTTTAATAACAATTCCGGTATCTTGCGTTATTGCCTTGGCACTTCTTAAATGTGTTTGGTTTTTTAACGTAGGCTAGTTTGCGGACCACATCATTGTCTGCAATTCTTTCTAACAGTGATCTGATGAGTTTGAAAATCGTGCAGTGTGAACTCAGCATTAGCTAGTAATGATTTATGTGTCACACTTTATATTAAGTGGCCCTAATACCTGTGAACTTACATGGCAACTACATGTGTAAATAGTACATGTAACTACAGTGTAAGTACACAATGGTCCATAGTATCTACAACTGTAATATTTGTGTAACTACACATAAGTACAAATGTGTAACAACACTATTTTCATTCATTAAGTACACCTGTGTAACAGGAATTATGTAACTACAATTTTGTAACAACAATATGAATTTACACAATTTGTTCCACTTCCACATGCAGTCTTAAATTCTGCAGTTACCAGTTTGGATATACATTTGTTTAATTTCCAACCATGTCAGTATGTTAAAAGCAGATTTAGTTTCACAGTGGCAGAGTTTTTCTATTTTTATTTGTTTTATTTTAGGCAGTCTAAAGGACTTTGTGCTGTTCTAGTGTTAACCCAGCTGCAGGTACACTAAAGTTTCACTAAAGAATCTGTTACACTGTTGAGTGTAATATGCATCAATAAACATTGTTTAGCTTTACTGATTTTTTCTCTTTATTTACTGAGAAGTGATCAATGTTTAATACTTGGTAATTTCACCCATGAAAGAGACGACGTTGGATATAACGGTATAGCGACTATCTTAATTTACTGGCTTAATATTTCTCTTGTGGACCTATATGATGACAGTGAAAAAAACAGAAGAACATTTCTTGTTAAACAAGTGTTTGAAGCTGCTTTTGATTTTCACAGAGAGTTGTGCTGTGTTCGTGAACTAAAGACTGGCCTATATAATTTTAGTGATATTATAATTAATATTTAGTAATTGTATTGTTTTTAGCGTTTTAAGTGTCATTAAACATTTTGTTAATGTGCTATGGAAACAAAATACTGACGAACAACGATGCCGTTTTCATCTTGGATCTGTAGCCTAGGCTATAAGATATGCGTGGCTCAGTTAAAACAAGCACTCTTGACAATTTGTGAATGGATCACCTTGCAATTCAATTTTGATGTGGGATGTAGGCCTAGTTTTTTATTCTGTTTTAAAAACATTTTCTTAGAGGAGTCCTCATACGCGCGTGTCAGTGTTGTCGCAAGTGTTAGGCTATGTGATGTCGTTATGAATTTAGGCAAGGCAAATTAATTGTAGTTCCTAATATTAATTTAATAACAATACGAGCTTTATAATAATAATAATAATAATTTAATACGTTCATGGTAAAACTAGCCAATTATCGTATTGATATCGTCAAAGGCATCTGCCATCTGCGAAATCTCAGACTATCGTCGATACACAATACTATCGTCTATCGGCACAACCCTACCTGACAAGGGAGTTGCTTCCTCATTGTTTGTCCTGGCTGTAGTCTCAGACGGACTGCCTATGAAATCGCAACAATAAACAAAGTCAAGGGCAGCTAATTTAAAAAAGAGAATGCAGAGTAAAGTACAAAACATTGCTGTGCTTATGTTAAAATAAAGCCAGTTTTCCAGTGTCTTTATCATCATTAAAGGGATAGTTCACCCAAAAATGTAAATTCTGTCAGTATTTACTCTCCCTCATGTTGTTCAACACCGTAAGACCTTTGTTCATCTTCAGAACACGAATTAAGATATTTTTGATTAAATCTGAGAGCTGGATCACTCCTCCATAGGCTTCTAAGGGATTGAAATTTGTTCCCCGAAAAGTTATTAAAGACATCGTTAAAATAGTCCAAGTGACTACAGTGGCTCAATCTTAAGTTTATCAAGCGACGAGAATACTTTTTGTGCGAAAAAAAAATAAATAAAAAAATAACGACTTTATTTCAACTATTGATTTCCTTCTCTGTGGGCCTCGAGTGAGTTCACTAGTGTAACAGCGCAGCGCTTCTGTGTTGTACGTCACATGTAGGCTCACTATTGGCCGATGTGGGTCATGTGTGTGATGCGTGTGACGTACAACACAGAAGCTTACGCTGTTACACTAGTGAACTCACTCGAGGCCCACAGAGAAGGAAATGAATAGTTGAAATAAAGTCGTTATTTTTGGGTTTTTTTGTGCACAAAAAGTATTCTCTTCGCTTGATAAACTTAAGATTGAGCCACTGTAGTCACTTGGACTATTTTAACAATGTCTTTAATAACTTTTCAGGGAACAAGTTTCAATCCCTTAGAAGCCTATGGAGGAGTGATCCAGCTCTCAGATTTAATCAAAAATATCTTAATTTGTGTTCCAAAGATGAAAGAAGGTCTTACGGGGTTGAACAACATGAGGGAGAGTAATTACTGACAGAATTTTCATTTTTGGGTTAACTATCCCTTTAACATAATCAGATGATATTATACAAGTAAAATTGTTATGTCTATCTTTGTTAAGGACTGCTGATGTAATTATTTGTCTATTGAAACCAACGATATGTTTATCACCTTACCTGGCTCAGTTTTTTTTGTCTCCTTATTGGTGCCTTGATGATTAACCAAAAAATAAACAATTAGCCATACAATGAAATACAACTCTTATTTTATATTATGTTGACAGTCATAAAAAGTTGGGAGCAAACTGATGCCTTGGCACTCAATTAGCCACAAGCATTCTCTAATGTAAACCCCCTGGATTCTCTCATTGGTGCACCAGATACTGCTTATGCCGAGTTCACACTGCATGATTTTAGGCCCGATTTTCAGTCACCGACAGATTTTGCTAAATCGCTGACAAATTCCTGAAATCTGAGGCAAATCGGTGCTCATACACGCGAGTAACAATCACACAGTGTGAATTATCAAAGACGCGATCGCTGATGAGGATTCAAAATCCTGCTGTATGAAATGTGTTCTGACTGAAACCTACATTGGCGATGACCTATAGCCAATGAGAGAGCAAGATACAGGGCAGCAGGAAGTTCGGGGAGGAGTTATAAACCAGAATGTCAGTATTTTAATAGATATATTTACAATTATATCAAACAGAAACAAAGTACAAACATTTGCTTGACCAGCAGAAACAGCAGCAAATTGCTAAATTATTTATTTACTATTTATTATTTATTTTAGTTTGCGGACCAAACCGTTGTCGGCAATTCTTCCTATTGTAAAGTCATGGAATGTGAAATCCCCCGTCGCCGATTCACCGTGCAGTTTTCACACAGCAGCTGAATGTTACCCCAGATCGTCGTGCAGTGTGAAAAGAACAGTGATCTTACGAGTTTGAAAATCGTGCAGTGTGAACTCAGCATTAGTTAGTAATGATTTATGGGTCCCACATTATATTAGGTGGCCCTAATACCTGTGAACTTACAAGGTAACTACATGTGTACATAGTATGTAACTACAGTGCAAGCACACATTGGTACATAGTATCTACAGCTGTAATATTTGTGTAACTACACATATGTAACAACCCACAGAATGGTATGTGTAAGTACAAATGTGTAACAGGACATTGGTAACAACACTTTTTTCACTTCAGTAAGTACACATGTGTAACAGGAATTATGTAACAACAATATGTATTTACACAATTTGTTCCACTTCCACAAGCAGTCTTAAATTCTTCATTTGTACGAATTCATACGAATTCGGTAACTCGTAAAATATGTACGAATTAGCAAAATTCGTACGAATTGCCATGAGATTGGGCGGGAACTATCAGAACTATCAGAAAACTGTTTGTCAGCAATACAAAGATATAGTATGGATCTTAGTATCAGATACATACTGTAAACAGCACAGATGAAACATGGTGAAGTGAGGACAGAGGACTTGAAATAAAGTCCTTTATAGATATAACTTGAAAAGTGTATTTAGCTTTTATAGTTGTATGTATGTATGTATGTATGTATGTATGTATGTGTTTATGAGTAGGCATTTAGGCCAATATTTTTGTTATATTTCATGAATATAAGCAAGCTAATGGCTACTACTAACGAAAAACTTCAAATAATAGCCCAGGCTTTTATTTTCCCAAATCGCCGAACTGCACCGGCTTGTATTTGAGACAGGCGTCTATATGAGACAGGCCTTTAATTTAGTGTTGAGGTGTTGTTCATTGAGTGTAGGCCTAGAGATAACGATTCAAATAGCATAGGCTGATAGACGGAAAGCATGACAGTCGGAGGTTACCACATTATATTACATTTTATTTATAATTCGAATTGTTTAACATCAGTTAATGTAAGAATTAGCCTACTATATGTATGTCTAAAGGGGGTCGCATACCGAACGAGAAGCGCAGCGAAGGCAACAGCCCAAGAACGGCAGGCAGAGTTAGCGGAGGCCGGAGAGGGAGAAGTGGAGGAGCGACGAGGAGGAGGAATTTTCCAATGAACTTGTAGTTGAGGATCGCGGTGATGATGATAGTGATGAATAGGGTCATTTTGTATCACATGATTGCAGTTGTTTTAAAGGGTAGCCTTCATTCCTTCTTGATGATGTGTTTCGGGCAACAAGTTGCCCGCGTCTATGACAACTCGAGGTATCGCACACCGGACGCACACTTTGTCAGTTTATGGCCAGCAATATTGTTATGTTTAAAAACATTATGGAATTAAGATCATCTCTGTACTATGTTATGATTGTACTGTACAATTAAATACAATCAGCAATTTTCATTCAACCAGCTGATTTCTGTAAATTAATGTAAAACTAACTGTATATCGCAGCACAGGGTGAAGTCAGTATATACATAACGACGATTTGAGACAAATAAATGTACATTTTATATAAAACTATGTAAATGGCGCTCTGAGGCGCGGCAGGATTTTGAACAAGGTCCTGAGCCGTTGCCTTCGCTGTGCTTCTCGTTCGGTATGCGACCCCCTTTAGACATACATATAGTAGGCTAATTCTTACATTAACTGATGTTAAACAATTCGAATTATAAATAAAATGTAATATAATGTGGTAACCTCCGACTGTCATGCTTTCCGTCTATCAGCCTATGCTATTTGAATCGTTATCTCTAGGCCTACACTCAATGAACAACACCTCAACACTAAATTAAAGGCCTGTCTCATATAGACGCCTGTCTCAAATACAAGCCGGTGCAGTTCGGCGGTTTGGGAAAATAAAAGCCTGGGCTATTATTTGAAGTTTTTCGTTAGTAGTAGCCATTAGCTTGCTTATATTCATGAAATATAACAAAAATATTGGCCTAAATGCCTACTCATAAACACATACATACATACATACATACATACATACATACAACTATAAAAGCTAAATACACTTTTCAAGTTATATCTATAAAGGACTTTATTTCAAGTCCTCTGTCCTCACTTCACCATGTTTCATCTGTGCTGTTTACAGTATGTATCTGATACTAAGATCCATACTATATCTTTGTATTGCTGACAAACAGTTTTCTGATAGTTCTGATAGTTCCAGCCCAATCTCATGGCAATTCGTACGAATTTTGCTAATTCGTACATATTTTACGAGTTACCGAATTCGTATGAATTCGTACAAATGACCTACCCCTGACCCCGCCCCTAAACCTACCCATCATGTGGGTTTAGACAAATCGTACAAATTCGTACGAGTGAGGTCATATGAATTAGTATGAATTAACCACCTTTTAATCACTTGTACGAATTCGTACGAATTGGTCGTGAGATAGCGTTGGATAGTTCAGACTGCTTCACTCAAAACTCTCAATGTAAAATCAGATTAGCAATTAATGATCTAATGGTCGTTTTATATCACTATTATACGCCTATATAAACTCAACACATAGATTTAGGGTCAGATTTACAAACAGCTTCCTCCAGCACAAACCCTCTTTTGACGTTAAAAAAATACTTTCAGAATTTAATATAGACATGCAATGAAAAAAGGTGATGAAAAGGCGTTATTTTTGCGGATGACGTTATTGCATATGCATTTGTATTAAAGTAATACAATACAAATAATTGTTTAAAGAAATTAAATGTACATCAAATTACCTATATAAAGTATTTTTTATAGTAGTTGCTGGTATGGAATCTTTTTTTAGAATAAATTCACTCGAACAACAATACACTCACCTTTGATACATGTACATTTGTCATCAACATAGCCTGGTGTAAAAAAACAATATGTGATTACAAACTGATCAATTAGCAGACTAAACATAAAAGTATAGTTGACTGTACACTTTGAAACAATAAAAAATTTTGCTAGCATTGCACACAAGTATTCAACCCACAGTACTAAAAAGGTGCCTAAGAACAAAATTGGTAAAACAGGGATAAAAATAAAGACAAACACTTGCTCCTGTTCCATTTTCCTGCATTAACACCACTATTAGTGCAAAAACAATATTTAATTTGTCTTTCAAAGTAAACAAAAAAGAATCTCTTAAGATTTTTTTTTTTTAAATAATCCTAAAGCATAAAGAAATACACTTCTGTCTAACGGTTGGAGATAAGTTAGCGAATCTACAGACTACAGCCTCTAAGCAAAATACACATATTCTAAAGGATAAAACGCAAAATAAAACTTACCTCGAAGGTTTGCATTGCGTTTATACAGAATGGCGAAAATGATGATGACGACGATTGGGATGATTATGACAACAAACGCTATCCACCCAGATCCGCCGCTTGATTCATCTGAAGAAAAAGAATATTAGCTTCAATTGCTGAATGAAAGATGTTACAGTTCTGTAATAAAGTTAGTAAAGTAATAAAATGTTGGCACATTACAAAATACACTTACATGACTTAACTTATGTAACTTGCATAAAATCCATAATGTTAGTAATCCAGTGTGTGATCAAAAGGTGTGATGAAGAAATGACACAGCCATGAGGTTTTGTGCTAATTTTGATAATGGGAGAGAGTAGGGCTGGGAATTGACACAAATTTCACCGTTCGATTTTAATTCGATTCACGAGCTTGAGATTCGATTGAATTCTGATTTTGATTCAATTCGATATAGATTCATTTTTGGATACATATCATGTAGAGTAATTATCAATTTTTCTCAAGGAATTTTTTTTTTTAATATTGACATGTATAAAAACATTTAAATTGCACACCAGGCAGTTTTTATAATAATAACATTATAATAATATCTTTTTAATTACATAATTATGTTTCTATGCCTGAAAATATATTGGATGGGAGATGTGCCACCACACGTCTGAGATTTTATGGGGGGGGGTTTTTCTGTATTTGTGATTTTATTTTTATTTTCCATTTGGACAGGACTAACATCTAACAAGTTTTGATGAATTATTTTTTTAGATCATTTTTATCTTTTATAAAAACCTTATTTAAACAAACTTCATGCAATTTTTTAGAAGTGGTATAATAAACTAATGTAACTAAGCAGAGAAATCTATACATGTGTCTTACCTGACACTGATATTAAAATGGCCAGTCTTAGAAGTTTTTGTAACTTATATAACTTATTTGTCATCTTGCTTTGATCAACTATTAATACTAGCCGGCTGTGGCGGACCACGTCCGAATGATGGACAAAAATGTACTATGTAGGGGTGCGCCGATCCGATACTCTGTATCCGATACTGCCGATTTTTGCCGAATCGGATATCGGCCAGACGAGACCATCCAAATCCGATATTGTGCATATGTTATTGTAATACAACACAAAAGGCACAAAAACATTATAAAGCACCATAATGTTTTCGTTTACTAGCCTATATTCCAAGTTTTCTGAAGCCATTCCATATAGTTTAATGTGAGGTACAGATTTAAGTCGTTAAATTAATCTTCACCTAGTGCTTCCCTCCGCTGCGGCTGTCAGTCATTCTCCATTCAGCATTCAAACAGCACGTCGCGCTCGGTTACGACAGTCAACACGATGAAACTCTCTCCAAGATGATTCAATGTTACTATTATTATTATACTGTAGATCTGTAGATAAAGGTCTGTCGTCTATTGTTTTTTTCTATTGTTTTGTTTTGCATAAAAGGACTTTATCTTGCTGGAGTTTCACATGTTACTTTCTCCCGGGTGTCTGTTAGATCACAACACTGGAGTAGAGAGCGATATAGTTGTTCTTCACGCACACAGTAACTGAAATTTAAAACTGTTAAAAGGCTCAAACTATTGAATAAATCAATTATATATATATCTTCCCTTTGTGCTTTGAACTTTTCAATGTGAAGCGCTGTGACTCCATGTTGCTTCAAGCGCATCATTCTGCGCACGGGAAGGAAGCGCATAAGCGTTTTGTGCCGCTCTGAAATGGAGCCTTTCATATTACAATACTTTTGCGCAATGGCAGTTTATTGATAGCCTTAGTTGTTCTGTCCTATCTATCATATGTTGATGATTCATTAAAAAGCTTAAAAATAAATGTCTTTTAATTATATAGTATATATTTTTTAAGTTAGGAAAATAATGTTTAAGTCAAGATTGATGTCTTTCACAAAAGAATAATCACAGTCTCTTTCCCACAGTGAGGCATACAGATACAGTTTATTAGGTAAAGGTATTAGGCACTGTCTTTTAATTATATAGTATATATTTTTTAAGTTAGGAAAATAATGTTTAAGTCAAGCTTGATGTCTTTCACAAAAGAATAATCACAGTCTCTTTCCCACAGTGAGGCATACAGATACAGTTTATTAGGTAAAGGTATTAGGCACTGTTTTTTTTAATTATTATTTTAGTATTGGATCGGTACTCGGTATCGGCCAATACTGAATCTCAGGTATCGGAATCGGTATCGGAGGCAAAAAGGCGGATCGTGCCACCCCTAGTACTATGAGTTATGAAGTTTATTGTACTCCACACAAAAGATGAAGAATTTGTCTAGTCCAGAAAATCACCTTAAGAGCCGAGTAAAATAGTACAAAAAGTAGGGATGGGGCCGATCCGATCCAGTATCGGGGCCGATACCAGCGTAATTCACGTATCGGATTTTCCCGGTCCAACCTGCGGAGATATCCGAAATCCATGAGCCATATCTGCGCTTTAACGTTGTCTGCTGAAATGACTCCAGAAGTGATTCCCGCCGGCTAGTCTGCTAGCTGGCTGCAAACTGTGGAATGGATTTCCTGAACGGAGGCGCGGCTCAATGAGAAACAGAGTAATGAGACACGCCCCCGCTCAGGAAATCCATTCCGTAGTTTGCAGCCAGCTAGCAGGATAGCAGACATCCCAAGTCTCCTTGAAGTTCCGGGAGTCTCCCGTACATTGATAGCGGCTCCCTGATGCCTGCAAATTAGTTCAAATCTCCCGGAATCTAGAGCGAGCAAGCAAGAGCGCATGCGAGACAGAACATACTGTGCTCAAAACCGTATAGCGCACGCGCGCGGCAGAGAGGGAGAGAGCGAGAGACCTTGCGTGTGTGTGTGCTAGTGTGCCTCATGAAGCGCATGTAAGACAGAGAGCATCCTGATTGGCCTGTTTCGTTAAGTCAACCAGTCACCAAATCTTGTAAGATGTTTACAGTTATTGCACTTTTCTTATATTTCAAATATTTAACATTTTAAAACCTTGATTTGTTGATGCTACGTTACAAGAGTGTACTTGACTTGTGCTGTTCAAATGCACACTGTTTTATTGATAGTGTGTGTGTAAGATGTTTACACTTGCATTTTTCTTATATTTCAAGACTCAAGTATTTGACATTTTGAGAATGTAATAAATATTGACATGACAATCAATTTGAAACACTTACAGTTGCATATTTATTTTCAGAATGGGATTTTTCCTGTTAACAGGATTTCCTGTTTTTCTGACTTCCTTTTCTAACCTTATACTTACCTCAAGTTGCCTTCTGGGACATACATGCATACATGCGTACATATCATACTTGCCTGTTGAGAGGAGTTTATTGCAGCATCATATAAAATCAACAATGATAATAATAATATTAAAGCAAACACAGCTCTGGTATCGGAATAGTATCGGTATCGGCCGATATCCAAATTCAGGTATCGGGATCGGATCGGAAGTGAAAAAATGTGGATCGGTGCATCCCTAACAAAATTATATGTTCTACTTGCTTTGCTTTAATTATTTAACTTTATTTAACATAACAGACATGCAGAAATGAGTTTTGAGACATAAATGCCTGATATAGTTTATTTATGCAGCTTGGTTCTAAAAAATTGAGACGAACTCATGGAGTCACGTTGCGTAATCCGTCATGTCCTGCCCCAATAAAGGCGTAACTTTACATGAATTAAATAAAACAGACATGAATGAGTGCATGTTGAAAATAAAAGCGCTGAATTTAATTCTCTATCTGTTGTATTTACTCACCATTAGTCTCGAAAAAAAAGTTCGCTCATATTGCTGAGCACTCACTGGGTTGATGATCAGGAATGCTCAAGCACGGCCACTGAATGAAACTTTTGACAAGATGATCTTGTTTAAACATCCTAGATTATATTATCATTTACTACATATACTGCAATTATTTCGCTTTAAAATGATACCGCTTTGTGGAAATTAATTATTTATTATCTGCACGCGCGATCGCGGTTGAGTATCATTCTGTGTAAATGCATAGATAAACAGCACTTTGTAAGAAAGCATTTCATGATCTAGACCGACAAAAACATTATTAATAATTAGTAACATACTAGTTGGAAAATGCAATGATGTATATGCTGTTTTGTTTGTTACTTTCCTGACAATGTTATATTCCAGCTAATATTATTCAGTGAATTAATATTACCCAGTGAATTATTCCTCACTCTTAGTTTAAACCTATTAAACGGCACATAAACCTTCTAAAACCGTTTAAAATTAATTACATTTCTGCAAAGGTGATATGACTCTGTCCCCTGTCAATTATTTTCTCCATATGAAAACATTAGACTTTTAACATTTACTTGCCTATTGTTAACATTGTTGCTGCTGATGCTTATAAATGATATGTATAATTTAGATATAAATTATATAATGTAATAATATAAATGTTTTTATTGTGATTTGAAGACTTAATTTAACATGAAAGAGTGTTAACTTTCAACACTTTTGTTTATTTTTTTAAGATGACTGAAAGGAGGAAAAATCAAAGGACTTACTCTACAGACCCCTCTATTTATTTGTGTATAAATATAAAGGGTTTTTTTTTTGTATGCAAGGAGGGAGTGATTGTTATAAATAAAATGGTTTGTTCAGTTCATTTGTGTTGTAATAATTGTGTCAAAAACAGAAGTATAACAGTAAATAAATATCGGTTCTGCATATCGGTTATCGGGCACATAAACATGCAAATAATCTGTATCGGTATCGGTTATAAAAAATCAGTGTTTCCCCTACCATTGTTTTGGGGGGGCGGCCCGCCCCCGCAAAACAACCCCCCGCCCCCCCTAAAATGCTGACGAAATACAGTCATAAAAAAGGAATTTAGTGTAAAACGCGGAATTTCACGGAATTTGTAAATTTGAGGAAAAAATAGAAAGCAGTTCAGTACACTTGAAATCAAATCGCGATGTAGACTAGTGTGTGTGAATATTAAAACACAAAGACTATTTAAATACGAATCCTGCATGTTCTGTGTGAATGAATGGTGCCCCGACGCGCAGTTTAATTTACCACACACACACTGAAGCACGTGTGACGCTTGCGCTGTTATTTGGCCTATATGAAGACACAAATGCATGAACTTCCTCTCCAGGCTCTAGATCCACTCTGAAAGTCACTTCGTGATCATTTCACCGCTTCATTTGAGAAAAACTATCATCATGACAAACACACAGAACCTCAAAAGGTCTTCACGGCAACCCGTCAAAATAAAAGTTCGGTTTAACTTGACAGAAATATATTACTGTTGTACATTAGAATTTAGATATATCCAATGTAATAATACACTAACACTAATCCAAATAAATTATCATCAAAACTGAAATTTTTAAGGAATAATCCATGTTTTAATTTGAACAGTTAGGCTAAAGCTCATTGTGCAGCCAGTTATTTGACAAAAAGTTTATTTAATTTCATATGATTAAAATTGATGATAAATGCTAAAATTTGTGTTTTATGTCTTCATTTTATTACCAGAAAAAACACAACACAGAATTAGTGTGAATTTTTTTTCCATATATATATATATATTTAAAAAAAATGTTGTATAAGTTTAATGATTCATAGTACATGATTTCAATTAATAATAAAAAACAAATACACCACGTATCCGTAACACGTCCGCTCCGCAACACTAGCAGTCCCCCCCCCCCCCCTGAAAAAAAATCCTAGGGGAAACACTGAAAATCAATATCGGTCGATCACTAGTCTTCAGCACCTCAGATGTCGGGAGTAAATGACGACTGCTATGTTCATTCTTACATCCAACAACAAAACACCTCAATCACTTTCATTGACATTCTTGTCTACAGCTGCTCCAGCGTGGAAACAACGGCTGACTGTGTTTAGCTCACTCAGGGCAGGTCTACGCTAAAACTGCAGTGTCAGTCAACAGTCATGGGAGGGGCTTGTGCAAAAGTACGTCACATTGCCCCGAATCTGAGAACGGTTTGTTCTGAGACTCTGCTTATGATTTATGGGAATAAAAAAAAAAGAAGCACTGTGTGGATTTTTATCATTATAGTGTGGTTGTGTACACACACTGCCAACACACATTTATGTTCAAACCCCATGTAAAAGTGAATTTTGCACAAGAGGTGCCCTTTAAGTAATAAATGAAGAGCAAAGTTACCCCCCGGCCCCAACAATATTTTTTTTTCTTGCTGATCCGAAAAATTACCCAGTCCATGACTCAAAAAACGTCAAATGATCCGAACCGTGAGTTTTGTGATCCGTTGAACCACGAAATGTTGTCCTTTAAAATAAATTACACTTGCTTTAATATTTTATTATCTAATTCTAATGCAATGACATTCAGATATTTAAAGTGTGATGTGGGTGTCCAAACACTTGTGAATGTAAATACAACTTCTGAACAGAAGGAACATCTCAGCACCAGCTAAACATAAAAATTATTCAAAATCTCATGGACTTTGCTCTATAGTAAGTTATGTTGAGTCTCACCTTTAAACAGATCTCTCTCATAGACCCGTTCACTGGTCTCCTCACTCACTGCGTTCTGGAGTGTACAGGTGTAGAAGATTTCTGGATTACTTGTTTTTGTGACAGTAACGGACTCTCCTTTCGGAGGCTCCGCTGAACCCTTCAGTGTTTCTCCAGTAGAATTCTTCCAGATGATTTTTTCAACGTACTTGCATCTCAAATACACAACACCAGGGTTATTATCAGTCTTCTCTATTGTAATCTCAGGTTTCGGGACCGGCTCTGTGAAAGAAACAATGAAAATGTCAATGAACATTCAGTCCACAGAGAAAAGTAAATATGATTAAAAACAACTACACTAGCCTTGGAAAAAGTGTGACATTTTTTTAATACAAACTATCACTTAATTCTTTTTTACCATTGTACTAAATTGTTCATTTTGACATTTACCATGGTAATAACTTGAAGTACGGTAAATACCATAGTGCATGAATATCAGTACATTTTACAAGTACAACAAAGATATAAGAATCAGATACCATTACTGTACAATGATTTTTAATGGAAAGTACTAAAATTCATTGTACTTCAAGATATTTCCACATATATTTATTCAGTTCACCATGTTACTAGTCATATGTCATGGTATTTCTATTGTATTCCAAGAAACATCACAGAATACCATGGTACTGCCACACATACTTTTATTTTTGCCAGCATGATAATAATTATTATTGTTGTTACATTTTAATTTTATTTAGCCTTTAAACAAATAAAAAATAAATAAAACTATGGAAAAAAGTAACACTTCTTAAGCTATTACAAAAAAAAAACTTGGTAATAATATGATAATAAAATTATAATAATCAATATGATAATCAATATTCACTCACTCATAACAGTCAAGTTGAATCTTTGTTCCTGCTCTTTACCGCTGATGTCAATGGTATAAACTCCAGTATGTGCGACTGTTAGATTAGTAATAGTGATTTGTCCGGTCTCTGTATCAAGAGTCGTGAAGCCATTGAATCTCGGATTCGGGCTTGTAGTTTCTCCGTCTTCCCATTCAATCGCCTTAATAGTTACACCACTTTTTATTTGTTTCCATGTGATGCTGGTGACACCATCAGGAAGAGGATTAACTGGACGAAAAGAAACTTGATTACCCACTGCTTTCTTCTCCTCTTTACCTAATAATTAAAATATGAGAGAGTATGTTAGTCAACATTCAAAAAGCAAGTCTCATATATAAATATATATATATAACACAAAAATGAAAGAAAAATAAACAATAACAGAAAAAGAAAAATGAATGAGATCCTCATACAAATAACGTAAAAGCTTTATATTCATACCTAGTGTGTTTTTCTTTACTATTTTTCAACCCAAATAGTAACTAAATTTAATGTTTCATATCTATTGGTGTTTTCCTTCTAGCCCATTTCTGTTTATGTATATGGTATTTCCACATAATCAAACAAAGATTAACAATAAAGGCCACATTTGGTGGTAATCTTTGTCTATTCAAATAAAAAAATACATATTTTTTGGAAACAAATTAACATGCCTAACTTTTACAGAGGAAGTCGATACAAAACATTTTACTATAAATGCAGTTAAAAATAAGAGGACATTTTCTTTCTTAGTCCCACAGAAATCACAATTAACATCTACATCAGTACAAAACCAAAGAAAAAGTGTTTTAACAGGGTACACTTAGTATTTTAAAATGTACGTATCCCACCTTATTTTTTATGCAATATTTTTTAGGCAACCATGCATATTTCCACTCATATTTAGATTGCAAATATGTTTTAGAAGATATTGGGCTGTATTATGTTATAAGTAACTTCCTAATAAAGTAATTATTCCATCTACTATCAGTAATAATAATAAAATAATAATATAAATCCTTTAATTCCAAAAAACATTTTAAACCGGATGGTATTGCATCAAACGCTATACAATATTATTTAGGGGTTATTGGAATATTATACATTTTAACAAATTCTATGTTGGTATACAGGGGACCATTTTCATGAAATAAATAACTGTTTAACAATACCATTACCAGCAATTTTTTAAAAAAAGTTTTATGTCCAAATGTTATATGCCTGTTATTCCAAATTATACAGTTGTTTGGAGAAAAAATATGTTTACAGATAACTATCCAAGAGAGTAGCACCTGTCTGTAAAAATTACTTAATCTAACTGTAATCTTACTTATTTCAAAGTTACATTGCAAGAGAAAAGCAACCCAGTAACTGTTACCCCACCCATTTTCTCGAAGATTAGAAGAACCAAGTCTTGGTCCGGAAACTAGCCGGCGATCACTTCACATCACTTCACTTCACTTCACAGAAAAATTTACTGTTTGGACATAATATGGTATCGAAATATGTAATATAGATGAAATACATGTTGAGAACACAATAAATAAATACAACTATTATCGTTTATCAACAATATTAACTACACGGCTTTTGTATGGGTGTAACGTTAGGGCCTTGGCCTGTGGCTAACGTTGATAACTAAAACAATAGGCTAATAACGTAAACAAAATTAGGCCACGCCGTAAATTTGGTTATCTAAAATACACTGAAATCATTTGGTATTTGTAAATTGGACTACAATATTATAATATATTTTCAACTAAACGGCTTAAAAAGGCCAAGAACATTTTTTGTTTGCTAATCATTGCTAGAATGCTAACGGTCGCATCGCGTACCTGAAACGGCTCCTGAGGCGATGAACACACCGCAGATAACGACCACCAAGTATCCACGAAGTAACATCTTTATTCAAAGTACACTTTCATGCACTCTACTGCTATATTTCACGCAGAAAGTATCCAGGTTCACGCCCGTGACGCCAGGAAAGAAGGACTGAGCATGAAGAGGAAGACAAAAACGAAACCGAAAGTACTAGGCGGGGCGTTCAGACGTTCAGCGGTTTAATGTTGACATCTAATGGCCGTATAACAACACTACTACTAACCCTACTGTTTTTCAGGATTCATTGATGAATAAAAAGTTTGAAAGAACAGCAATTATTTAAAATAGCACATCCTTGCTGAATAAAATTATTGATTTCTTTCAAAAAATAAAGAAAAATTACTGACCCCAAACTTTTAAACGGTGGTGTATATTGTTACAAAATACATTTTCTGCTGTTATTTATTTATTTATTTATTTATTTTACTTTTTATTAATCAAAAATTATAGCAGCACAACTGTTTCCAACATTAATAATAAATCAGTATATTATAATTTCTGGTGGATCATGTGACACCGAAGACTGTGTAATGATGCTGAAAATTCAGCTTTGATCTCAGGATATAAAATATATATTAAAATAGAAAACCATTATGTTATATTGCAATACTGTTTCACCGTTTTTATTGTATTTTGATCAAATAAATGAAGAGGCTTCATTCAAAAACATATACAATTGTAATGTTTGCAAACTTTTGACCAGTACTGTATATCAAATATCTACACTAAATCTAGCACAATGTAACAATCCCATATTAGACAAAAGCAGGAACAAAACGAAACAAGAACAAATCCTAACATTTACGGTACATGAAAGATCTCTTCATATCTCTTCAAAAAATAAGTACATTTTTTATGCAGAATTTCAATGTGCACTTTTTTAATTTTATTGGGTATGCAATATTTGTATGGTAATAATCAAGTTTTCCTCCACTGAAAGTTGACAAATACATTTATTATTACATTCTTTAAAAACGAAACACGTCCCAAACATAAACTGAGAGGGTAAGGGAGGCTTTCATCAAAAACATTATAAAGCTTTGAATAGAATTTATCACAGAATTAAATTATTTAAACGGAACAGGATATTGGTATATATTCATAAAACTTTCATTTGACAAAACATTACAATTAGGGTTAAATAGATCAGCAACAAAACTTTTTTTATTATTAAACCATTATCAAAGAAAAGATCTATTTCAAATTTTAATATGTGAATTATTCCATAAGATGTCTACATATCCATCTAAATACATTGACTGTTTTTTTATCAATTTGCATTGATCTTTGAAATGAATACCTAGCAGCCATAAGAACCGCTGAAACAGCAAGAGAGGGAAAGACGGTGCAAATTGAAAATATAGACTTTTATTTATGACAATAAAGGTAAACTATAGGTTTGGAGGAAGAAAAGGAGGACAGCCGTCTCCAGCTGCAGCATTACATTGACAACTCTTCAGGAATGAGAAAGAAAAGTTAATATTTTATTTAAGTTCTTATATGTTGGTTAAACCAAAAGAAAAAAATATCAACATGAAATAGCCTTTACTAGTCCAAAACCTGGAGAAAAATATCACTAAACTGCTATCCGCCTTATTATATAAAGAAAGATAATTGCTTAGAGACTATAATATCTTAAAATTAAATGTTGGCACACAGCAAATCAAAAAAGTCACATTAAAACTCAATCCACAAACAGATCTAAAGGCAGGAGTCAATCTCTCCAAATCTCTCGCACATTCATATTAGTCATTTTCTCCTCTTCTCAGTGACCGTTGAAGCTTTATACTACTTCTCTCCCGTCATAAGCCAATCACAACAGGTAAAAAATCCACAGAGTGAATAAGATGGCAGTCATGAGAACCTGTTAGTGGAAAGCATGTCCTCTTGACGGGATAATGGACCATTAAAACAGGAGAAACACATACAAACACTACGATACATATTACAGCTCATCCATAGATAATATACAAAAACACTCACTGAGAGATTCTCATCTTGTCATTTTAAAAACAATAATCAAGCCTATTGACTCTATTAATATACATAGTGAACAATTAATGAGTGCATGCTACTCTAAAAATGTTTATCTTCAACACTTTAACCTGTAGCCTAATTTAAGTATTTTATAGTATTTCATTAATTGTTTTAGCAAAATTGGCTACATTTTAGATACAAAAAAAATTAAAAAAAAATAATAAAATCAATGAATAAAACAATTTGTTTTCTTTCTGAATATCTGATTTTGCACAGAAATATGTCATATTATTGAAGTAAAACAGGTTGCAAATGGCAAATTACCCTGTGGTTACAATGTTTGTTTTAAGCAAATGATAAGCACAGATATATGTTTCAAATGTTTTAAAAGATTAAACATAATATTCTTACCATATAAAGGTAGTATAAACAGGAAAAGGAGGATAAAAAAAACAAGCAGATCACAACAATGGAAATCCAAATGACAAACTCGCTTATAAAACAAATTCAACCCTGGGAAACACATTTAAATGATCAGAATTAAAAAAAATGTTTTTAAAATAAACTGTGATATATGCAGTGTAAGAACAGTGTAAGAACAGAGAATATAGAGGAAGTTCGAAAACAGAAACCACAAACAAACGGCATTAATGTGTTGGTCTTTCACTAAGCAACATTTCCTGCTGCCGTCTTGTTTACGTTCATTGCAAACGTTTGATGTTTGGCACAAGTGTATGTCTGAGTCCAGCAAGAGCAAGACTATATCAACCACGACCATAATGCATGAACAATGACCACAACATATGATGGCAGATCAGAGCTTGTGCTCCATCTCTTCTTCAAATTCATTTAAACCTGCTTAGTTTGTCTTAAAAACAAAAAAACATGAAAAAAGTCCTTGGGAGGAAGAGAGCAACTGTTAATTTTTTTCAAGGTAAGGTACATTTTTTTTCAAAATGAACTTCTTTCTGTGAAATGTTTGTCTGGTAAAGTGTGTGTGTGCTGTCGTTCTCTCTTCTAATAGATGACACTTGCTTTGATATTTTATTATTCAATTCTAATGCAATCACATTCAAATATTTAAGTACGACGTGGGTTGTCCAAACACGTGTTGTGTGTACATACAATTTCTGAACAGAAGGAATATCTCAGCACCACCTAAGCATAAAATAATAATCAGACTCAGAGATTAAATCACCGTCTCACCCTTAAACAGATCTCTCTCATAGACCGGATCACTGGTCTCCTCACTCACTGTGTTCTGGAGTGTACAGGTGTAGAAGATTTCTGGATTTCCTGTTTTTGTGACAGTAATGAACTCTCCTTTCGGATGGTGAGCTGAACCCGTCAGTGTTTCTCCAGCAGAATTCTTCCAGATGATTGTTTCACTGTACTCACATATTAAATACACAACATCAGGGTTATCAGTCGGCTCTATTTTAATCACAGGTTTGGGGAACGGCTCTGTGAAAGAAATAAACAATGAAAACATTTACACTGTTGGTATCAGATGCGATATTTACTAATACAAACCATAACATTAAAAAAAAAAAGAGCCATTGTACTACCATGTTTTTTTTTGGACATGTATCTAACACCGCAGTATTGTTTAAAACGTATGATGATAGTGTGGTAGATTGTGTTAGTGTAAATAACAGGTATTGTTAAATTACATATATTAACATTTATAAAATACCTCCCACCCCCACCACAAATATAGGTAAAAAAAGTTGACAGAATTACTAGCTATATTATGTTAAGTAAAAATCATATTAACAATATGATGCTTTTACAGTAATACTATTAATATAATAATCAATATTCACTCACCCATAACAGTCAATGTGAATCTTTGTTCCTGCTCTTTACCGCTGATGTCAATGATATAAACTCCAGTATGTTCGGCTGTTAGATTAGTAATAGTGATTTCTCCAGTCTTTGTATCAAGAGTCGTGATGCCTTTGAATCTCGGATTCGGGATTGTAGTTTCTCCGTCTTCCCATTCAATCACCTTAATAGTTACACCATTCTTTATTTGTTTCCATGTGATGCTGGTGACACCATCAGGAAGAGGTTTATCTGGACGAAAAGAAACTTCATCACCCACTGCTTTCTTCTTCTCTTTACCTAATAATTAAAATATGAGAGAGTATGTTAGTCAACATTCAACAAGCCAGACTCTGTCCTCCACTACAGTCATTTAATATTTGACAATTAAGTTACAATACTATAATATTATCTAAAACAGCGTTGGGGAAAGTTACTTTCAAAAGTAATGCATTACAATGTTGTGTTTGAATTTCACTGTTTTTATTCATTTTGAGGAATGGTGAATTTGTTTTGTACATGTGAGATGAGAAAATGCATGCTCACATTTAGTCCAGAACTACAATAAGCATCATGTTCACACACAGCGCACACAAGACCTCAGAACTTACTCACGATTTCTCTCAACATGAGGACAGGGGAGCCGTCAGTCAATACATGGGAAAACATAGGAACGTGGTAACAAACCATAAGTAAGTACCATGTAAATACCATGGTATTAATCAAAGTATCATGGTATTACAATTTGATACCATTATTGCAGAGGGGTTAGCAGGATGTCATGTATTTTTTTTTGGGGGGGGGGGGTTGTTTATGTCAATATCAATTGACATAAACAATTGACAAATCAGCTCAAAATGAAGCTATACTACAATCTGTTTTAGTGCAGATCTTTTTCTAAGCCAGAGATAGGCACATGGCCCCTATTAGACTGGGCTATCTCATAAAAGTTAGTTAAACCAGGTCAACATTAATAATATGATGATGATGATATTATTATTATTGACAGATTCATATATCAGATCACGGTGATTGCCTAATGATGAGTGACAGGTGTTTGCTTGTGAGAACACGAGCTACACAAATAGACTACAGAGAAGGATGAGAGAGTTTTAAATCTGAATTCACGTTTGTTTAGACAAGAAGTAAATTAATTTGTTTCTTTCTTCTAAGGTGTCCCAGACGTAGGTGCTACTTTTAGGGCTAAAATGCCTTGTGAATTACTCTTAGTAAAACACATTAGGAGTCTAAAGTTATGAGTGACACGCCCATTATTTTTAGGAGTTTCTCTTAAATTCACCAGTTAGGAGCTACTTGTAGCCTCTTATAAGATTTAATAGTTTGATATGCTCATTCAAACAGTATTTGAATGTTATTCTCTTGTTAAGCGGCTTTGGATTAAAGTGTCTGCTAAATGAATAAATGTAAACAGTAGGCCTAGATAAAAGGAAACATAACATACAAGGCTACAGGGGGTCAGGAGACCTAGTGAATTGAAATAAAAGCTAATTTTGTGAAACTATAAAAATTTAAATTATGATATGATTAGCAGAGCCAACTTTAAAATAGTTGATTTTATACACCTGTGGAAAGGGACCTGATGATACCCATGAATAGAAATAGAATGCAGTCCACGAATGCTAGGTAAACGAAGCATCAAAACAAATGTATACCACTGTCACGGTTGGCTGAAGAAGACGAGAAAGTAGGATCCATTTGCAGCATTTCTTTTATTACACAAACGTAAACTCAGACTCAGGAAACTAGGCTTGGGAACAGAACAACCAGCAAACAAACATTAAGGACTGAACTAGACACACAGGCTTAAATACAGAGGTAGACCAGCTAAACAAGATAAGAGGGCATGGCTAATAGGAAAAACCTGGGAAAACTAATAAACAAAACAGGGAGCAGCTAAACATGAAACAAGACAGAAACACAGAACAGGACATTCTTATGGGTTCCAGCCCATATAGGAGTGGAAGGTAACGAACTGGCCGATGAACATGCTGTGACGTCATGAGGCAACACAGCTCTCAGCGGGACAGTTCAAGTAGTGCGAGGACAAAGTTCAAATGTAAACAAGGATTTTATTACAGTTTTTGGGAATTAGCAGAAACAGCATTCCAAACTCAAAGTGTAACTAAGGATCAGGTTGGTCTTCAATAATCAAAACTTAAACCATGCCTCTTCTGATGGTGAAATCATAATCCCGGTTCCCTCAAGAAAGTAAACAGTCTTTTTCCAACCTTATTTCCATCCGTGCTGCAGCCCGTGGCCAAGCCAGCAGTAAGTCTTTCAAACGTCTGGTAAGTGTTTCCAACCTTCAGTAGGCCTATTCCTCGTGAAAATGATACTGGAGCTGTCTTGTCTTCCGTAGAGAGCACAATCTGAAGCTTGTATCCCAAGCTTCACACACCCGCTAACTGTGTCTCTAACCCTTAAAAAGCTCTTCAGCTCATCAGAACCTGATCAGTCTCAGGTGTGCGGATATGTATTGAGAGGTGGAGTTCTCGACTCCACCAGCAGATGGAGCCATAGCTGTTCGTGGTTGCAGCCACCTCAGGGAAAAGTAGCGCCCCTCCAGGACACAGCCTCTCGTGACATCACAATGCAAAGAGAGCAACAGGGGAAAATAATATAGATATAGATGTGAAATACAGTAAAGCAGAGATAAAAAGTATAGTTAAGGCTAAAACCATTAAAAGGTGGCAACATATCTGGGACAATGGGTGCACAGGAAGACATCTATATAGGATACAAGGGAAAGTGGGAAAAGACACACACAAGACCAGATCTAAGCACTTTCACATGCAGCTGAGGACACACCAATGATGAGTGCTGTGACATACAGCTTATGCAAAATGGGGAAGGCCTCTTTGTACTGCTGAATGCACTTGCATACTTCAGAGAGGTTAGCATCAGTGGACAGTTTATTGAGCAACATTGCTTTTGCCACAGCAATTTCATTTTGCAAGATCATACTATTTTGCTCTGTGCCTGCAAGCACTTGAAGTGGCTTCAGGAGAGAAGGGTCAAGAAAAGACGCTGATTTTGGTAGGAGAAAGTATGTTGCCCTCATTAAATCAACATTTCTTTGAGAGAATCTTGTCTCCATCTCCCCAATAGCCCTATCAAGGATGTTGAACATAGCCCTTTTAAAAGTCTTATTAGGAGCAGTTTGGTGTATTGTAGACAAGATAACACTACTGACAAGTTGTGAATTAACTTTCCGTCTCCTTTTAGTTGGGTTGGTAGGCCTACTTCCACACTGAGAGAAATGCTCCTCCCAGAATTAATCGCATTGCATCTCCTTCAGTGTGCCCAGGGAAGCTGTCACCACTTCCCCTGCAGGGCACAAATCCACTGGTTGTGACTGCAGAATTGAATTGGCTGGCTTCAGCGCACCAAGCACATGCAGAAGAAATTTGCCAGTGTTAAAGAAGTTCTGTCTGTGAAGCTGGGTCAAAAGAACACATGCCTCTGTGTTAATGTCAAATGGAGCACTGTCATCCTCTGCTATCTCAGACAGAAGCCTCCTGATGACATCC
Organism: Gila orcuttii; assembly: GCA_026230005.1. NCBI lineage: Eukaryota > Metazoa > Chordata > Actinopteri > Cypriniformes > Leuciscidae > Gila > Gila orcuttii. The sequence goes on along the minus strand of JAPDVR010000002.1, from coordinate 67,000,613 downwards.
TTATTGTAAACAATAGACTTGGTGACATCATAATGACTGGTCCAGTGAATTTCTAGTAGTCTTTTCAGTGTAGATGAACTGTATCTATTTGCAACATAATGTCTGTGACAAAATGTGTTCAGTGAACTGGACCAGTCAAAGAACTTCTTTGCCACAGGTTCTGCATGCATTGCATGTACCACTGCCAAATGGAGTTGGTGGTTGTAGCAGTGCACAAATGGGATATCTTTACCCACTTTGTTTTGCAGCAAAGCCTGCACACCGCCCCTCACTCCAAACATGACAGAAGCACCATCATAACACTGAGACACTAAACTGTCACCATTGTAACCCAGGTCAGACAGATGAGACAGAATTTGGTCACACACATACTCAGCATCAAGCTGATTCACTTCAATGAGGCCGATTAGGTGTTCCTCTGGGATCGAGTTGCGGACAAATCTAATGATGACTGAAAAATGTTACACCGATCCCTGGTACCATCACTTTTAATAAGGCCAGAAGAGTCGGCCTCCTCATATTTGGTCTGGATGTCTTGTAGTACCATTTGGGCAAGAGTTTGAATTATCTCTGAATCAAATTGGACGTGTATTTCACATTTTCGGGAATGCTTTTTGCGATCTCTGCGAGTTTAGGGTCTTTTTGGAGGGTGTAATCAAATAGCCGAATTAAAAGACCTTAATTCCCACCCCTGTGATGGTGCCCACGAAGAGCAAGTTCATTAACCGCCACAAACTGAATAACTTCCCCAATATTTTTTACATAATATCTGTTTTTTTCTATGTGAGTTTGACCAAGCTGGTGAACAATGGTATTATCGGTCTCTGTCCGGCACTGGTATTCCTGCCACGCAGACATGGCTCTGACGTGCGCAGTGCTGGAGGCATGTTTCTGAAAACCACTGTTTTTTATCAGCGCTTTTTTCCAATTGGTGTAGCCTACTTTTGTGAATGCGTCATCTCTTTCCGAATTAGAGACACTAAATTTACGGCAGGAAAAGCAAAAGCTGGCATCACGTAAGATAGAATATTCAAGCCATGGTCGAGACTGATACCAGCCCACATTGAAACACCTGAGAGCCTGTCCAAATGGGTGCTTAGGATAGCTACTTAGCTTGGGCTGGGATGGGCTATCCAAATTTAAGTCAGGGGGAACGGACACTCTAGAGCTGGAGGAGGATTGTATGTTTTGGGGAGGGCAGAATGTTGGCGGCTTCGACGAAGATGCAGAGCTGGAGGATGTTGCATGTGGATTTTGTGGAGGACATACGTTTGGAAGATTTACCATCGTGGATGCAACAAGGCTCTGCTCGGTGTTGGAAGCAGAGGTACTGTGCTTGTCAGAGGCAGCATGTTCAGTGTTGCTAGCAGATGCGCTGAGCTCAACAGAGGCAGCTTGCATGGAGGGAGAAGGACAAGGTGCCTGTTTTTTAATGAGCCACTTATGCATTTTTTATGTTTAATAAAAACTGGTATTATAACGATTGTACTTAATTATTAATTATCCAAAAGCCAGCTTCATTGACTTCAGTGCCAACTTCAGTGACTAGAGACTAGCAACTTCAGTGACTAGCAGCTAGCTAAGCAGCCTGAGCTAGGGTATGTTACCCAACAAATTCACAGCCTGCTAAAATGACAAAACTTAACTGTTCAACTACAAGACTTTCAGGAAAAGCTTATAAGAACACACTAGCATTAAATGAGAAAAGAACAAAGTTGTGAGCAGTATTGGGTCAGCGGTCACGCCGGCGTGACCAGCTCACTTTTTTTCTTATCAGTACAAAAGAGACTCAAAATACTCTGTTGATTTTGATCTTACATATAAGTGTTATACATCATTCAAAACTGTTAAATGTCTTCTTTTACTTGTATACACTCATAATAAAAGCAAAATGTTGTGTTTTTATGCCTCCTCGCATAAAGATTTCTCACACAAAACATGTCTTACAAATTTTAAATCAATATATTGTTTTATCTGAATGAGTACGCAGGATGATTTTCTTACATAGTTTTGAAGCAAATATTCTAGGCTACGTGATACAATTGTCAAAAGTCTTGTGAAGAAATACTCAGTATGGGTTTCATGACCTTATTTCATTGACAATTTTTTTTTTTTTTCACAAACCATGCAGAAATGTCATTATCTCAAAACTACAAACCTTTACACACATGCTGCTGACATATTATTGTAGCAGAGTTTGTGCTGAATACAGTGTAATAAGACTTTATAGCCATGAAAATGTCACAAGTAGGGATGCCAGTATACCAGTATCGGTATCGGGCCCGATACCAAGCTCATGTACTTGTACTCGTACTCGTAAAAATACCCCGATACCAAAGACCGATACCTCACGTGACATGTGACCTCACGTATATCCTTAGCTTATATTTCTTAATTCTTATGAACACTCTTCCTGCAGTTATAGTGTTGCTAAATTTAATAGTACAGTCTAATATTTCACTTTACACTTTCAGCCAGGGTCCGAAATTAACACCCGCCAAGCGCCAAATGCGGGTAGATTTTCTGTTTGGCAAGTAAATCTCAAAAGGCTATCCGCCCCACTGGCGGGTGAATGTTCATACCAAATAGTAATGTAACGACTTAACGTTAACGAGTCCTCTTATCGATGCTCCTGCTCCAAAGCGAATTTTTTGTCCCGCCATAGTCTTATTTGATCTGCGAGTAATGTAGAGGACAGTAGTGCGTGTGACAGGGCGCAACTGAAGCACGAGCAGAGAGAGGTCGCGCGCGCACTTTCTCTTAGTGCTGTCTTGCTCTCTCTCGTTGTCACATGTTAATCAAAATAAATCGACACGATGGTAAAAGGTCGGAAGACCATAGTTTCATGTGGAGCATTCGGATATATTTTTTCCTGAATTACCGCTGGGTGTGAATTGTGCTAAAATACCTTATCTTCTCTGAAGCGTTCTGCACATTCAGCTGACATAAACCACACTTTAAATAAACGGAAAAACCTATCCAGTGATTAAATGTTTTCTGTGTTGACACAAATCTTGTGGGATGTCCTAGCTGCCAGGATAATCACACAACGCGAACACATCCGATAATGACATTGACACGTCCAATTCGCGAACTAATGACTCATTTGAACCGATTCATTTTAATTTTATTTTAAAACTGATATTTCCAGTCCTTCAGTTACTGATCGGATCAGTCAGAGTAAATGGAGTAAAAAAAAAATAGGCAGAGTAAAACTAAATATTTTTTTAAATAATTATAATATATTATTATTGCATATATTTTATTAAATATACAATTAATACATTTAATTTGTACAGAACTATGTTCATATAGGCACCACCACAAAAATATTATTTTAATGTGTGTAAATTGTGTAATATGTGTGTAAATAAAAGTAAAAATGGAAAATAATAGACCAGAAATATGACAAAAATGTTTTAATATAGCCTATATATAAATTAATGTATATGTGACACAAAAAGGCTGTTTATTATTTTGGCCGGTAAAAAATATGCTTGGCTGGTGGATTTTTTCATCTACCAGTCCCCGTGGCAGGTGAGCCAAAAAGTTAATTTCGGACCATGCTTTCGGCTGTGATTACATTGTTACTCAGTGTTATGTTATAAACATTTGTTCTGTGATTTCTTTGGCACTTTAGGACAACTTTGATTGTCTTGTTGTCTGTGATTTCTTTAGCACTTTGACAACTTTGTGACAGGCAGGTAAAAATTACATTCATTATGTCCTTGGTTTTGCCCTTTGGAGATTATTGGACACTGTGAAATTTGGGCTTTGAAAATTTGTGATAAGCACATAAGAATGATTTATTTTTAAACATAAGTTTATTTAAGTTGTTGAAAATAAAGATGCTGATATGTTCATTAGTCTCATTGTGTTGTTCTTAGAAAATTGCCACATAAAACGAGACCCCCCCCCCCCCCCCAGTACAACAGGCATCGGTATCGGTATCGGCGAGTACCAGGAAAAAAATAACGGTACTCGTACTCGATACTTAAAAAGTGGTATCGGTGCATCCCTAGTCACAAGTAACAGAAATAAGCACAAATTGTCAGAGCATGTCAGAAAACCTCCAGGACCCAGAAAACACCTCAGACCCCAGAGGGTTAAAGTGACATGGTATCACGGGAATATCTACCCAGCAAACAAAACATTTTTACAACTTTTCACAATGTTGTATTTTTGGTTGCAATTAAGTAATTTTGCAAAACCACGTTTTAAAAAATGTTTTAGAAACCACACCTAAAATGTAAAAATAAAGTATTGTTAGATTATTTTATCTCTATTTATTTTTTCTGTGCCTCATTCTCAGTCTTTTTCCTTTTTCACTCACTGAAAAGAGTTTGCATGCCTGGAAAAAGAGTCATGAACATGAGGCTAATCCGTTCACAAAACATCCTCAACTTTTACTTCTGTACTTGGCTTTTATGCATGGACCTGGGATGGTGTAGCAACCAACCAATAAGAATATACATTACATCATATAAAATGCAAGACAAAGAGAAAAACAAGTCCATTTGGCAGAAGTGCATATTCATGGCAGTAGATCTGGCCCAATCCAAGTCTTCTATCTGGGTCGGTTTCCAAGAGACACACATGGAGAATACTTTAAAACAGATGTGTGTAGAGAAGCAAATACTTCTCTCCCTACAAACCCTTGCAGCCTTAAAGACCAGAGAAAGAGAAAACAGGCAGAAACAGAGACAGAAAAGTCAGGATGAGAGTTTTATCTTATATAAAACATTTTAGAAACGTTGTGAAAATATCAACCTGGTATGTTTTCTTTAAGTGGTCAATAAAACGAAAACAAAGCCAGACCAAACTGCAACTTTTGTGAGACGTTTTATTTAGGTTTTGAAATAACATTATCTTCACACTTATTCTTCTTGAAAAAAAAAACATCCCATTTGAGACTTTGATGGTTGAAGCAGACTCTACATGTCGCTATATCATAGTAGTTGTTAATTTACCAACTATTTGTATGTGCACCAAACTATGACGATAGTCTTTTCTTCACAAACTTTTTTCTAGAATACCAACACTGGATACATACACATTATTTGATATTAGGAGGAGATATGAATTGTGTAATGTTCCTCTGCTCTCTCCAAGTCAATTCATTGACCCACTTCCTGAACTACGGTGGCAGAAACCCGGGAAGGAAGAAGAGCACCGCCGCCATCTTGCAAATCCCGTCAGTTCCGCCATTTTCTGAGGTAATCCACTCACTCGCGGGACTCCATCATGAGCAACACCAGGCGCTGGTGGACACGCGGGAGGATCAGGAACGCCGTTTTCAAGTCCTTGTCCACGCTCAACAGAACTGCGAGCTGGATGGACCGGGAGGTTCGGGCTGCGGGGACTCCATCTACTCATGCCCTGCCCACTCACATGCCTCTAACAAAGATGGGTCCTCAGGATGACCCTGAGGCGTTCATTGATCTCTAAGCCTCATTAGGTTCACAAGGTTCATTTAAGCCTAGGTGGTTGCCCTGCAAGCTTAATAAACAAACTACAGCTGTTCCAAAACACAGCCGCTAGGGTTCTTACCAGAACCAGGAAGTATGACCATATTAGCCCGGTTCTGTCAACAATGCATTGGCTCCCTATTAAACATCGTATAAATTTTAAAATATTGCTGATAACTTACAAAGCACTAAATGGTTTAGCTCCCCAGTACTTGAGCGAGCTCTTAACGCATTATAGCCCTTCACGTCTATTGCGATCTCAAAATTCTGGCCAGTTAATAATACCTAGAATATCAAAATCCTGTGCATCTAGCATGGACACGACGACAACGCAGTCCTGACGTGTCAACTAGTCTCTCCCCTGTGGAGACCTCACTTTGATTGGAAGTGAATCAATCAAAACTAACTTTAGCAGGACAATAACTTCAGAGTTATTCTAGAGCTGCTGTAAAGCCAAAACAGTCTCTGTTACTTTAATTTCCTTTTATCACTGTAAAGCTGCTTTGAAACAATCTATATTGTCACACATCCAGGCACTTTCATGTGTCCTCTGTTCTTGCGTTCTTGAGTATTAGAATTGAACTTCGACGGTTGCTGATGACGTAGTACGAGAACACAAGGATGCAAGATCGCTGAAGAATGCATATTGAGAAACAGCCTATGAACTTCAACATGGCACTCAAGATAGGAAGTAACACAAAAGTCCCAAAACCTCCACAGAGCACATAAGACAGTTCTTAATGTGTCTTATTTTGAAGAACATTTATATAATTTAAAGAACCTTTTCACAACAAATAACTTTTTGTGGAATGGATGTTTAAATGTTCTTCACGGAACCATAAATGGCAATAAAGAATCTTTATTTTTAAGAGTGTATTGCTATAGTTTTACTACATACACTCTCAGAAAAAAGGTTCAAAAGCTGTCACTAGGGCAGTACCCTTTCAAAAGGCCTTGCCTAAAGAGTGCAAAATAGTACCTCATAGCTACATATTGGTACCAAAAATTTACATTTCAGTACATAAAGAAGTCTGTAAATAAAATAATTGTTTCAATTTTAAGTGTTTGTAGTGTCGTAATTTTAAGTTATATTCAGCTTTTTAAAAGTTATTTCAATGATACATTTTAAGTTATGATAACTAATTGCAATATTTTTTTACAATGAATACATAAGTGTGTCTAAACTTTTGACTTATCTTCAGTAAGTTCACAGTTTAACACCATTTTGCAGAGTCAATAAAAAATAATTGAAATTATTGAATTGAAAAATATTGTTGTTAGATTGCCATAGATTCACGATTACGTCAGCAGCAAAACAGGAATCTTATGTTTTATATCAATATTTAAGGTCAGGTCTGTTAAAACCTTTAAAGATTTAAAGTAGATATGTTTCCTTACAGACAACACAAGAGCAATTTTAACAATTTTAAGAATAAAAAGCATGTGAAATAAGAAATACTTACATGATACTGTGATACTCTCACTTTTGTGTTTGCTGACAGGATTGTGTGCCTCGCATGAGTACGGTTTATACTCCTGTACTTGCGTAGATGACAAGAACACTTGAGGGTTTTTGTCATTCTGGATAATTTTGTCTTCTTTATACCAGGATAGAGTCAGATCTTCTCTTTTTCCGATGTCACAGGAGAGAGTCGCATTCCCATCATTTGTGCATCTGAACTTTACAGTAGGTTTAGGGGCCTTTTCTGTTTCAGAAACATGGTGGTTATTTACTACTACTGTAACTACTATAGAAATATACAGTCTGATTTTATTATTATTATTGTGTTGGAAGGGTAGAAATATTTGTCATCTTACCATATACTTTAATTTCCACTTCTCCTTTAACAATCTCTGTACCTTCAGCATTAAATGCGGTGAATGTATATTTGCCCGTGTCATTCAGACTAACACTTAAAAATCTCAATGATCCATCATCTTCCATAGATACACCTTCAGATTTTTCTCTGATTTTCCCACCTTTCCAGCGGAGAATGATGCCGTTTCTGTCATGGACCCATCTTATCTCAGGTGGTGTCTCATTGTTTCTTGTTGTCAGCTTAATGATGCAGGATGTTCCCACTAGTAGATCTTTTCCACATGTCTCTGTTGAGACTATAATAAATAAAGTCATATTAGTATTTAAGAAACTCAACAGGTTTCAACTGCTCATGTGATTCACTATGAGGAAAAACAGAGAATGAATAATTCTCAGGGTGTGTTTCTTTTTAAAAGTCAATTTCGCTTCAGACACTAACTTTAGACAACACAGTTCAATATTATATTACCACCATAAAAAAGTTCATTTAAAGGAGCTGTATGTAAGAAATGTATTTCAATTAATCATAAAATGGCCCTGATATGTCACTAGACATTAAGAAATCATGTTCATTTCAAATACTTATATCACTGACAACAGTAGTCCGGCCAGGATATTGTCATTTAAAAAGTGAAGTTGCAGCCCTCAACTGATGTTGATGTTGTCATGTTGTGTTTTGGTCTGATGCTCCACCCTCCACCTATCTACCAATCACGAAGTCAGTAGTGTTGCGGCATCCGGGTTGCCAGATCTGCTAGTTACCACAGCTGCAGTGACTAACGTGTCGGAATCGGATAAAAAAAATGTCTAACGTTGCAAAACCAAAAAAAACTCATTATGAATCTGAAATACTTTGTGACAAAGTCCGAAATAAAACAAGGATCTGTATAGGAGATGCCTTTGAAAGATGGAGACGGCTGAAAACGGAGAAGAATTTGAAGACAGACGCCAACGTTGCTAATTTTCTCCTGGACAGGTAAGATTCATCTATGTTTGGCTAACTTGTACTTGATGTAAATCAGCCCGTTCTCATCCCAAGGCGTCATATAACTGACGCTTTTTGACATCCGTCAATATCGGACGCACATGGCACCCTTTAGCGTCAATATGACACGCAGATAGATATGGGCCAGAAGGCGCCTCCTAGCGGTGTAACCCTAACCCGACCCCAGACCTAAACCTACCCATATCTATATTGACGCTAAAGGGTGCCTTGTGCGTCGGATGTTGACGAACGATCAAAATATGGCGCCCTAGGATGAGAATGCGTTGTGTAAATGGACATTTCAAATATTCATGACAGTCGAACAAAGTTATGCATGTTCGTGCAAAGTAACGTTACGTTAGCTCATATGGGGGAGGTGGGTAAAAACCCATTGTTTGGGTAATAAAAATGGTGAGTCGTCATTAGGGGTGTAACGATACACTCAGCTCACGATTCGATACGTATCACGATACTGGGTTCACGATACGATATGTATCACGATATTTTGAACAAATTAAAAAAATTAAACTGAAAATCAAACAACAGATTTATTTAACATTAACAGTGTTCAATAAATGTCTTGTTATACATACAACTTAAAGAATTTACAATACTTCAATATAAATCAAGATTTAGTTTAACCTTCTGTATGTAAAATTAACAATTGACTAGGTGTCACTGACCAATAAAACTACTTTGTATAGATGTATTCTATACAATTGTCCTTCTTTCACTCTCTTTTTCGCACCTGGTTGCAGGAGTTTGTCTTTGTGTTGCCGTTTTAAATGACACCAGTGCTCGAAGTGGGGCGGTACTCACCGGTACACAGTACCGGCACTTCTACATTTTACTCTTAAGCGTACCTGCATTTTTTCTTGCGAACCGCTACTTCCTTCTACCACTGACAGAAAAAGCGTCAGTGAGCCCGTTTCACATATACTCCGTTTGCAGTGCGTATGTGGTGCGTATTTTTTCCGCACCCATGTTAACAGGTTAGAGCTTTCACACTGCACGCGGATGCGCTCCAGCGGTCCGTTCCAGAAGCGGAGTGTACACAGAGACAATTTATACAGCAGTGCAGCGATCGTTTCCACACAGAGTCTATTTCTGCTGCGCTGCACGCGCTGAATTAAAGTTACAGCGCATAGTTCGTGGTCAACATGAACACAGACTGACATGAAAATATAATGATCTTACCATAAATGCATTTAATTAAAATAAATGTAGTAATCTCACCATAAATTTTTGGAATTGCAGACTTGGAAGAGTTCCGTTTTCACACACACACACGCACACACACACACACACACACACACACACACACACACACACACACACACACACACACACACACACACACACACACACACACACACGACTTGTTTAAATACATTTATGCTGTTAATAACAATAAATTGTTGTTATACCAGCATTTTTTTTTTTTTTTACCGTTCTCCTGTCGATTAAGTGGAAAACCAAAATGCTGCCAGACGTCGGACTTGTAAGTGGACGGGGCATCCTCTATTTCAATTTCAGTCAAACTCATTTTGCCTTGCTATGCTCAGTAAAGTTCAAGCGATTCATTTGAGCGTGAATGCAGTGAATGCAAGCGTGACGCGGGTGCGGTAGCTCAACCAATAGGATAAAACGGATGTCATCGTAATAAATAAATAAATAAATAAATAATAATAAAAAAAAATCGCCATAACTCTACGATACATATCGTAACATTTTTGCATCGCGATACATCGTACCACGATATATCGTTACACTCCTAGTCGTCATTACTAACATTAGCAATGCATTATCAGAGCCCGTTTCTCTGTCATTATGCTGAGACGCTGAGGAAAACAACATTAGCACACCCATTATTGTTTATCAGGCAAGTTCTACAGCCAAAAATAATAAAATGACACGTAATCTTTTAGATCACATATTGTAGCATTATGGACGTGTACTGCAGCAGGGTAAGTTAAAAAATACAGCTGGTCGCTTTCACTTATAGCGTCAGCTAAATGAATAGCTGTATCTTTGATATCGGTTACACACAGTGACAGAGGCTTGTGCTTGTACTTACGTTAATGACAGATACCTACCGTTACAAGTTAGACTAACAGCTACTGTTCTAACAATGTACTGTCACATACGAGCGTACATCTTTACGATTATATTTGGCTAATCGCCATTAGTAAATTTTTGCGATATATAATTACTTTGCAAAACATCTCTGATTTGAAGCATAAACATAATTAACAGAAAAAGCTTCTTGTAGCAGCCTACGTTCCTGCTGGATCCTGCAGCCTATATGGCAACCTCGAGTCAGGGAGGAGGGAGAGGGGATACACCGCTCTACGGTAATTTGAAAGTGATTGCAGTACCAGTTTTGGCCACATTCTTACATACGGCTCCTTTAACACACACTGACTCCTATAACAACAGGATCTTTCATCACACTGTACGGGGTAAGTTGTCACAAATGGGGATTTGCGTAAGTGCCTTTTAAATCAGAGCTTAAACAGTAAAATTATTATAAAAACAGCTGAAAGGTAAAAGGTTAGAAATAGCAAACCATTGTAATGGCCAGCAGAAGTTAAAGCGGTGTAAAATTACAACACATATCCTGACCTGACATTTATATATCTATAAAGAAACAAGTTCAAATTTTTGTTCAAAGTTCAAAGTTCTGAGTTCAAATCTGCCTTCGTTATATATCTATACTTATGGTAGAGTGTTTCTCTTGTGTTCCTCTGTTTATCCTACAGATAGTTAGCAAAAATAATATGATACTGAAACTTCACAAAAAATGATTATAATTTAATACTGTTTTGAACTAGATGTTTGAAACCAACAAATCAGTGCTTGATAAAACAAGACTCAAAATAGTTCCTGAAATACAGACTTTGTGCTGAACTATGAAAATAAAGTGAGTTTCAGCAGCGACAGAAAAAACATGTTGGGTCCCCAAAGAACCTTTCAGTCAAAAGCTCTAAAAATAACCATTTCTTTCTTATTTTGAAGAACATTTTAATAATCTAAAGCACATTTTTCCACTTCAAAGAACTTTTTGTGAAATGGAAAGATTCCATCGATGTTTAAATGTTCTTCACAGAAACATAAATGCCAATAAAGAACCTTTATTGTAACACTATAATTTGACTACATATCTAAATGTTTGACTTTCTGTGAGTGTCTTCTATTAAAGGCCGACACGAACAAACACTCATTGCAGCAGTTTGTGTCTAAACGTCATATTTAAAAGTGTCCAAAAATTACAGTATAATTACATTTGTTCAAGTGGTCACTATAAAAGTGCTTGTGTTGCTTTAAGGACATATTTTTCTTGATCTGACACTTAAAAATGGCCTTAACTATATTTATAGTTAAAATATGATTTATAATATTGAGTTGGTATAAAATAATGCAGTAGCCTATGCATGAAAAGAAAAGTTAATATGGATTACTATTCTTAATATCTTTTGATCACAACCTTTGATCTCAACTACAAAATATATATTTACAAAATATGTAAGAAAAACAGCTTCTTCACTTCAGTCTATTAACATTTCTATAGAAAATGAAGTCAGAACCTACCAGAGAGTGCAGTGAAGCCACAGAGGAATAACAATAAGAGATTGTATTTGCAGTTCATTGCTCTTCTGAACACAGCAAATGTTCCAGAACCTTTTTCACAATCAACTGGAGGAAATCCACTAGTATCAGCAGAGCCGCAGTTTCAGACTACAGTATATGGGGAGGCTGCAGACCTGGAGCCGGCAGATATACGCCCCTGCAGTTTTACAGTGTAGATCTGCACGGATTAAAATGTCTGTAGCTATTCAGTTGGGCTTCTCTCTCTTCACTCAGCCTACAGAAGTCTGTGTGTTTTTGTGAATTGAAAAATTAACAATAAACAGCTGGATCAACTATGTTATGACAAGTATATTACCTACTGCAGTTATAGGCCTATTCACTGTAGGTTTTTATATGGAAGACTGAGTGAAATATGTTGTTGTGAATTTATAGTTACATTTAGATATTAACCAAATTTAGCCCATTAGACATACAGTATACTGTGTAATCATATGGATCCTTGATCAGCTGTAGTAGTACTATTCCCTATTGGTCATCATACAGCTACAAAACAGTGTCCACAGCATTTTATGAAGACAAACACAATTTATCCCTTTTCTAAAATTCCAAGGGCCATTTAAAAGAAAGACACAATATTGTTGTTCACAATTTTTTTTTTTATTAACACCATTTATGAATTATGATGACTCCCCTATGGTTTGCCCCTCTTCTTTAACTATTTTTTAAAAGGACATCCATGGTGATTTTATCATGTGTGTGTGTGTGTGTGTGTGTGTGTGTCTGTGTGTGTGTGTGTGTGTGTGTGTGTGTGTGTGTGTGTGTGTGTGTGTGTGTGTGTGTGTGTGTGTGTGTGTTTGTGGATTGCATCAATTTGGTCCTGATCTTCAAAGTACACTTGCACAAGCACTTGTTGGTGGAACAATAATGAAAAAAGTGTCAAGCCACTTTGATTTATTTTGGCCACCAATAGTGGACTGTGCAGAGAAAATAAAAAATGACATTAAAACCATGTCCATGTATGTCTCTGCAAGTTGTTTATTTTGTAAGTCGTAAAAAAAAAGATGGGTGTTTATAAGTTTAGAGAGAGATTTGCATTTTCTAAAGCAAACACACACCTTTATAAGATGCAAGTTAAAAAGAATTAGGTAAAGACAGAGTATGATAAAAACCCACATTAAGTGCACATACCCTACATTTTAGTCCAGACTAGTGAGCTATTTTAAGAAATGATGTTGGAAATAATCAAAATATTTGAGTGAGTGTGCAGTTCAACTCTTTACTTAGAGAGAGATTTACATGTATACATATATGCCTATTATAAATGTGTCTTTTGTGTGTTCACACCATAGACTGTAAAAAAAAAACAAGTTCATATATTTCCAATATCTACTGTAATGTTGCCCCAGAAACCATGTGGAGTATGTTTTAATGCAAGGAGTAAGCAGGGTCTTACCAGAAGAGGCCATCTCACGCAAGTTAAAGACAGGCAACAAAAGAAAATGAATTTTAAAGTGAGTAGAGAAGACTAGGGGCAGCTAAACTTACACGTTGTTAGCTAAGTTTAAGCCAGATAGAACATAAACCTGACCGTCAAGAACTTTTTGTCTTTCGAAATAAATTATAGACCCATCCATTGATATAGAAATGAATTGATATTTACATACCAAGCTAATCGTTTATAAATAATAAATGTTGCATCATTGCTAAACAACAATAACTTTAGCAGATTATTTAACATACAAATGACAGAATCTGTAATTTTTTGTCAGATTTTCATTCTAATGATAAAAATCTTGATTATACGGTATTGTCTTCCGGGCAAGATTCATCTTCATAAAGACAGAACCATTCAATAATCCTGATTTAAGAATATTCTCCTCTGATATAAAGTCCCTTTTTTCTTCTTTTAAGAAAATGTCAAAACCTTTAAACTCAAAGGTTTCTAAAATAAATAATATCATTGAGTGAGTTGTAAAGAACCTTTAATTTTTTATATTGACAAAATGTAAAATTGTATTGATTTGTGTAGCCTCAATCTCTTTTGATGTCCCCCTTGTTATTTTTTTTTTCTCTTTCTCACTGTTAATGTCTTGTATCCTTTCATTTGCAATACAAAATAAATAAATTTATTAATTTAAACAAAAAAAAATTTATTTACTAACATAACTCAATTCGTGTCGCTGTACAGCCTCCCCCTACTGGACGCATCAGGAACAACAGGGGCGTAAAACTGTCAGGGGCGTAAAACTGCCGGCTCCAGGGGCCTCATGTATCAATCTTGCGCACACACAAAAACTTTGCATACGCCAGCTGTCACGCTCACGGTCGGATGTACTAACAATGAAATTAACGTGAGAATGTGCATTCCTCCACGCCAATATCATGTCTGCGTACGTACATTTCTCATAGTTTTTGTCCATTGGCGACTCTTAGAGGCAATGAAGTTAAGTTGCAAACATTACACAACGAATTGTTCTACAAGTCTATCGCACTACCACCTGTGGGAAGCATTGCTATTAATTTGCAATTTATAAAATAATTTACATATATTGTCACACGAGCCTTATGGGAATATTCTATCAATTATGCAATTAAGTAAGAACATATAAAAGCATATGCAAATTGATACAACCCTTAGTCTATGGCAATGGCAGCTTTGGCCTTATTAGAGGACATTGCTAATGGCAGAATCCGAAAAGAACGAGTTTTTAGGGACCACAATGATTTTCTGGCCCAGGATGATGACTGGCTTATCAGCCGTTTCAGATTTCCAAGGGCTATCCTCTTGGCGCTCTGTGCTGAGTTGGGTCCGAATCTAGAGAGAGAGACAGCGAGGAGCCACGCAATACCCGTTCCCTCGCAGGTGCTGACAAGACTTGGTTTCCTGAATCCTGGCAACTGGTTCTTTCCAAAGGGAACTGGCAGACCGCTCAGGAATAAGACAGTCGTCTTTGAGCCGCGCAATGCCAGCGGTATGGGTCGGGATCATCCGCATGTCTACCAGGTATAAGGATCCCATATGATGCAGTTGACCAGCCAAACATTAAAACGCAATTGCAGCGATAGCCGGTTTTCCTAATGTAATCGGAGCGATTGACTGCACACGCATCGCTATAAAGGCGCCATATGAAGAAGAATTTGCATATGTGAATCGGAAACATTTCCATTCAATAAATGTGCAGATAATATTGGTTACCTTCGTGGCAGTCCTGTAGTAAATCCGAGTCTCCCACAGCAGCAGATACTACTCCAGAGAGTAAAGTGTCACCCATAATTGAGGCAACTCTCTGCTCAAAGGGTGTAAGTTCATCGACCCCTTTACCACTGCCTGTTCTGCCCACACTTTGTCGGTGCGCAGCAGTTCTCCTTTTAACGTCCACTTATATATCAGACCATTTCTTTTTAAGGTCATTTACAGTGCGACTTTCAGATCCCACCGCATTGACGGCATCAGCCAAACTCTCCCACTCATATTTTTTCCTTTTGTTATTAATTCCGGAGGACAAAGTTCAAAATATTTTTTTTCTCGTTTCTACCTCCGATAGTAGCACCTCCGATTCACTTTCTGTAAAGTTTCGCTTTTTGCCGCTTGCTTTAGCCATTTTCTTACTCATTTCTTTTGCCAAAGTGGACTCATTACCATATTTAAATGTATTTAATTAAGGGAGGAGACTGGGTGGGGCGTTGTGCTCGTGCATGTGCGCTCATTTTTACGTTAATTGGGATGTACAAAGAGAATATGCATGGGATCCTTCATACGCAGAGATTCATACATCTGTTTTTTTTTTTTTTGTGCGTACGCACATTTACAGCTTTGTCCGTACGCAATGTTTTAGTATGAATTCAACGCAAGTCTTTGTACATGAGGCCCCAGGTCTGCAGCCTCCCCTTACTTGTTTCAGAAGCAGAAGTGATGGGCGGGGCTTCATTTTCTTTTGCTGAATATAAGCTGTTTTCACATGGATTTTGATCGGATCAATATGGAGCTTATAATATGACAAAATTATTTGAATTTGAATTGTGTAAATTTTAATTATTGACAAGTGTAATCTAACAAAATTGAATATTATGTGGAATTTTAAATACAGTAGTTCTGAATTTGTTTTCTTTAAACGAATATTGAACATTTGAAATTTAACGAATTGAAATGTTTTTATGGCTGAATTTAATAGACATGTTTTTTCAGCAGTTTTTTAGTTCTGAATTCTTAGACTGCAAATATACAGTTTTTGAAAAATACAGATTCAAGTTTTCAAGATTAAGAAGAAATTCAGAACTTCAAATTCAGTTTTCTAAAATTCAAAACGTGGAAAATTCAGGTCAGGGACACAAAATGGGGGTAAATGTTTTCGATTTGAATCCCATTTACATACATTTAGGGACTATGGTGATAATCCAGGAAATAATTTGATTATAAATTCTGCCAAAAAGAATAGTAGGCTACTAAACTATGTATAAGAAAAAGATATCTTACTTTCTTTATTGTTTAATAGGGGTCGATCGCCAAGACTTGAGAGAATAATTTTATAAAGTCAAAAATGTAAGCCATTAATGTTCCACTGTAATTTAGAAACAACATAAAGACAGTATACTTTAAATAATTGTAGCCTATAATGGCATCTTTTTTATGAATGAAGGCCAGTATCACTGATATTAATATAGCTACTGATGTCTCAATGAAAATGATTTTCCCCAAATTTTAAACATTTATTAGGCTTCAAAAAAATATAACAACTTTTAATTTAAGTGAACTTAAAGCAATCCTCACATAAACCCATAATAAATGTCATATTTACCTGTGCCTTTCCTGTCTAACAGGTATGAAATATACAGAAATTGAATAAGGTCATGAAATAGTCCGCACTGCATAAATTATAAATTAAATATAGATTAATCCTTATTAATCCTAAAGCTACAAGCGTTCTTTAGTCAAGAGCAGTGAGTAATTTTCTCTGTTCCCCTTTGTTCTTTGGTTAACTTTAATGACAGAGAGAATTAGTGGCTGCTGTCACTTTAAGATCTTCCACTGCTGACAGGATCTCACGCATCTCATTCTCTCACTACTCTTTACTTTCATTTAAGATTTTATTTAACTCATTTAAGACTGTTCTTGTGGGGATACTCGACAAAATGTTATTGTTTATTCAAGCGCAAAAGAGAACTCGATACTGGCACGCTGTCTGTGCGTCGTGTGTGTGTCAGGCGGACATTCACTGACAACGCGTTCTCTTTTGTCTTTTCGCGCATGAATGGTTTAAAAGCATTTGCGTGAAGAGCGTGATCATAACCCTAGCTAAAGGATGACAGAAAAAACAGATGCTGCATTAATTGTGTTAAATATTTTAATGTGTTAAAGCTGGACAAAAATTAATCACATGCGTTAACGTTGACAGCACTACTTGTCATACATTGCTGACAGAACATGCTGCGGTTTAAAGTGGACTCGTTTTCATGGTAGGTCTACACAGAATGTTTTTTTTAGTAAGCTACACAGAATGTTCTACATAAAATATTTAGCTAACAGTCTGAAGTTAGCTAGCAGCAGTGTATGTTAACGCTAGCTCAGTCAACGGAAGGCTAACATCAACAGGTGTAGACAGAAAATATGATTATCCTGACCTGAGCTAATTTACTGAATCAACCAACTCACATCTCCTTTTTTTCTTTTCATCCATGATGACATTAAAAGTCACCTGTTGTTGTTTCTGGCGTTTCATCGCTGACTGTGCCGCAACCGCAATACCTGCTCATTAGAACTTTAAGTGCGCTATTTTACACAGGCTCGGTCCTACTCCTCCGTGGCAATGAAAAATCATAACAAACAAATCTGAAAGTTGAGGGGACACAAACGGGATTTTGAAAAGTGTGGGGCACATGTCCCCCTGTCCCCATAGGAAATTACGCCCATGTATACCCCACCAAGTCAATGCATTATTCTTTCCTTTTTGTATTAGTGTTGAATTTTTTTTATTTACTACTAATTATATTGATTCCATCCATCCATCTTCTTCTGCTTATCCGGGGCTGGGTCACAGGGGCAGCAGTCTAAGCAGAGATGCTCAGACTTCCCTCTCCCTAGACACTTCCTCTAGCTCTTCCGGGGGAATACCGAGGCGTTCACAGGCCAGCCGGGAGACATAATCCTTCCAGCGTGTCCTAGGTCTTCCTCGGCGTCTCCTCCCAGTGGGACGTGCCCGGAACACCTTCCCGGGAAGGCATCCAGGAGGCATCCAGAACAGATGCCCGAGCCACCTCAGCTGGCCCCTCTCAATGTGGAGGAGCAGCGGCTCTACTCTGAGCTCCTCACCCTATCTCTAAGGGATCACCCTGCGGAGAAAGCAAATTTCGGCCGCCTATATCCAGGATCTTATCCTTTTGGTCATGACCCACAGCTCATGACCATAGGTGAGAGTAGGAACATAGATTGACTGGTAAATCGAGAGCTTCGCCTTACAGCTCAGCTCCTTCTTCATCTCCGGTCTAGGGTGTCCTGGTGCCACGTGCACTGATGGACACCCTTATGCTTGAACATGGTGTTCATTATGGACAAGCTGTGACTAGCACAGAAGTCCAATAACAGAACACCGCTCGGGTTCAGATCAGGGAGGCCGTTCCTCCCAATCACTCCCCTCCAGGTGTCACTGTCACCGCCCACGTGGGCATTGAAGTCACCCAATAGAACGACGGAGTCCCCAGTTGGAGCACTTTCCAGCACCCCTCCCAGAGATTCCAAGAGGGCCGGGTCCCCGATCCGAAGGCCCAAGGAAGAGACCCTCTCGTTCACCGGGGTGAACTCCAACACATGGCGGCTGAGCTGGGGGGCTATAAGCAAACCCACACCAGCCCGCCGCCTTTCACCATGGGTAACTCCAGAGTGAAAGAGAGTCCAGCCTCTCTCAAGGAGTGTGGTTCCAGAGCCCAAGCTGTGCGTGGAGGTGAGCCCGACTATCTCTAGTTGGTACCTCTCTATCTCCTGCACAAGCTCAGGGTCCTTCCCCGCCAGCGAGGTGACGTATCACGTCAATCATCAATTCATCAATTATCATCAATTCGCATTGATCTTTGAAATGAATCAAAGATCAATGCGAAAAGAACCGCTGAAACAGCAAGTGAGGGAGAGAGGGTATAAATTGAAAATATAGACTATTATTTATGACAATGAAGGTAAACTAGGTTTGGAGTAAGAAAAGGAGGACAGTCGTCTCCAGCTGCAGCATTACATTGACAACTCTTCAGGAATGAGAAATAAGAACTTAAACAAAAGATAAAATAATAGATAAATGTTTCTATGTTAGCTGAACCAAAAAAATAATAATAATAAATTCAAAATCAACATGAAATATCCTTTATTAGTCCAAAACCAGGAGAAAAAATTAATTAAACTATCCACCTCATTATATAAAGAAAGATAATTGCTTACAGACTATAATATCTTAAAATGAAACTTTGGCACACAGCAAATCAAAAGTCACATTCTCTCCAGACGGCACATTGATTTCAGTCATTTTCTCCTCTTCTTAGTGACCGTTGAAGCTTTATTTTTCTCCCGTCACCAGCCAATCACAACAGGTAAAAAATCCACAAAGTGAATAAGATGGCAGTCATGAGAATCTGTTAGTGGAAAGCATGTCTTCGTGACGGGAAAATGGACCATTAAAACAGGAGAAACACATACAAACACTGCGATACATGTACATACAGCTCATCCATAAATGTAATGTACAAAAACAACAAAAACATTCACTGTTTAGATTCATACTCATTACCTTGGTATCTAAGTTTTGCAAAATGCCAAAAGATAAAAAACTAAGCAGAAAGTTTTGTAAAGAGATTCTCATCTTGTCACTTTGAAAACAATATATTTGCATATGTTACAGCAGATTAATATATTCATAACCTGAGGATGAATTTCCAACAGTGTCAGTGCGGCCTAGCTGACAGAAAGGTCAAAGAGCAACAGTCAAAGTTATTAAGTTATGAAAGCACTGATAGTTAAGAGCAGATGCTTTAGTAAAGCGATGACCAGGCAAATGTGTCGAGAAGATCCACATGTGGCTTTGCATTTGAAGAGTCATGAGGTTTATGATGAGCATCAGTCATTCACTCATGAATGTCATTTCTAAGGGGAAAAATGCTCATTTTTAATGTATATTTTAAAACAGTTCAGGTTGATTAGATCCATTTGATTTGTAATATTGCACATATTAATGATTTTCCACAAGGAATTAATAAGTAAACTTACTCTGGAAGTCTTTTGTCTCCCACAGTCAGCAGCACAAGAATCTTAAAAAACAAAAGTGACACGATCAGTCAAATACAGTCAATATGAAACCACAATCAAGCCTATTTACTCTATTAATACACATTCCTAGTGAACTATTAATAAGTGAGTGCATTTTAGAGTTCTTCTAAAATGTTTATCTTCACAGTCTTTCACTTCCTTTTTTTTAATGTTAGCTTGTAGCCTGATTTAAGCGTTTTATAGCATTTCATGAATCGGTTTAGCAAAATTGGTTCCATTTTTTCGGAGGGTTAAACAATCCAATAAAATCAATGAATAAAACAATTTGTTTTCTTTCAGAATATCTGATTTTGCACAGAAATATGTCGTTTTATGGAAGTAAAACAGGTTGCAATTGGCAAATTACTCAGTGGTTCGAATGTTTGTTTTGAGTTAAGCAAATGATAAGCACAGATATATGTTTCAAATGTTTTAAAAGATTAAACACAATATTCTTACCATATAAAGGTGGTAGAAACAGGAAAAGGAGGATAAAAACCAAGCAGATCACAACAATGGAAATCCAAATGACAAACTCCTGGTTGAAACCTAATGCAAATATATATATATATATTTAGCCCGGTGTGGAAGATAGTGACGACACCGGACACAGAGCTAGAATTATAAAGGGGTTTTTATTCCAGACTGCGTTTTGAACGGCGCAGCATTAATTAAGCAGAATTTCAGGAACTTAAATTAGACAGGATTGTGTAAATTGAACTAAAACAATAAAGTTGGCTTTTCACATCAAAATGAGTCTCACTGTCTCTTTTGTTTTCCGTCACAACATCAAATGAACCCTTCACAAACTCAGTCTGACAACAGTAGCAGCCTTTCTCTCTAGAAAACACATACACAAACGGTTATAGCATTTGTCATCACATATTACCAGGAAAGCTGCTTTGTCACAAGCAAAATACAGTACAATGAATATTAGAAATCACACTTTCAGTATTTGCATAAACCTTTCAAAACGATCGCACACTTTTACACTCAATATCTCACGTTCACATAAACACTTGTACATTCACATGAAATGAACAAACAAAACTTACTCTTTGTCACCACTTAATGACCCATAAACAGCTTCACAGTGGAAGAGGCACTTGAATTTCCCTCTGATGTATCACTCTCGGCCCAGTAACACACGTAGGGCCCACACAGATCACCCTTCTCCCCTCTAATTTATTAGACAGAAGTATCACAGATCAAAAATACTGTTACACATCACATTATACACACAATAGTACCCCTTTCACGGTAATGATAATGTTTTTATCACTCACGCTTCTCATGAATTGTGTTGTTGGAATTTCCCCACACCGAGATGATTCTCGACAGAAATCACCATCAATTGACACAATACACGACCATCCGGTCTCGCAAAGCACTTAAGAACACTTTACACACTCTTAAGTCCTTATTTCTCACTATTTCACTATATCACTGACTTTGTCACCTTTAACTCAGCACAGCGTCCGCATGAACAGCTTCCACGACCACGTTGGGAAAGCGCGCTACTCACACTCAGTTCTCGCGACACTTTCAGAAGTGACGTTTCTTAAAGGGCCAGTGTAACTTTACGTCCATAACTGAGAAAAGCACTAAAACACTTCACATATGCAGTTCACTTAAACAGGACTCTGTTAAACAGTTCAGTAACTATCTTCAGTGACTTTTGACCCGGTTACACTCTCCCCTGCTGATAGTCGACGTCCCCGGTGACTACCAACCCTGAACATCTTAATCCTCTCGCCCTCTTGGCAACTCTCCTGTGGCGTGGCGGACCATCCCGCTGGCATCTGGGCGAGCCTCTCAAGGTTAACAGCCATTGCATTACACGCTGACTTGGGCAAACGGTTCAGGTTCCTATGCACTCCTGCAGTTTTCCTTTGTGTTCTACGCAGGGCAGGACAAGGCACTTCTGGACTAACACACTCCCTCTTCTCCTCTCTAGGTGCAGGCACTGATCTCATCTCAGGACTCCCAGCAGGTAAGTGAACACTTCTCGTTTCTAGTTCCCGAGATACTGGCATCACTCCTCGGGTGTCATCAGTGTCCTCGCTGCACTCTGGTTTCGTACGATAACTCCTATCAGATTCCACTATTTGATCCATGGAGCAGTATCCACATCCCGGAACTGGCTGTCTTTGATGCTCAGATGCTGGTGCTACTGTCCGTTTCTCCTTAGGATGCAGAACTTCCTCCACTAGAACACACTCCACCGCCAATGAGGTCATCTCTGATTCAGACTCTGAGGTAGGTACTTCTTCCACAGACTTCCTCCGACGCCTTGACATGGTCTCTGGGACTGGATTATTACAAAGTCTTAGGTTGGATCTGTGCACCCTTTTCACTGTACCTCCTTCAACAGGTTCCACGGTGTAGGTCGTTCCTTGGATCTCTACTACCTGGTACATCGTTGAAGACCACGAGTCCTGAATCTTGTTCCTTCCTTGCGGACGGTGTCGTAGGTACACATGCTGTCCAATCTCCACCGTCGAACAAAACACCTTCTCCTCATGCCTCGCTACCCGCTCCGCAGCCTTCCTTTCTGCATATTCCTTCGCTCGAATATGTGCATCTCGCAGATCACAGCACTTTCGAAATTCCGGCCCTGGTCCGAGTGCAAGCGTTGGGGCACTCCATACTTCAGGAACCATTCTCGGAGAAGGATCTTGGCAGTAGTCTCCGCCTTCTGATCACGAGTGGGAAAGGCTTGACCAAACTTTGTGAACACATCCGTCACTACTAGAACATTCTCTCGCCCGTCACTGGCTGGTTCAAGAACTGTAAAGTCTACTGCTACGACCTCCAACGGACGTGTGGCCAAGAAGGAGGCCCAAGGTGCTTTGACTTTTGGCTGGGGCATCTTCGCCAACACGCAACGCTGACATCGCTTAATCCACTTTTCTACATCCTCGTACATTCCTCCCCAGAAACATCTCTGTCTCAACAGACCTAGGGTTCTCTCGATACCCTGGTGACCCATTTGATCATGGACATTCTTTAAAACTTGATCCGTCAAACAGGTAGGTAACAACAACTGATGACACTCTCCAGTGTGGACATCATTGATCACACGGTACAACAGACCATCCTTTTCCTTAATCTTCGGCCACTGTTTCAGCAGGGATCGCACGGCTCTGGACAAGCCTATCCTCTCTTGCTTGGTTGGTTTCCTTTTCCTGTTCCAAAACTTCCTGAGCACACTTAGTGTTGGATCAGACTCCTGGAACTGACAGAATTCCGACTTCATATACCCGGGCAGCGTGGGAGTATTCTCGCACTCGCTAACCTCTTTTCCAGCCAAGGTTGCCCGTAACTGCCTGACTCTACTGCGCTCAACTCCTGCTGCCAACAGGTCTGGTCCCAGAGCTGTTCCTGTCCTGAGCAAGTTGCAGATCGCCATACAGCCATCATACTCGGCGTCTTCGCTCGCAGAGTCCAGTTCATCCGTTCCTGGCTTCCTCGAAAGAGCATCGGCAGCAGTGTTACACCTCCCGGGGCGATACTTGACTTTGAAGTCAAACGCAGCAAGTTGAGCGACCCAGCGCTGTTCAATGGCTCCCAATCTGGCGGTACTGAGGTGGCAGAGGGGATTGTTATCCGTTATTATAGTGAATCTGGACCCCAGTAGATAACTTCGGAACTTCTCCGTGACCGCCCACTTCAGCGCTAACAGTTCCAGCTTCATGCTGCTGTAGTTTTTATCATTTCTCTCAGCCCCTCTCAGCCTTCTACTGGCATAAGCAATCACAGTCTTCTTGCCATTTTGATGCTGGTACAAGACTGCTCCTAGTCCCAGGTTGCTCGCATCAGTCTCAATCACGAAGGGCAAGGCGAAATCAGCATACCCCAGCGTGGGTGCCCTCGTCAGTTGGTCTTTGAGGTGTTCAAATGCCGTTTGGCACTGAGAGGTCCACAGACCCTGATACAACTGAGCTGCCTTGACGTGGCTTGCCTCCTTAAGGCACACATTTACTACATCGTGCAACGGCCCGGCTATCTGGGAGAAACCTTCAATGAATCTCCTGTAATAACTACAAAACCCCAGGAAGGATCTGAGTTCTTTCAGATTGCCGGGGGCTGGCCACTCCCGTACGGCACTTATCTTTCCAGGGTCTGTACTCACACCTTGGGCTGACACTTGATGGCCCAGGAATCTCACTTCCGGCTGCAGGAAATGACACTTCTCTATCTTAACCTTCAGCCCAGTTTCCTTCAACCTCCTGAACACAGCCTCCAGTCGCACAAGATGTTCCTGAAAGGTGGAGGAGTACACCAACAAGTCATCCAAGTAGATCAACACCATTTGGAACACGAAGTCACTCATTATGGCCTGCATGAGTCGCTGGAAAGTGGCGGGCGCATTACATAGACCGAACGGCATCCGATGGTATTCATAGAGGCCAAACGGCGTTGTGAAGGCCGTCTTGTGTCTGTCCTTCTCCTGGACCGCAACTTGATGGTAAACGCTAGCAAGGTCTATTGTCGAGAACACTTGCGCTCCGCCCAACGCATCTAAGCTCTCATCGATGCGTGGCAAGGGAAAAGCATCACGGCGGGTCTTGGAGTTTAGTTTCCTATAATCCACACACAGTCTCAGACTTCCATCAGTCTTGCACACCAGAACGATGGGTGAAGCATAGGAGCTCGAGCTTTCCTGGATAACTCCCCTCCGGAGCAGACCCGAGATATGCTCTTTGACCTCTTCGAACTGGGTCGGCGGTATCCTGCGATATGGCTGAGCTATGGGAACCTCATCTGTCAAGTGGATCTCATGCTTCACCCGGTCGGTATAGCCCAGGTCTTCATCACAAACTGCAAACACATCTGCATACTTTAAGAGCAGCCCCCCAAGCTTCGCTTGCTGTTCCGGTGTATCTCCTATGTGCAGTCTACTCAACAGATTACTCGGGTCATCACCAGACTCCAGTCTGTCCTTTTCCTCAACTCTCACTTCTTCGCACTCAGCAGAGATACGCTGGAATCTCACTTGGCTAACTTCATTCTCAACGCGCTGACAGGGGGTAAGTACCCCGAGCGGAACTTTAGGCGACAGCCAGACATCTTCTTGGGAGAAGTTGACCACTTGAACTGGGAACACTGGACTTGTGGACGACACTAGGGTGGCCATGGGGATCAATCCGCCTGGTAATGGGGTGCTTCCTGGTTCCAGCAATCGCCAAGCATTGGCATCCGAATCTCTCTTATTTACTCTGGCATACACAACGGCCACAGAGGATGCTGGGATATGGGCCTTGCCTTTGCCCCGACAACTAACCCGGGCTGTCAACATTGTCTTCCCCCGTTCCTCTTCCTGTACACGGTTGAAAGCTTCTCGCCACACAGAGTCCAATTTCCCTCCTAATGTGGTGTCAAACTCCGTCAGTGCTGACTCTCTGCATCTCTGGGTGATATTCATGCCTAGGATACCGGGTGGAGTTGAGTCCGGCTCTGCAGCATCCACATCTCTGACTATCAGGAAACCACACTCCGGGATAGTTAGCCCCATCGCTTGGATGTCCAGTTCAACATATCCCAGGTAAGGCAGGGGTAACTTGTTTGCTGCAGTTATTCTTAACCACTTGGAGGTGCAATGAAGGTCCCCGTCTTCTCCATGTAGGTTTTCTCTGAAGAAACTTTCGGTTAAGGTACTCACATTACTACCTGTGTCTAGCAGACATCTCACCGGAACACCACCAATGCATGTATCCACTTCAGGACACTTTCCAACGGCACGCTCCAAGAACCGCTCTCTTGTTAATGTACCGCATCCTGAGCCTTCTGGTCTTCCTCTCATTGCTCGGCTCACTGCAACAGAGGGACCCCGTTTCCCTGACCCGCAGAACTTGTGGTGGGAGTGGGCTGGCCTTTGAAACTACGAGGCACAGGACACTGTCTGGCTATATGTCCCACCCCTTCACACCTCAGACAGACGGGTTGGCCATCAGCCGTGTACTTGGGTTTGACTTTGGGGCTATCCATCTGGTTACTACTCGAACTAGCCTTTTGAGCGGTAAGTTCACGAACCGCATTAGTGAGTTCTCCGATGGTTTTTCCCTGCTGCGTGATTACCTTCACTATCTCTAGTAGAGCCACAACCATGTCACTTTGTGCGGTACTGACCGAATCCGAAGGCTCTGACGTCCCCTCCGAGCACGTGCTCACGATGTGCCGACTCCTGGCCACATTAGCTCCACGGGGTCTGGCCTCCATAACCCACATCAGGGCCTCTTCACGAACGTCAAACAGGGTAGACTGAGGTTTTTCTCTGACAAGCTTGCGCAGCTCCCTTCGCAGAGTCGCATCCCTTATGCCTTCAATGAACTGGTCTCTTAGTGCAAGCTGGGGGTCAGACACAGCGCTATGGGACTGCTGGAGAACAAAGTTAAGCAGTTGGGAGAGAGCATGGGAAAAGGCACGGAGGTCTTCCCCCTCTAACTGTCTATGTGCGTAGAAAGCATGCAACAACTGTGGAGTAGTACGTTTCTCCCTAAACGCCCCCCTCAAGTATGAAAACAGATTCCTGGGTTGTTTGCTCTCCCCCCCTATACACAGTTTGACCTCGTCTAAGGCTGAACCTCTTAAATGGGACAGTATGAAATCTAATTGCTCATCAGTATTCAACCCTCTGACTCGAATTACACGTTCAACCTCATCAATGAACTCATCTACAGATTGACCATCTTTAACAGGATCGCCACTAAAGGGCACAATTTGATGTTCCCTTGGAATGTAGACATATGACCTAGTAGCATTGTTCATATTAGACAGAGCAGACATTACTTGGTCGTGACTTCGACCTAACTCCAGAATCTGTGACTGAAGTTCGGCTACAGGATTACCCACATCGTCCTGACCTGCCGCACCAGCATCGTCCACATCACGGCTGGCTCCAGCCTGAGCAGCTTGAACATCGTCGTCCCGGTTCATGGCCTCGCAATGTCTCTATCTCGAAAGGGACAAAGAGATAAAACACAGTCACTGCAGTTAACCCTGAGGCTCTCCTCTGCGGCTGCCTTTGTCAACGATCTCCGTGTTGAAGCGAACACCCTCCTGCGCTTCAGGAAGCTGGTCCTTAGCTCCCCTCACAGGCCCTCCAGGTACGCCACACTTCACTTCGTTGACCTCCCGGGCACCGGCTACTCGACACCTCTTCACCACTACTGTTGTCTATGTTTCTCCTACTCTACCTGTCTGTCACCCTGAACTTAGCAATGGAACCCCACTCCTGGTACCAAAATTAGTCTGTAGCCCGGTGTGGAAGATAGTGACGACACCGGACACAGAGCTAGAATTATAAAGGGGTTTTTATTCCAGACTGCGTTTTGAACGGCGCAGCATTAATTAAGCAGAATTTCAGGAACTTAAATTAGACAGGATTGTGTAGATTGAACTAAAACAATAAAGTTGGCTTTTCACATCAAAATGAGTCTCACTGTCTCTTTTGTTTTCCGTCACAACATCAAATGAACCCTTCACAAACTCAGTCTGACTAACATAGACAACAGTAGCAGCCTTTCTCTCTAGAAAACACATACACAAACGGTTATAGCATTTGTCATCACATTTTACCAGGAAAGCTGCTTTGTCACAAGCAAAATACAGTACAATGAATATTAGAAATCACACTTTCAGTATTTGCATAAACCTTTCAAAACGATCACACACTTTTACACTCAATATCTCACGTTCACATAAACACTTGTACATTCACATGAAATGAACAAACAAAACTTACTCTTTGTCACCACTTAATGACCCATAAACAGCTTCACAGTGGAAGAGGCACTTGAATTTCCCTCTGATGTCTCACTCTCGGCCCAGTAACACACGTAGGGCCCACACAGATCACCCTTCTCCCCTCTAATTTATTAGACAGAAGTATCACAGATCAAAAATACTGTTACACATCACATTATACACACAATAGTACCCCTTTCACGGTAATGATAATGTTTTTATCACTCACGCTTCTCATGAATTGTGTTGTTGGAATTTCCCCACACCGAGATGATTCTCGACAGAAATCACCATCAATTGACACACTTAAGAACACTTTAAACACTCTTAAGTCCTTATTTCTCACGATTTCACTATATCACTGACTTTGTCACCTTTAACTCAGCACAGCGTCCGCATGAACAGCTTCCACGACCACGTTGGGAAAGCGCACTACTCACACTCAGTTCTCGCCACACTTTCAGAAGTGACGTTTCTTAAAGGGCCAGCGTAACTTTACGTCCATAACTGAGAAAAGCACTAAAACACTTCACATATGCAGTTCACTTAAACAGGACTCTGTTAAACAGTTCAGTAACTAATTTCAGTGACTTTTGACCCGGTTACATATATATATATATATATATATATATATATATATATATATATATATATATATATATATATATATATATATATATATATTAAGCTTATAAAACAAATTCAACCTTGGGAAACACAAAATGATCAGAATTAAAAATGTCAAAATAAACTGTGATATGCGGTGTAAGAACAGTGTAAGAACAGAGAATATAGAGTAAATTCGAAAACAGAAACCGCACAAACTTCTTTCTGTGAAATGATTGTCTGGTAGAGTGTGCTCTTGCTGTTGTTCTCTCTTCTAATAGATGACACTTTGATATTTTATTATCCAATTCTAATGCAATTACATTCAAATATTTTTGTACAACGTGGGTGTCCAAACACGTGTTGTGTGTACATACAATTTCTGAACAGAAGGAATATCTCAGTGCCACCTAAACATAAAATAATAATCAGACTCAGAGATTAAATCACCATCTCACCCTTAAACAGATCTCTCTCATAGACCGGATCACTGGTCTCCAAACTCACTGTGTTCTGGAGTGTACAGGTGTAGAAGATTTCTGGATTTCCTGTTTTTGTGACAGTAATGGACTCTCCTTTCGGATGGTGCGCTGAACCCGTCAGTGTTTCTCCAGCAGAATTCTTCCAGATGATTGTTTCACTGTAGTCACATATTAAATACACAACATCAGGGTTATCAGTCTCCTCTATTTTAATCACAGGTTTGGGGACCGGCTCTGTGAAAGAAATAAACAATGAAAAAATTTACACTGTTGGTATCAGATAACGTAAAAAAAAAAAAAAAAAGAACCATTATACTACCATGCTTTTGGAAATGTATCATGGTATTCTTAAAAGTACTTACAAAGTACCATAATCTGATACCATAACTGTACCATAGTACTGCCAAAATACATGGACAGTAATTGTTCAGTATACCTGGTAATGATTACTCTACTGTATGTCAGAGAACACTGCTGTTCAAAACAAATGATAATAGTGTGGTAGATTTTGTTAGTGTAATAACAGTTATTGGTAAATTACATACATTAAAATGTATACAAACATTTTTTGGTAACACTTTACAATACCAGGGCATGAATAAGTGTGTGTTGTTGGTAACCCAAGGTTCTAACCACTGTTCTATGGGGCAGGTTGGACCCAATTGGCAGATAATCACAAGAGGCAGGTCTTGAAGGAAAAAGAAGATAGTCTTTACTCAGTTTTCTTCCAAAGCAAACACAAAGGATCCAGCATAAGTGCTGGGTTTAGCAAGGTACAAAGCCACACTGGATAATACAGGCAAAAGGGTCCAAAAACATAAAGCAAAGTTTATCAGATAAGCTGGTCAAAAGGACTGAGCAAAAAGTCTTCCAAGATAGACCAAACGGGAAAACACAAAAGGCTTAGGCTAGGCAAGAGAAGTTCAAGACTGAGCAAAGGTACAAGCAAAGACAAGTCTTTAAATATACACCCATTAACACTAACTAGCTAGGCACAGGTGATTTCATTGAAACAATAATAAGCAGTGAATTAGTAGAAAGATGTGGAAGGTCTTGTGCTCTCAGTTTCCCTCTGCTGGACAGACCGTGGTGTGACATCTGTACAGTAATTAACTGTATTTTTAGTTGTTTAAATGTAGTGGTCAACCGATATATCGCCCGATATTTGGCATTTTTAAAATATAGGCATCGGTCGATACGTTTTTCTGATTGGTTCATGTTTAGTTCATATCTTCAATATTCAGTAGTTCATGTTGAAGTAACTATTCATTCAGGTATTACATGCTTCTGAAAACTCCTAAATACAACATACATGCAACAAGTTTACCAAAGCAGTCAACATTTATGAGATTAAAATACCAGCATTACCATAGGAGCACAACTAATGTTCAGAGCAAGCACAGAGTGCGCCACTAATGAGTGTCCCACCAGAAACAAACCCTATACTGTAGATTTGGAAAGAAAATTAGCTATTACTAAACATAGGCCTAAATGAATATAAAAACCAGAAAATGGTTTAGATCAAATTATATTTATTATTGGTAGTTATTAGTCTATTTTCCTTGTTTGGTTAGATGGATCTGTGTAATTAATGGGTAAATAATCATGTGCCATTCCAATTATTTGTCACAAAGCTGTAGATGGCAGATAATGATATTACAGTTTAAATTATGGCAGTATTAAATCATATGTTTAATTCAAATTTAGATTACTTATTATTTATTCTTAAGGAGCCTTATTTATTTAGTTTACCCCTAAACTTTAATTAATGCATTAACTATCAAACATGTACTAACATGTTTAAGTCTGCTGTTAAACATTGGCTACTAATCAGCATCCACTCACTCATAACAGTCAATGTGAATCTTTGTTCCTGCTCTTTACCGCTGATGTCAATGGTATAAACTCCAGTATGTGCGACTGTTAGTTTAGTAATAGTGATTTGTCCGGTCTCTGTATCAAGAGTTGTGATGCCTTTGAATCTCTGATTCTCTGATAAGTTACTCCGTCGTCCCATTCAACCGCCTTAATAGTTACACCATTGTTTATGTGTTTCCATGTGATGCTGAATACAGAAGCAGGAAGAGGTTGATCTGGACGAAAATAAACTTCATCACCCACTGCTTTCTCCTCCTCTTTACCTAATAATTAAAATATGAGAGAGTATGTTAGTCAACATTCAATAAGCCAGACTCTGTCCTCCACTACAGTCAATTAATATTTGACAATTAGGTTACAATACTATAATATAATTTAAAACTATAGCGTTGGGGAAAGTTACTTTTAAAAGCAGTTTGTTACAATGTCGCGTTTGCATTTCACTGTTTTCATTCATTTTGAGGAATAGTGAATTTGTTTTGTACAAGTGAGATGAGAAAATGCATGCTCACATTTAGTCCAGAACTACAATAACAACCCGTTCTCATTAGAAGCCTCTCTAAAGCATGCATTGTGTTAATCGTGCAATTTATACGCAAAAATTAGTTTTTACGTGCATATGATAGGCTACTCACTGTAAACACCTTGTGTAGGATTAGTGGTGTGAGCGTGCGTATTATACGTTTGAGTATGATTAGTGTTGTGTAATTAGTTATTACACGTAATGAAGTGCGTATTATATGCACGCGAAAACTGCGTGTCGTATACACGTAAAAACTTATTTTAGCGTAGGCCTATAAATTGCACGATAAACACAATGTGTGGCTATAGAGACGCAATTCATGACATCAGGCCGACAATAAGCATCATGTTCACACACAGCGCACACCACCTCACTTACAGCAAAAAAAAAGAGATGCTCCGCCATCTTCAATAAAACGTTATAAACTTCACTTACCTGAAATAGCTTCTGTGGTGATGAACACAACGATGGCGACCATCAGGGCCGGCTCTGTAAATCTGGGGGCCCTAAGCAGGATAATTTTGGGGCCCTGCCTTGCAGTGAATAATGGAGTATTGCCACCGCAAACCAGCAACTGTATCTAACCCCAATCTAACAAACCTTCAATAAAGTTGTTGCATATACTACAGGTGTTGCTGGTGTCTCGATCTTTGAACTTCATTTCCCTTTTCCACACTTTAAAAGAGGGAGAAGTTGGACCAGTAATTTCTTTGCTTCCTTCTAAAGTGATTTAAACATATTCTTCTTTTTCCTTTTTTCTGCACCCGATGGATAGACTCGTTTCATTTTTGCGGTCAATTTGTTTTTCTGGTTTCATTTTAAGTGCATATGAATATATGTATATGTATGTGAATAAACAGTGCTAAATAAACTTGTCGGGTTACTTGTCAACAAGTAACAAGTAGCATCTAAATACAAACTACTATCTACATAAAATAACATAACAGCAAGTTCAAAAATAAAGAAAATAAAAGTGCAGCTGTGTCATAACTTGCATGGAATTCAAAAATAGAGAAAATAAAAGTGCAGCTGTGTCAAAATGTGTATCAAGTTCAAAAATAGAAAAGAAATAAAAGTGCCACTTTCCAATCTGTTAAAAAAAGAAAAGAGAAATCCATTTGGCAAGACAGGTCTATTTAAAAAAAAAAAATAGACATAACATAGGCTACTGTGTTTGATATGGGATTAAAATGATGGGAAGTTTATAAGATATAAACTAATAATTAATTATTTTAATATTCCTTTGTTCCGATCAGAGCATGTGAGCGGAGAACGCATTTGTGAATATTCCTCCGCTCGGTCATTCCGCTCAGGGTCGCTCGCTCAACCCAGAATGTCCTGCTGGTTCGAAAATATGTGGAATAAGGGCTGCCTCCGACTAAAGTTTTTTTCTAGTTGACTAGTAGTTGTTTATTTAAGCCATTAGTGGACAAATTGCCCCTTTATATTGATTTAATAAATAGGCTATACAGGATAATGAGTGTTATAAAGCAGCACTCAAGCGCACGATTGCACACATAAGGCTTGCCACACAGAACCGGCAAAAGTAGGCTAATGATTATGAATGTGTAAAAAATAGCAAGGAGACATTTAATTGTTTATTAATAAACTGGTGTTTTCTGTGTTGCTGCAAAGATGAAGTTGACGATGCGGACTCGCCATGAATGAATAAAGATATAAAGGCATAAAAAGGATTAATTTCCTCCCGTTGGCGCGCCCCACCTGTCACGTCTCTATTCCCCACCAGTGGGGTGCGCCCCACACTTTGAGAACCGCTATTGTTAAACCGAAACCGCGGTGATGCCGGCGACTACCATCTGTAGTTAGGGGGCCCCCTAGTGGCGGCGGGGCCCTAAGCAGCCGCTTAGTTCGCTTATAGGGAGAGCCGGCTCTGGCGACCATCAAGCATTGATGAGACATTTTTGTTAGACAAAGTACACATTAATGCACTTCTATATTCAGCTAAGACTGTCTTTAAAGTAAGAAGTAAGAACTGAGAATACAGAGGAAGTGCAAGAACAGAAACCACAGACGTGGTATTGAGCTGATCTAGGACACACTTTTAAACTGCATGTTTTTATGTTCATACTTCCCTAAAGACACATCAATCTCCATCTGAATTTGAAATTTTGTCTTAACAATTTTTACATTTGACAGAGGATTTTATTCAATTAAATTTTATTCGGGCCGCGGAAGTGATGAGGCAGGGATACAGGCTGAAGAAGATTATTTCCGGACGGGACCGGTGTTGTGCCGAATTTTGACCCCGCCAAATCATTCCCCTCCTAGTATTGATAGGTTTAGGATTAGTTGTGGGGGCGGGGTTAGGCAATCAAACGAGTAAATGATGACAGAATTTTACATTTTGGGTGAACTATCCTTTTAAATAATGTAGTTAACTAATGTTTACAAATGAAACCTTATATTGTAAAGTGTTACAGTCTTTTTAAATGAGAAGTACATGTTGCACTTGTTTTAAATTTAATGTTTATCTTAAATTTTAAAATAAAACGTATATTTGGCATCAAATATCCATACTCTATGGGCCCTATCTTGCACCCAGCGCAATTGACTTTGTACACCGACGCATGTATCATTCGTATTTTGCAGCCGCGCAAAGCAGACTTTTCCCTCCACAGACGCAAGCCGGCAAACTAGGGAATGAACTTGCACTGCCTGAAGGAGCATGACTGATGGTCTCTAGAGCTTTTTTTCATATTGTGAAAAAATGTATAGTGCAGAGCTCAGGCAGTGAATGGCCTAAGAACAACTCTCCGTTATTGAGAGAGTCCTTTTTCTGTACTACTACCTGCAAAGCTGTTTGCATGGAGGCCTCATAAGGATGGCTCTCGAAGGAGAGTAGGCCTGACACATGCTAGAGGACAGCTAGCTCGTCTAACACAGTGCTCAGGGAGCGGGTGGGCCTAACTGCTCTCATTTAGAGAGAGAGACCGCTCCTTCATCTCTACCTGACAGGCTGCTCGCCTGGAGGCCTCAGCAGGATGACTCTAAAGGAAGAGGGGCCTGCCAGACTCACACCAGAGATCTATTGGATACCGCAGTTTCCAAAACATCAGCACAGAGCTCAGGGACTGACGGGTCTAAGAGCTAATCATGATATGAGGAAGAACGCTTTCATGCTCTACCTACCAAGCTGTATATGCAGGATGACTCTTGAAGGAGAGGAGACCTGACACATAGTTAGGACAGCAAGCTCGACTACCACTAGAACTCAGGGAGCGAAGGGCCTGAAAACCCCTCCTCAGAGAGGGAGGGGCCACTTCTCGAGCTCTACCTGGAAGGCTGTTTGCGCGGAGGCCTCAGCGGGATGACTCTCTTAAGGGAGAGGAGGCCTACCATACCTTGTAAGAACCAGCTAAGCTGTAGCTATGCACAACACAGAGCTGAAGAAGCGAAGGGCCTAAACACAACTCTCTGAATAAAGAGAGAGGCCTCTTCCCTATGCAGAGACCTGGAGGCCTCAGCATGATAACTCTCAAATGAGAGGAAGCTTACGACATCCTTATTTGCTCAAAAATATGGCCGCTAGAGACGTACTCAGGATAACGACCCTGGGCTAAAGGGGAGTACTGGAGTCTGCATTTGGGGTGGCCTGGCCATATGAGGGAGGCTAAAACTGGAAGCCTGTCACCTTAACACACCTGCCTACTGGACGTATAGAGACCCAAACTTCGTGAGGGCCTGCTAAAAACTCAAACAGAGGTGAAGTACTCTGCATAACGACCCAGGGGAACCAGAGGAGTACTAGGCTTACTCGGTGGTTATCCATAAGATGGAGCACTCTATAGAAATACCCTTCTAACTAGGGGAGTACTGTCTACGTTTCTTGGAAAAACAGCCTCATGGAGGCTCTAGTAGGGCCTTACCACATGACGCCATCCTAAAGGGAGGTGATCTGATCACCATCTAGAATTTATAGACGTATAGGGCCTCCACAGGGCTATGGGGAGTGAGGACTCAGCAGGGAGACCCTAAAGAAGAGGAGGCCTGCCATACTCACACCCAAGTGGTCTTAAACTAGGTTCCTATTTGTGAGGAAAAACAACTATACTAGATAAATCCAGTTCAGAGCCCGAGAGGCGAAGGGCCAAAAAACTCTCTGCCATTTAAGAGAGTGACACCTTATCTACCTCTACCTGCAGAAGGGTCGGGCCTCTGCGTGAGCAGGACAAAGATGACTGTCCCTCTTCCCTCGAGAAGAGAGACCGACAAGAATGGAGTGTTCTGCGATTTTTCTATATTTTCTACAATTTGCGCACTCCACCCCCTCAAGGACAGAGTGTGTGTGCTCTTCACCCAGACAAAGCACACGTAGGTTGTGAGTGTCACCAGGTGTGAGAAACCTCTAACACGGGTTCGGCACACTTCCTAAAGCACTTGTTTCCAGCCATAATTTCGTAACTCAGTGTCAGTGAAACAGTCCCTGAAGATGAAAAGAGGATGACATGTTCTCTAAATATACTTCCTGGTTGCGCTAGAGGATGACGTCATGGCTGACGCCGGGCAATGCGATTGTCGTGATTATACAGTGTTTCAGTTATCAGTCACGCTGAGGCGTTTCCCCTAGAGCTTTGCCGCAGTGCGAGTTCCCTTTGCATGACTCTAAAAAGACCCGCTCTAAACCATATATGGTTTGATTTCACTTCCGGCCTGAAACATGTGTTCTGGATTGTGTGTCCTCGAACGTGGGTGGGCGCTGCGGGGCTGCAGCTGGATAAATCTCCATTTGTCGACTCCTGGTCTTTGATGTTCTCCGGGTCAGGTTCCAGGACGGGATTAGTCTTGTGTAGCCAGACCTTCAGACTGACGATAGAAGGTCTGGACTATATCGCAGCTTTTCTTGGCCAAGGGCCGCCAAAAAAAGCTTAAAGTTTAGATGCTTATCCTGACCAAGCAGTGTATAAAGCACATAGTCTGAAAATGGGTATCAGTAAAGTGAAAGATATGTGGCCACTAGTGGTATTGTAAATCATAACAAATTGACTTCAGAAGACCTGGAGTATAGTGCACAAGTTGAAAATACTTTTTATCAAAGTTAAATGGGGGCACGGATCTGGCCTTTGGGTTGAGTCTGGGTTCGAGGCGGGGTTTGCGGAGATGGGCTGCAGGGCATGGGGTCTTCTTACAGGATGAGGGGCGCAGGTTGCCCTCAAGCAGTCTGTTTGGATTTGTTTGTACTGGTATGACCTGGGGTAAGTTCTGCTAGCCTGAACTCTTCTTCATCTGGAAAATATCAATAGAGAAATTAGTAATCTGGTAAGTTTGCGTGCACTGGGTATTATATTTTCTCAATTTAATACCAGGTATACTAAATCTACATACAGTAGACAGTGAATATGATATAAATGATGATCAGCTATTCTACTCATTTTTGAAAATTCTTAGAAAATGTTTTGGCTTATTTGATTGCGCTTTGGGAACACCTTTGTGTGTGACTGGTTGTGAAGCTACACAAGCTTGCACACAGCAAACATGCCAAGGAACTTGGCCTCAGATAACATCTGACGATGACGTCACTGGAATCGGGGCAGTCAAGTAACCAGAGACGTACCCTTTCAAGGAGACGTGAGCCCAGAGTCACATGAACATCCAAACTATAAAATCTGATGAATGTATGCGGAGACGACCAGCCTGCAGCATCACATACTTGTTACAAGGGGGCCGCCACCTGCCAAAGCTTTGGAGGAAGCAACCTCCCTGGTAGAATGAGTACTATC
The DNA here is from genome assembly GCA_026230005.1 of Gila orcuttii. Classification (NCBI taxonomy): domain Eukaryota; kingdom Metazoa; phylum Chordata; class Actinopteri; order Cypriniformes; family Leuciscidae; genus Gila; species Gila orcuttii. The sequence goes on along the minus strand of JAPDVR010000002.1, from coordinate 66,963,493 downwards.
TGCTAGAAGTGAAGCTAGAGATAACTGGGTCTGATGGCATGCAGTACATCACCTTCCAAAGACACCCCATTTAAGGGCATAGATTCTTCTTATGGAGGGAGTCCTAGCACTCAGAATATTTTACCTGAGACAGGCTGGGTGATTCAGAGAGAAGCAGAGGGGATATTGCACAGTCCCTTGAGAGTTGAAGAGGTCACCTCTACTTTGTAAAATATTTCCAAAATCATGCTCCCACATTAAAATGCAGAGGGGTGTAAATCATTCTAAAGGACAGGAATTTGTCCTAAACCAGAACCTGCTGTGCTAGCTTTTTCAGATGGCAAAAACACAGTGTGCCATGACGATATATGTAGGTGACTACCGTGGTGTTGTCCACAGGCACTAGGACATGGTAACTCCTTAACTGCTTGAGGAAGTACTTCAGGGCCAGAAATACAGCAATCAATTCGAGGCAACTGATGTGCAAATTGAGATGATGACCTCTACAGATCCCTTGGGCTGAATGGCCATCTACGACCGCACCCCAATCCATATGGGAAGCCCCTGTCGTTAGCATCTTGCGATGACCATATACGCCTAGATTTGGTCCCAAGGTGAAAAACCAGGGTCTGAGCCACATAGAAATGGTACGAAGCCCGCAAGACATAACCCTTTCCATAAACATGGATTTTAGAAAGTGCACAAAGCACACGGCACGTGCCCTTGCTCTTATTTGTCTCTTGGAATTGACCATCTTTTTTGGATAAAAAACCCTGGCTTTGAGCCACAAATTAAACTCTTATGTGCAAAAGGCCCATGGTTATCACGGTGGATGCAGCTGCCTTAAGACTTAGAATTCTTTGAAATGTAATTTCCTGACCTAGCCTGATATTGCTACACTGAATACACTGCATTGGCTCCCTATTTAACATCGTATAAATTTTAAAACATTGCTGATTACTTACAAAGCACTAAATAGTTTAGTTCCCCTGTACTTGAGCGAGCTCTTAACGCATTATAGTCCTTCACGTCTATTGCGATCTCAAAATTCTGGCCAGTTGATAATACCTAGAATATCTAAATCGACTGCTGGCGGTAGATCCTTTTCCTATTTAGCATCAAAACTTTGGAACAATCTTCCTAACATGGTCCAGGAAGCAGACACAGTCTGTCAGATCAAATCTAGACTATAAACACATCTCTTTGGCTTAGCATACATAACACATTATAGACTTCTATAATTCAATGTTAGGCTGCATAGTTTAGATCAGCCGGAATCGGGAACACTTCCCATAAATCCTGATGTACTTTGTATATCATAAGAAGGATGGCATCTAAGCTAATATTAGTCTCTCTTTTTATCCCGAGGTTTACCGCAAACCGCCGGATCCAGGCCATATCCAGATCTGATGAAGGATCATCGCATGGACACGACGACAACGCAGTCCTGAAGTGCCAGCCTCATCAGCTCTGTGAAGGCCTCATGGACACCTCAACAAACTCGTCTCCATACCGGCGTGATGACTCCGACCCCTAACCAGATGAACTGGATAAATATTGTGAAAGTTCTGATCCCATCTGACTTCTGACCTATAATGATGCCTGAATCATAATCATACACTGTTCGTTCGTTGGCCAAAGGAGGACTGGCCCCCCGACTGAGCCTGGGTTCTCCCAAGGTTTTTTTCTCCATTCTGTCACTGATGGAGTTTTGGCTCCTTGCCACTGTCGCCTTTTCGCCTTTCCTCACCTTTGTCGCCATTGGCTTTTGGCTTGCTTAGTTGGGGACATTTAATTTTGTATTTAACAATACTATTACAACATTATTTTCCTGTTATCTCTGTAAAGCTGCTTTGAAACAATCTGTATTGTAAAAAGTGCTATATAAATAAAGGTGACTTGACATGCTCTTCCCCCATACACTCAAAGCAGAACTCATGAAATCATTAACAGCGATGGGCCGTGAACAGGGAGGCACGCATCTCCTAATTGTTTGTGACATGACTGATTGATGTTCTCTTTTTTTCTCTTTCTCACACTGAGAAATTTTCTCCACACTGACAACTGGAATTCCAACTCCTAACAAAGTGGACAGATGGAGAGTGTCACACACACACACACACACACACACACACACACACACACACACACACACACACACACACACACACACAATGCAGTCTGTGAAGACAAAGACACCTAGAACGTTCAGAAATGTTACATTTTATTTAAATGACTATTTAAGAGTTGGTATTGAAATACGTTGATGATTGCGCCGGGATCTTTTCAAGCTTAACAAGGACAACTACAGCTTCAGTTTGATTTTTTGTTGAAAACGCAAATGCTCATTGATTTATTTAGAGGAGATGAAGACGTTGCTTACCTTGTTGGTGCTTCGTACGTTGCCAACAGCTTCGAGATGCACAGATGATGAGAATACAGATCAGCAGCAGCAGAAGGGCTCCTGCACCGGCTAGGATGCCCACCAGGACCCAGAAATCAAAGCTAAAGAGTTTACTAAGACCTGGACCTGAACCTGTAAGACCAACCGCATGAAATCAATAACAGACAAGTGAATCATTAAAAAACACCTATTTTAAGCTGCTTAAAATCCTACAATCTGCATCATGCGTAATACTGTAAGATCCAACGTTATTTTATGTGGGGGTCAAATGTTTGGACACACTTCATTGAATTTGCTCTTAATTAACTTTTGAGCTGAAAACTTAGAATCAGTTTTGAAGGCGAATATAGTTGTGTGAATGTATACTGTGATGGATTTTTTAAATTAATCATAACTAAAATTTCTTTTTCTTGCAGGATTAACATTTATATGCTTTTGAAAACTAAATATCCCCAAAACTTGGGCCAAAGTTTGTCTGAATCATATCTGAATATAACAAAAGGGGAAATTAAACAGATGTCTAAATATATATACTCATGACTTTGAGTAACAAAGTGAAGTAATCAAGAAATACAGATTTGCTGTAACAGAAGGGTTTGCTGAATTATACATGAATAACCAATCATATTGTAGAAAAATGATGTAATGAATACATTTAACTTAAGTCAGGTGCGTAGGGGAATTTCTACCACAACACGATTGGATAGTGACGTAAAAGCATCATCAAGTGTGCAACATGCTTGTTCCTCCTTCAATAATGCTTAAAAGGCTGGATTCTACAGTACGACCCAAAAGAGTACCAAGTTAACCTTATCTGGGTTGTATTTTCTCATACTTTGCATAGTATTTTTCCTTGTAAAGATGAGGGAATGTCAAGCATGTTGGCAAAATCAAATACCATTGAGTCTGAATGAACACAACCTTTGACATCAACACAAAGGAAGCATTTTCTTCTATTCATTTTATCTGTTAACTTTTTTTGGAGACTACATAATTCCCCGACTTGTGTCATTTCATAGTTTCCATGACTTTGATGTTGAATAAAGAACACTGTTAAAGGACAATTCCGGCCAAAATTGAACCTAGGGGTAAATAACACATGGGTACCGAGTCGACCGTTCTCTGGGATGCGTTTTCATGATAATCGAATGTACCCAGTTTTAACGTTAGTTTTAGTTTAACCACAGATTAGCTTATAACGCAAGTGTATGGGGCATAGAATAAGTAAAAATAAAAATCGCTAGATAATACTACTAACAAGGCTCAAAATAGCCCCACACTAACACGCTAGCATAATGAGGGTCCCTGGAGACCAGTCGAACCACGAACGCCGTGCTACGTCCTGGTCGATAGTCACAGTTCAGCTCACGTAGCACGGCGTTCGTGGTTCAAGTGGTCGAGACTGTTTTCCAAAGATGGCTCCTGCTTGTATACGTAAAGTGAACTGTCTTTATAAAGTATCTTCTTATTAAACTGTCTGTACACTTACAAAGTTCTCAATGCTTCAGTTTGCAGGTAGAGACCCTCAATATGCTACTGTGTTAGTGTGGGGCTATTTTGAGCCTTGTTAGTGGTATTAACTAGCGATTTTTATTTTTACTTATTCTATGCCCCATACACTAGCGTTATAAACTAATCTGTGGTTAAACTAAAACTAACGTTAAAACTGGGTACATTCGATTATCATGAAAACGCATCCCAGTGAACGGTCGACTCGGTTGTGTTATTTAGCCCTAGATTCATTTTTGGCCGGAATTGTCCTTTAAGTGTTTGTGCTGCCTCAATATTAAGTTATATTCAACTTGAATTGTGAAACTGTATTAATTGACAACTTGGATATTTGAGTTATCTCAGCAAGTTCAATCTAGGGAAGTTATTCTAATGCTAAATTTTAAATTTGATAGCTAATTGTGAATAAATCAGTGTGCCCACACATTTTACTTATCTTCAGTTAGTTCACAGTGTAACACCATTTTGCAGAGTCAATATGTACTTTTAAAAAATATGGAGTAACACTTTATAATAACTGCACGCTATTAATCATTAGTTAAGCATGAGTAAACAGTTAATTCATCATTTATAAAGCATTAATATACATTAATAAGCAGTTTATAAATACAGTCATACATTTTTTTTCTTGATTTATACGCATATCTATAATGTGTTTAATAATTGTATTTTCATACTTTGTTAATGATTAATTAATAATTTCTAAATGAAGTATAACATTATTTACAAACCAGTTATTTAAGAGTTGTCAGTGATTCATAAGATCACTTAAGAGTAAGTAAATGGAGTAAATTCAGGTTGTTATAAAGCATTTAGTAGTGGTCAGTTAACTATTTTTGTAAGCTCATCTAAAGTTAGGACTATTCATGCCTTGTAAAGCATTTACAAAAGAGATTTAAAGCCGCAGTGTTCTTCTAAACAGAAAAATGAAACAAGCACAACACAGTGATACAGAACATAGAAATATTTAACAGCCTTTAAATCTCCTTTGTAAATGCTTTACAAGGCATAGTCCTCACTTTAGATGAGCTCACAAAAAGAGTTAACTGACCACTGCTAAATGCTTTATAACTACCCAAATTAACCCTGAATTACATTATAAATACATGTTAATAAAGCATTTATTAACACACTAAGTAACTATTACTATATGTCTGAATAATAAGATGTATGAATGTACATTTAAATAGTTTTTTTAACAATTAACTTTCACTTTCTAAGTAATCTTATGAACCACTGACAACTCTTAAATAACTGGTTTATAAATAGTGTAATACTTCATTTAGAAATTATTAATTAATCATTAACAAAGTATGAAAATACAATTATTAAACACATTATAAATATGCTTTTAAATCAAGAATAAAGCATTTATAGCTGTATTTATAAACTGCTTATAAATGTCTATGAATGCTTTATAAATGATTAATTAACTGTTTACTAATGCTTAACTAATGATTAATAGCGTGCAGTTATTATAAAGTGTTACACCATAGCTATATCGATAGCTATTATACCTACTCTGATTGGCTTGATCGTCTTTCATAGGCACACATGATAGTAAATGTGTTTGGTGTGAGCAAGGCCGGATTTACCACCGATTGGTGGTAACTAACTGTGTGACTTTAAGACTTTAATGATAAAGGCTCCAACATTCTTGACTCCATTGCACCTTGCAAGCTCATCCATCCCAAACATAAGTCTCAGCCATGGATAAACAGCGACATTCGACTATTACGTCAACAGTGCAGACGGCTCGAACGAAAATGGAAGAAAGACATGCTCCAAATATAATTTGAGATGCTGACTGCCTCATTAAATTATTTTCAAAAGGCAGTAAGAGCAGCAAAGAACAAATTCCTGTCTGACATCATTCAGAGGAATTCACATTGCTCCAGAACTCTCTTTTCAACCATTGACTCTGTTCTTAACCCCTCTGTTAAATCACACTTCATGATTTCATGAGTTCATGAACCTCCATAATTTTTTCGCTGACAAAATCAACATCACTCGAGCTCATGCTTTCACCTCGAGACAGCTGGCACCTGATCCTATTTTTTCTTGGGTACAGTGAAGTGATTTTGAGCCGGTCTCCCTCCAGACATGCAGGGAAATAACTTTGAAATTAAAGGTGCAATGTGTAATATTTCTGAGGATCTATTGACAGAAATGCAATATAAGATCCATAACTATGTTTTCAGTGGTGTATAAAGACCTTGTATAATGAACCGTTATGTTTTTATCACCTTAAAATGAGACATTTATATCTCCATAACCGCGGGCGCTCCCTTCTATGGAGGTCGACATATTGTGTCATCATGTTTCTAGCGTAGCCGACAGCGAACACACAGCGCTACAGAGCGCGTTTCCTCACTACCTTGAAAAAGATGTTTTCAGTGGTGTATAAAGACCTTACTTAATGAACCGTTATATTTGTATTACCTTAGAATGAGCAGTTTTTGTCTACACACACCGTGGGTTCCCTTACATTGAAATGTGTCGTCATGTTTCTACAGTGGCCCTAAACGGACAAACGCGTTTCGTTACTATGTTGCTCTTCGTGCAAGGAAGCAAGCTAGTTCAGTGAATAAGAATTTCCTGTCGGCCACCGTAACTTTTTTTGGTTGCAATTCGTAACCTCACCACTAGATGTCGCTAAAAATCACACACTGCACCTTTAAAGTCTACCTTTTTCCCCGCAAGATATTCTTCCCTCTCACTTTTTAAAACTGGTTATCGACACTGTTGGATCTGACATTCGGAACATTATGGCGGTGACGGTAGGGTAACGTACATTCCATTTTGACAGCCTCAAAATCTAGGCCTATCTATTACTTTGATTATTATTATAGATGCCCGGATCGGCGCAGAAGCCTTCCGAATCACCTAAATATATGATTTTTCTGATTTAGCTAGCATTTCACCACCCCTCTGTCCCCGTATGATATGTTGCTTTTTAAATCATGTAACGTTGTTGTATTTATGTTGACTGTTAATTTTTATGACCAGATACACGTTCTAGGCTTATCAATGCATAATATGTGGGACTCATTCTCTAGTTGGTACTTTCATGTAATTTTGCATATATTTTAAAAGTAGCCTATTGCATATACAGTATCTTTCGTCTTTTTCCGTCAGTTCACTGCAGAGAATTATCGCTTTGTTGTTTTTAATACTTTTATAACCTTCCGCTGATTAAATGACTTAGGCTTATTCACAAGATGTTATTATGTTTTTATTTTAATTTAATGTTATTATGTTCTCATTTCATTGATCTTGGAGCTCCAAGATTTTGTGCCTAGGGGCCTCTGCTTTCTAAATCCGTGCCTGGGTGTGAGTCGGTGTAGGACAGAGTATCCACCTTTTTCCTGACGAGCTTAGTGTGTTTTGAATTATGTGCAACACTTTCCGTTTGGGGAACTTCAATTCAAAAAGACTGAAACGAATAATTTCTAATTATAAGCTTGCACTACAACTAATCATTATCCGGGAGTTTGACTGAATGAGCTGTAAATCAGGAAAGCATTATCAATAGGCTATGTTTTAAAATTTTACTCAACATCATGATACCGTATATATATATATATATATATATATATATATATATATATATATATTTTTTTTTTTTTTTTTTTTTACAAAAAATAAGCTCCGCCCCTCACTTCTGAATCGGTTTTGTCTCGAGGAAACAGAAAGAATTTCCTGTTTGTGATCAGAGAGTTTGCGATTATGCTGACAGAATCATAAACTGAAGATGTCAGTTAAAGGGATAGTTCACCACAAAATGAAAATGTTCTCATCATTTACTCAGCCTCATGTTGTTCCAAACCTTCGGATGAGACGTTAAACCGAGGTCCTGACTCTCTGTGTTCATAAAAAATCGCAGGATGTCCTTCGATAAAGAGTAGGGGTGTAACCCCGTCATCCTGGCCAAATTTGCCCCATGGCCTCTGTCCATCATGGCCTCCTCATCATCCCCATATATACTGATTGGCTTCATCACTGTCTCCTCTCCACCAGTAAGCTGGTGTGTGTGTGTGTTCTGGTGCAATATGGCTGCCGTCGCATCATCCAGGTGGAGCTGCACTTTGGTGGTGGTTGAGGAGATTCCCCCTTCCATGTAAAGCGCTTTGAGGTCCCATAAAAGCGCTATATAAATGTAACGAATTACACCTGTAAGAGTTTCTCAAAATAACACAAAAGAAGATATTTTGAAGAATGTTGGAACCAGACAGTTGATGGATCCCATTGACTTCCACAGTAGGAAAGAAAATACTACGGAAGGGATGGACTGGTCATCTGGAAGACTGGCATGCTTTTTGGGCCGATTATACAGCCCATAAACATGGTGACCCATTTTTTTTGTTTTGCTTAATTGAAATCTGGGGTCTTTGTGCCGGCGTAATGCATTTGTCAAAAAAAAAAATCGCCGTGGGATTTTGTCCCATGAAACGAGATATTGGTGCCAGGTCTCGCTCCATCGGTTTGGTCTTTTTTGGGTTCAGCGTTTACAGTTCTGCTGCCATCTTGTGGACATTCATGGCAAATTTGTTGTCTTACCATGAAAAGCAATTATAGGAAAAGGTATATATTTATAATCATAGTGACTGAAGGAATGACAGCTGCAAAGACACATCCTTTGTTTGATTCTAATGTGGGGGAAAATATGTTATAAAACCAATTCAAGGAAAGCATATTTAAATTATCATAGTAAGTTTATTAAATTATATCTTGCATTACTGATTTATAATATACTCTAAAGAAAAACATGCATATTCATCGTTACTTTCAGATTTATGTGGTTAATATCCCTCCAGCGTCTCACCTTTAAACAGATCTCTCTCATAGACCGGATCACTGGTCTCCTCACTCACTGTGTTCTGGAGTGTACAGGTGTAGAAGATTTCTGGATTTCCTGTTTTTGTGACAGTAATGAACTCTCCTTTCGGATGGTGCGCTGAACCCGTCAGTGTTTCTCCAGCAGAATTATTCCAGATGATTGTTTCACTGTACTCACATATTAAATACACAACATCAGGGTTATTAGTACTCTTCTCTATTTTAATCTCAGGTTTGGGGACCGGCTCTGTGAAAGAAACAATAAAACAAATATGAACATTCAGTCTATAAAGAAACATAATTAAATCAAACACAACTACACTAGCATTGCAAAAAGTACAGTGACAGTACCATAGTACAATGATGGCATTAGAGGGTAAAATCCAGTTACTAAACAAAATCATAACTTACAGAAAAAGTACTATAATACTACAGTGGTTTTTGGACATGTGGTATTCTTGAAAGTATCTTGGAGTATCATGGTATTAATCAAAATATCATGGTATTACAATCTGATGCCATTATTGTACAATTACATTGTTTTTTTTGTTTTTTTTTCTGTATGTGAGGCTAAGTAAAAACAACCATAATAATAATAATTATAATATGATGCATTTATAATATTAATATTAATGAATATAATAATCAGCATCCACTCACTCATAACAGTCAATGTGAATCTTTGTTCCTGCTCTTTACCGCTGATGTCAATGGTATAAACTCCAGCATGTTCGGCTATTAGTTTAGTAATAGTGATTTGTCCGGTCTCTGTATCAAGAGTCGTGATGCCTTTGAATCTCGGATTCGGGCTATCAGTTAGTCCGTCTTCCCATTCAATCACCTTAATAGTTACACCATTCTTTATTTGTTTCCATGTGATGCTGGTGACACCATCAGGAAGAGGTTTATCTGGACGAAAAGAAACTTCATCACCCACTGCTTTCTTCTCCTCTTTACCTAATAATTAAAATATGAGAGAGTATGTTAGTCAACATTCAACAAGAAAGTCTGGTCAAGCTGGGTAATTTCCAGGAAGTTCATATATATAGCCTACTGTATATCCCTTGCTTGATGGTCAATTAAATTAGAAAATACAAATAAGGTCAATACACAGCTCTTCAGTCTCTTCCGTGTTTTGATATTTGTGAATTTGAGTACAATACTATGATAATACTTATTACGGGTGACCGGGGACAGTTGCTTACAGGGTATGGTTGCAACATGTCATTTTTCTCCAATTAGAAACAAGCTAGAGTGATGACACTCACACTGTACACATGCTCAGTTGGACTTTTGTTAAACTGTTGTCACTGTTTTTGTGATTCAGCTCAAACTTATATGGTTTAAATGAGTGATATGTTAACTTTAAGCTAGTATGGTTAGCATGTATCAAGGTCAATTGTTAAGCTAGCACATGAGGTTTTATCATGGCTGACAGGAACAGGAACAGTTGCAACCACATAGCAGTATTTTTAACTTTTTTTCATACGTTTTTACTTAAATATAATATAGTTAATCAAGTTGGAGCAAGGACAGGAGGTTTATGTTAATGTGTGTGTGCACGTGCGCGCACACGTGCAGATGTCTATGACCATGCGTAACATATTGTTAAAATGAAAAATGATTATATAATATATATATTTTTTAAATGTTTTACATGACAATAGGCTAAATAAAAGTTAATTGCCTCACAAGTTGTTCCATTCTTCCTATGTCACTAAAAGCCTACTGTATTTTATATCAATTTGAATATTTGACATCTGCACAAGGCCTAACTCATCTAGACAAATCTATAATTGTCATCTAATCAAAGCTTATGAATAAATAACACTGTTATATTATTATAACTCACATTTTTGATAATAATAATTTTGCTAACACTGACATATATTGTAATATATTGTATTTGTAACATGTTGCAATTGTCCCCGGGCCCTGGGTCAGCAACATCTGACTCCTTACATTCAAATGCAAATTGTGAAAAATGTAGATTCTGTAATTATCTTTAAATGGTTTAGACTATTAACATAAAGATGTAAGTTTATTGTATAAACAATTGGTTTGTATAATCCAAACCGTCTTTGAGTAACAGAGCCAAATGCAAAAAGTGTTGCAACTGTCCCCGGTCTCCCCTACAGTATATCCCTTGCTTGATGGTCAATTAAATTAGAAAATAAAATAAGGTCAATACAGAGCTCTTCAGTCTATTCCGTCTTTTGATATTTGTGAATTTGAGTACAATACTATGATAATAGTTATTAGTTATAAGTTAACTAACTTATAGTGGCAGATTTACTAAACAGCACAGATTAGGCAGTCATGGCCTAATGGTAACAGAGTTGGACTGGTGACCCAAAGGTTGCTGGTTCGATTCTAGTACCGGCAGGAATATGACCCCCAATCGCTCCCCGGGCGCCACACAAGGCTGCCCGCTGCTCCGGGTGTGTATCCACGTTTGCAGTGTGTGTGTGTTCACTACTCACTACTCTGCTCCTAATGTGTGTGCACTTACTTGGATGGGTTAAATGCAGAGGTCAATTCCAAGTATGGGTTACCATACTTGGCCATCACGTGTCACTTTCACTTTCACTTTCATTAGCATGTAAAGTTTAGCGCGAGATCTACTGACGATGTGCAAATTAAAGAACACAGACACAGTCAGATCATGTCCGTAATGACCAACACAATCTACCAGTAAATCAACTTGCGTGATTCATTTAATTTCTCTCCTCCGGACATAAATATTACGCCTGAAAGGGAAACTCCTATGCAATATGGTCATCCGCAAAAATAACCCTGTCCATCCTTTCAGCGCTAATTTTTCACTGCGTGTCTTTAGTAAATCCTGACAGTAGTTTTTTTAACGGCAAAAGAGGGTTTGCACTGGAGGAAGCTGTTAGTAAATCTGACACTAACTGTTTAGGTTTGCAGAAAAACGGCATGAAAACTCACCTGAAGCAGCTTCTGTGGTGAAGAACACAACGATGGAGATCAACGTCAAGAGATGAAGTGACATTTTTGTTAGAAAAAGTACACTTTATTAACTTTTCTTCGAGATTTTGCTCAGAGACACAAACATGTGTGGCGTGGTGTAAGAACAGAGATGGCTACAGAATAAGGAAGTTTGAAAATAAAAACGCCTGGCATTGTGTTGGTCTTTCACTATAAGCATAGTGTTACTGCTGCCATCTTACGTTCATTGCAAATGTGTGAAATTAATGTCTGGCACACGTGTGTGTCTCTCTCCAGCAAAACAAACCATTACCATAATGCATGAAAAATAACCACACTAGATGCATTCACATTTTACAGAGGATTTTATTCATTATTATTTTATTCAGGATTTACACTGCATTCAATGTTTTCTATTTTATTGGTTCATGTCCCTTTATCAAACTCATCACATTTTGGATGTGAGCACAGAAAAATCCCTTTGCCTTGGTAGCAACATAAAACAGAATTAAATTCCTTCTCCCCACAAAAGAAAAATGTTTTGTTTATTTATACGCTACTCTCTGTTTGGTGCCAGGAAGATATAGTCTCATCTTGTCCCTCCTTGAAAAAGTATTTGCATATGTAACCGTAGATTTAGACCTATATATTCAGCACCAGAGGAGACAGTCAAAGTTATGAAGGCACTGATAGTTAAGAGCAGATGCTTTAGTAAAGCTGGGATTTAGAGCCGATGACCAGGCAAATGTGTCGAGAAGATCCACATGTGGCTTTGCATTTGAAGAGTCATGTTTATGTCAAGTTTATGATGAGCATCAGTCATTCACTCAAGAATGCCATTTCTGTGGGGGAAGAAATTGTAAGTAAGAAAAAAAAACATGCTTGTTTTTTAAATGTACATGATATTAAAAACACATAGAGTAGTACCTTGGATGCTGATTGGTCAGACATGAAACAGACAGAATTCATCAGTTGTGTATATCACTGCACAGAACCCATAGAGACCAAGATCAATTTAATTTGTCTATAATATTGCACACAGTAATGATTTTCTAAAAGGAATAAAGAAAATAAACTTACTCTACAAGCAGAGTAAGTTTATTAAATGATATCTTGCATTACTGATTTATGATATACTCTAAAGAAAAACATGCATATTCATCGTTACTTTCAGATTTATGTGGTTAATATCCCTCCAGCATCTCACCTTTAAACAGATGTTTCTCATAGACCCGTTCACTGGTCTCCTCACTCACTGCGTTCTGGAGTGTACAGGTGTAGAAGATTTCTGTTTTTCTTTCGATTTTGACAGTAATGAACTCTCCTTTCGGATGGTGAGCTGAACCCGTCAGTGTTTCTCCAGCAGAATTATTCCAGATGATTGTTTCACTGTACTCACATATTAAATACACAACATCAGGGTTATTAGTACTCTTCTCTATTTTAATCTCAGGTTTGGGGACCGGCTCTGTGAAAGAAACAATAAAACAAATATGAACATTCAGTCTATAAAGAAACATAATTAAATCAAACACAACTACACTAGCATTGCAAAAAGTACAGTGACAGTACCATAGTACAATGATGGCATTAGAGGGTAAAATCCAGTTACTAAACAAAATCATAACTTATAGAAAAAGTACTATAATACTACAGTGGTTTTTGGACATGTGGTATTCTTGAAAGTATTTTGGAGTACCATGTAAATACCACGGTATTAATCAAAGTATCATGGTATTACAATCTGATGCCATTATTGTACAATTACATTGTTTTTTTGTTTTTCTGTATGTGAGGCTAAGTAAAAACAACCATAATAATAATAATAATATGATGCATTTATAATATTAATATTAATTAATATAATCAGCATCCACTCACCCATAACAGTCAATGTGAATCTTTGTTCCTGCTCTTTACCGCTGATGTCAATGATATAAACTCCAGTATGTTTGACTGTTAGATTAGTAATAGTGATTTCTCCGGTCTCTGTATCAAGAGTCGTGAAGCCATTGAATCTCGGATTCGGGCTTACAGTGTCTCCGTCTTCCCATTCAATCGCCTTAATAGTTACACCATTCTTTATTTGTTTCCATGTGATGCTGGTGACACCATCAGGAAGAGGTTTATCTGGACGAAAAGAAACTTGATCACCCACTGCTTTCTTCTCCTCTTTACCTAATAATTAAAATATGAGAGAGTATGTTAGTCAACATTCAACAAGCCAGACTCTGTCCTCCACTACAGTCAATTAATATTTGACAATTAGGTTACAATACTATAATTTAAAACTACAGCGTTGGGGAAAGTTACTTTTAAAAGCAATGCATTACAATGTCGCGTTTGCATTTCACTGTTTTTATTCATTTTGAGGAATAGTGAATTTCCCAGCTGGCATTTTAACGTCGAGTCACTGTTGAATCAACGTCAGGTGCCAGTGTTGGATAACCGTTGAATTTTGTTTAGATTTTGCAAATCAGATTGCTAATTGGATTTTTGAACAACGTTATTTTTCTACTGATATATTTCATGGTTTTCATAAAAGTCATGGTTGTAAAAATAATGTTGATTTGACGTAGGCCTACAACTAAAAAATTTTTTTTATATTTCTATGTTGAATCCGTAGTGAGTCAACAACACAACTTCAACTATTTGGTGTTCAACGTTGTTTTAACGTTGAAGAAATGTTTTTTCATAAACTGACATTATTTCAACCACATTTAAACGTTTAATGTCAGTCGAATGCCAGTTTCGAATTTTGTACATGTGATATGAGAAAATGCATGCTCACATTTAGTCCAGAACTACAATAACAACCCGATTTTATTAGAAGCGTCTCTAAAGCATGCATTGTGTTAATCGTGCAATTTATTCGCGAAAATGAGTTTTTACGTGCATATGATACGCACTGTAAATACCTTGGGTAGGATTAGTGGTGTGAGCGTGCTTATTATACCTTTGGGTATGATTAGTGTTGTGTAATTAGTTATTACACGTAATGAAGTGCGCATTATATGCACGCAAAACTGTGTGTCATATACACGTAAAAACTCATTTTAGCGTAGGCCTATAAATTGCACGATAAACACAATGCGTGCTATAGAGACGATTTCATGACATCAGGCTGACAATAAGCATGTTCACACACAGCGCACACAACACCTCACTTACAACAAAAAAAAAAAAAGAGATGCTGTGCCATCTTCAATAAAACGTTATAAACCTCACTTACCTGAAAAAGCTTCTGTTGTGATGAACACAACGATCACGAACATCAAGCATCGATGTGACATTTTTGTTAGACAAAGTACACATTAATGCACTTCTATATTCAGCTCAGACTCTTTAAACGCCTGAGACAAGGTGTAAGAACTGAGAATACAGAGGAAGTGGAAAAATAGAAACCACAAACGTGGTATTGAGCTGATCTAATGTAGGACACACTTTTAAACTGCATGCTTTGATGTTCATACTTCCCTAAAGACACATCAATCTCCATCTGAATACACCTGTTGTATATACACCTTAATACACCTTAAAACACCTGTGTGTGTGTGTGTGTGTGTGTGTGTGTGTGTGTGTGTGTGTGTGTGTGTGTGTGTATGTGTGTGTGTGTGTGTGTGTGTGTGTGTGTGTGTGTGTGTGTGTGTGTGTGTGTGTGTGTGTGTTCCTATGGAAGAATGGGAGTGAGTGCTGGAGCACATATTTTGTTGACCGTGCAACCTGTACAAAATAAAACAACATGCAAGCTTTAAGGATAAGCGTGTCACAGAAGTTATTCCTGCACTCAGCTCCTATAAGCGGTTTTTGGATTGTTTTTATGTGCCACTACAAAGATTAACAAAGATTAATAAATATTTTAAAATGTATTGCTCATTGTTAGTTCATGTTAGGTACATTAACCCCCGAAAATGGGTTTAAGTCAGTTATATCTTTTGCTGTAGTGTGTCAGTTGGAAATATCAGCTTACATTTCCAAACATTCCTTTTGCGATTAATTGTAATAATCCAATGAGATTTTTATATGCACAAGGGGTTTGACAACAGCTGCTTTAAGTGTATATATTTAGGAATATAGATAGATAGATAGATAGATAGATAGATAGATAGATAGATAGATAGATAGATAGATAGATAGATAGATAGATAGATAGATAGATAGACAGACAGACAGACAGACAGACAGACAGACAGACAGACAGACAGACAGACAGACAGACAGACAGACAGACAGATAGATAGATAGATAGATAGATAGATAGATAGATAGATAGATAGATAGATAGATAGATAGAGATTATGATGACTCTCGCATGAGAGGAGGCCTGCAAAAATCACTAAGGGATTTATTAACTTATAGACACTCTGTCAAGCTCTAGAGAGCGGAGGCCTCAACAGATAACTCTCTGGAGTGAGAGGAAGCCTAACCATGCCACTAACCCCACAGGGAGGCTTACCTGCTACCTTTGCTTATCACTACTCCAATTAACCAATTTCAGATCTGGACTCAGTGAACAAAGTAGTGATAGACTCCCTGTAGCAATTTCACCACACCGTAAGGGAAACTCATCCTTTCCAGTAGGGGAACGGAGGCCGAATAACTTTATTATACATACATATATATTATTTATATACATACACTTCTTTCTTTTTTGGGAACAGCCTAGCTACGTTAGTTTTAACTGGAGGAGTAGTTGCCAACTATTCTGTTAACAGCGCTGTGAGGCTACAGGGGTTGTTCTCTTACGAGAGGTTCTCTCGTATTGCGTAAGTTAGCTTACGCTACGGGAAAGATTCATCTTCTCGAGATATTGAAGCCAAAAATTATCCTTAATTTTGTATTCATTGTCAACGCAGTGCAGCAGCTAGCAGACCTTCTAGCAGGCTGTCTAGCGTGCTCATAGGCTGCCCTGCGGGAACTGCAGCAGCCTACCACTGAGCCCGACGTGACGTCACGTCCAATGAAGGGCACTCGCACCCTCACAGAGTCAAAGCCCGCCAGAGTGGGCATGGCTTAGCGTATATAAGCAGGGCTCGTAGGCTGTATTCTCTGATTTTCATCTCTTCAGCGAGGCTCTTCGCATCGCTGGATCTAGAGAGAAGCCGCCGCCGTCGAAGAAGCGACTAGCCAGCTTAGGACAGCGCTTGAAGAAGCCGGCCGTCTTCGCCACCTTCAGCCATCCGTGCGAGCTACGCTATCCGGCGACGTATCCTTTTTGCCTTACTAGCATCACTCTAAAAGAGCAGCGAGCGTCTTTTTCAAGATGCCTCGCATTTCCTGTGGCTCGTGTGGAGCCACGCTCAGCGACGGAGACCGCCACGAGATCTGCGCTCTCTGCCTGGGCCAGGAACACGCAACCCGCGCCCTCTCATCTGGGGGATGCGAGTTCTGCGACGCGCTTCCGATATCGACCCTGCGGGCTCGAGTCGAAGCGTTCAACCCCACTCCACCCTCAGGATGCCGGAGCCTGTGGCCACCGCGACGCGCTCGCCGGATTCTCTCCCTCGAGCCTCGCTCTCGCTTTCTCCGCCTCTCCTCACCGACGCGCAGCTGCCGCCCACGTGCCACACTGCCATCGCTTCTGAGGACGAGGCCGAGGAACAGGCCGCTAAGGATTGCTGTTCCATCCTGGCATCGGACAGCGAAGACTGGTCGGGTTCTCACCACTCTTCCGCCTCTTCGATCCAGGAATCCGGCCGGACCCGGGCTGGAGTGGACACTGAGCTGTTGCGCCTCCTCTCTCGGGCTGTCGAACGCCTCGGCCTCGAGTGGTCGCTGCCCAAGGAGCCCACACCTAACAGACTCGACGGCTGCTTTCTTCAGAGCCACCGTCGTCAAGCGCCCGCAGCCAGGGCCGCCCCGTTTCTGCCTGAACTTCACGCAGAACTGGCTAAGTCGTGGAATACACCTTTCTCCACGAGACTTCAATTCCACTTCTCTGCGTCGCTCTCCCAAGTGGACGGCGCCGCCGAGAAAAGAATACTCCGCCATTCCCCCTGTGGAAGAGACGGTCACAGCGCACCTTTGCCCGCCCTCCGCGAGATGGCGCTCAAGGTCTGCCCTCCCGTCCAAGGCCTGCACAGCCACGTCCGCCCTTGTCGGCCGCGCATACACTGCCGCCGGACAGGCCGCTTCCGCTCTGCACTCGATGGCTGTGTTACAGATTCTACAGGCCGACCTCCTCCGTGAATGGGATGAGAAGGGCCGGGACCCAGCTGCCGTTACTGATCTGAGAAGCGCAACGGATCTATCGCTCCGCGCTACTAAGACCTCAGCTCAAGCCATCGGAAGGTCTATGGCCGCGTTGACCGTCACAGAGAGGCACCCCTGGTTGACGCTCGCCGACATGAGGGAATCCGAGCGTGCCACCTTTCTCAACGCACCTCTTTCCCCTACCGGTCTCTTCGGCCCAGCGGTGAGCGGGCTCGTCGACCGTTTCTCCGAGGTTCAAAAGACCTCGCAGGCCATGAATCTCTTCCTGCCTCGGCGCTCGAGTTCTGCTACAGGCCACTCACGTGACCCGCCACCTGCACGAACTACCACTCAGCGCCCATCGCAGCCTAGCCAGCACTCGCAGCGACGCCAGGGTGGCCGCCCTAGGTCGCGCTCGGACAGCCGTCACAGACCGCCGCCCACCAGAGGGCCTCGGCAAAAGATCGCGCTGAAGCCCGAGCACGCGAAGCCTTCCTAGCATCAACAGGAAGGAAAAGGTGGCCGAGTCCCGCTACGGCCGGACCGCCGTCAAAGCTTTTCTCCCTGTCAGTCCCCTTCAAACAGGCTACTGCAGTGGTTCATTTAGCAGACAACGAGCCGGTAGAAAAACCCTCTCGCCTGCACACAAACTCCGTTTTCACGGCGACCCAGAGAAATCTAATAAAGAGTATATTTTCTGGTTATCCGGCTCACGCCGAGGGTGTTTTAGGTGTAGAGAAAGTGCCCACTTTCCAGTGTTCACCCCTACACACAAGCAAAACACTTCCCGTGTCATTCACAAAGTCCACTCTCATAAAGCAAGCAAAAACTGCTCGAGTGTTGAATGTAAGAAGTGTATTCAGTCAGGTTATGAACGTAAGTCACGTGCCCGCCGGCGAGCACTCACGCTTACTAACACAAGCCTCTCCCCGAGCACGGCCCGTGCATTTAAGCGTTGTCACAAAACGCAGGGCAATTATAAAACGCTCCCCGTCCAAAGCGACCGGGGCGTCAAATTTATGTGTAAGTCTCGTGCCCGCACAAAAGCGCTCACGCTTACTAACATGCACTCCGCCAAAGGCTCCGCTCGCACATCACGAAGTGATAAAAGGGCGCTCCCCATTCACGGCAATCGGGACGCCGCTTATGTATCAGCCTGTCACGGCGGTCAGCGAGCCGCCGCTTGCGAGCACCGAGGGTGTAGTAGTATAAGTACTACTTAGTACTACTAAGTAGTATAAATGTTGGCTTATAATTCTTACATGTTTTTATCTGCTTTTCTGATGTAATTGCTTTTTTCACTTGATTGGTACTATCATTGATCATGTGACCATGTATGGCTGTATATATGGAGGTGTGTCTCCCCACTTGTTTATGTCTGATGAAGGGCTTGGGCCCGAAACGTCACATGTGGTGAGCAACTATTAAACTCACTTAGGAGCATTTTCTGGTGTGCGGACTCATTGTTTACCTTTGCAACTACCTGTCTGCCCAGCACCCAGCTTTATTGTTTTTGGATGTGCGTGCTGCACTTTTTGAACTCTGGAATGCAGAAGTAGCACATCTACTTCGTGCGGAAATAGCGAAGCTGCTGTGCAAAGGGGCCATAGAGCTGGTACCGCCTTCTCTGAGCGAGTCAGGCTTTTATAGCCGTTTTTTTCTCGTACCCAAGAAGGACAGAGCCCTCAGACCCATCTTAAATCTGAGACGTTTGAACAGGGTGCTTATGAAAAGACCGTTCAAAATGCTTACAACCAGGAAAATTCTCGCGCACGTTCGCCCGAGGGACTGGTTTATTTCTCTCGATCTGAAAGATGCTTATTTCCAGATTCAGATAATACCCCGTCACAGGCCATTCTTGAGATTCGCCTTCGGCGGTCAGGTTTATCAATACACGGTCCTGCCGTTCGGCTTGTCCCTGGCACCCCGTACATTTACAAAGTGCATGGACGCGGCTCTCGCCCTCTTGAGGAATCAGGGGCTGCGAATTTTGAACTATCTGGACGATTGGCTGATCTTGGCACAGTCGGAGGCAGAACTGCTATCTCACAGAACTGTGCTTCTCAGTCACATGGAAAGTTTGGGTCTCACGGTCAACTGGACCAAAAGCTCATTAGTGCCCAGTCAGTCGATTTCCTTTCTAGGAATAGAACTGGACTCTGTGGCCATGACGGCTCGTTTATCGACACAGCGCGCGCGCCGTGTTCGACGCCTAGCCGCATCTTTCCGGAAAGACAGCATCATCCCTCTGAAGATTTTCCAGAGGATGCTGGGCTGTATGGCCTCAGCTGCAGCAGTGCTTCAGCTGGGCTTACTGCGCATGCGCCCGCTTCAACGCTGGCTCAATGCTCGTGTGTCTCGCCGAGCTTGGGCTGCCGGCTGCGTTCGAATCAGAGTGACTCAGACCTGTATTACGGCTCTGCAGCCCTGGTTAACAGCCGACTGGTATCAGCGGGGTGTTGTGATGGGAGCGGTCTCGTACCGAAAAGTCATCTCGACAGATGCGTCCAACACAGGTTGGGGTGCGCTCTTCGAGGGCATACCGGTCTTTGGCCTGTGGTCAGACCAGGAGAAGCTCCTTCACAGAAACTGTCTGGAAATGTTAGCGGTCGAGAACGCGCTGAAGTGCTTCCTCCCGCTCATACAGGACCACCATGTTCTAGTCTGATCAGACAACATGTCAGTGGTTTACTACGTGAACCGTCAGGGCGGTGTCAGATCCAGGAACCTCTGCGATCTGACAGAGCGCCTCCTCACGTGGTCTCAGTGTCACCTGCGCTCGCTGAGAGCTGCACATGTGCCAGGCAACCTGAACGACGGCCCAGACAAACTATCCAGGGACAACGTTCCCCCAGGGGAATGGTCCCTGCACCCCCAAACAGTCCAGAAACTGTGGCGCCTATTCGGCAAAGCGGAAGTCGACCTGTTCGCGTCAAAAGACAACGCTCACTGCCCAATGTTCTTTTCAAAGAACAAGGACGCGCTGGCCCAAGTCTGGCCCAGCCGCCCTCTGTATGCCTTTCCTCCGATCTCTCTGCTACCGCAGGTAATCAAGAGAATCAGGGAAATGCGCCACTCGGTGCTCCTCATAGCCCCGCGCTGGGAGAATCAGATTTGGTTCCCGGAGCTGACGCGGCTGTCACTAACAGCCCCGTGGCCGATTCCGGTGAGAACAGATCTCCTCTCGCAAGCTCACGGCTCGATCTGGCATCCCCATCCAGAGCGCTGGTCTCTGCACGCTTGGGTGATCAACGGGTACCCGCTGCCCTGCCAGTAGGAGTGATGAACACGATCACGCAGTCTAGAGCTCCCTCTACTAGAAAGCTGTACGCGTCTAAATGGTCTGTGTTCTCCAAATGGTGCACCGACAAAAACCTGGACCCACGGACGTGTGGGGTCTCGCGGCTGCTCTGTTTCCGAGCTGTTGGATAAGGGGAGATCCCCATCCACGCTCAAGGTCTATGTGGCGGCTGTTGCTGCGTTCGCTGAGCCGACGCACGGCCGGTCACTAGGGAAAAACGAGCTTGTCATCCGCTTCCTTAGAGGGATATTTATATTTATACATATTTATTTTTAATTTCTATAAATAAATAAATAAATATTTATTTAAATAGGATTTTTACAAAAAAACAGCATTTTACGTTAAATTAAATTTATTAAAAACCCAGATTTCAAAATTTCATTCCTGGGGATACCATGGATAATTTTACAAGGTTTAATGTAAGATTTTTGCCCATTTTTTTTGAAAATACAGGTTAAAATTTGTAATAAATCACTTTAACCACTAGATGGCTATAGAGCTCCATAAGGCCTATATGCTATTTGAATTACTGAAAGATTCTAAAGTTTCTAAAGTTGGATTCAGTTGGATTCAGTTGGATTCATATATAAAAATTTTAAAACACAATTATAACAAAAATAAAATACTTTTTGTCAAAGTTTAGCATTTTTTTTGTACTAAAAAAAACAACAGTTTTTCAATAATGTTACAGTATGATTATAATCAAACCTGAACAACATGTTACAAAAATAAATGTTGGAGTCTTAAGATTTTACATTTATTTCAACTGAACTACAATAACAAATTAGCAAATAAAGCAGTAAAAAAAAAATTGTAAAAAAAAAAGATTTGCGTTATGTTCTGCGTTGTTTCTGATTTTGATGATGAATTTTGTCTATTTTGAGTCCAACGATAAATAAACATGTATTTATTTATTTATAGATATTTAAAAGATATAATAAATCCTCCAAAAACTGCACAAATGTTGAGTATAAACATTAATAAATAAAGTAAATTTATATTTGTAAAAAAAAAATATATTGTTTTGTTACAAAATTAAATTGCATTTTTTGGGGTCCAATGGACCCCGAAGACCACGAGTGTGACTATTTTTGTCACGCCTACATAAAAACAGATAACGTTCCATTTTATTTATTTTTTTTGTAGATCTAGGAAGTGTTGAGAGCCGTAGGAAGTTTCATACCATTTGGAAAAAGAGAACATTTTTATTAATTCAAGCAAAAGTCATTTGGGGTCCAGTGGACCCCACCGACCATCAGAGGGTTAAAAACCTCTTAAAAACACATTTTTATCTTTGAATGATACTCTTCAGCTCACAGTCTGTAAATTCTACCTTATTATATGTTGTTTGTTTGAATCCCTCTTTGTTTGTATCTTTAACCTAAATTTGTAAGTGACCTCTGTATATTACTTTCTGCCCTTGGTATGTGTATTGTGCTTTGATGTTTATTTTGTTCTATTCCTTAACCCAGTGGTTCACAAACTTTTAGAGTTGTTCCCCTGAGGCTTTTAACATCCTTCTGCGTACCCCCTCTCTGCAGTCACACCTTTTTCATTAAGGGACAATATTTGTCCCCTTAAATTGATTTTTCCAGTGCATTTTTTAAATAAATAAAAAAAAAAAAAAAATTTAAATAAAAAAAAAGTTCAATAGAGAAATATGCAATAATTGTAAAAACGAAGTGATGCAATAATTGTAAAAACTAAATTATGCTTTTAAATATTAAATTAAATCCGCCAGTAGGTGGCGGCAAGTCACGGTCTTTATGAGGGACACATCGAGTCACTCATTCATTCAGCAACTAAGCAAGTGGCTGTAATTATGAATGAATCATTGACTCTCACGATTTGTTCAAAGCCGCAGATTCGTTCACAAACACTGCTGTGAGCTGCAGTTCTGCTGTGGCTTTCGTTGGAGATATAGTTTTGTTGCAAAAAATACGGACAATTCTGTGTTTAAAATGAACATCACTTAATATTAATACCTATCATTTGTTGAACTGTTGTATAAAATCAATGTCACATTTGAAATCGTGTGAATATTCGTATAATGTGATCAACATTAAACACAGGATCTCACACAGGGTATGTCTTTGTATCGAAGAGAGTTTGAATCTTAAATCGATCTCTATGCACAGAGATCTGTACATACATGTGTCTGTTTATATTTGCTAGTAAGTGCTAAATCCTCACTTTTACAAAGGTAGGCTACATTGTCGAGAACAGGAGTATAGCAGTATAATCTGCACGCAACCTCATAGCCTACACACTGCTTGTGTGAATGCAGTCAGTTTTGACCGCAAAAGATGAGGTCATTTGATCGGATGTCACGTAGCCTATTTACGGCATTTACCTGCTAGAAATGCATGCTAAGTTTTAATGTTATTTTAAGGTGGATTAGAATTGAATAAATGGCAAAATTCAGCATGTTGTTCGCATACCCCCTTCTGTCACCTCACAAACTCCAGTTTGAGAACCACTGCCTTAACCTATCGTTGTAAAGCGACCTTGGGTGTTGGAAAATCTACAGGGATGGACTGGTAATCTGGCATACCGGGCAAATGCCCGGTGGGCCGACGTGCTTTTTGCAGTAGCACCTCAATGCAGTACATGAGATCCACGGGGAGGAGTCGGATCAAGATCCATGGGGTGGAGATGGGTAGGATTAGGGTTGGGTTTAGGGATTAGGGTTGGGTTTAGGGATCAGGGGGCGGAGTTGGGTAGGTTTAGGTGTATGTAAGGTGGGAGGAGTCGGACCTGGATCCGACTCCTCCCCGTGGATTTCATGTTCCGCAGTGAGAACCATCTCGCTTTTTGGGCCGATACATCTCATACTTTTTTTTTTTTTTTTTTAGCGGCCCATAAAACTCGTACATCGGCGGTACATTCGTTTTGTTTTGTTTAATTGACGACACTGGGTTAGTGCCGGTGTAATGCATTGGTCAAAAAAAAGTAAGCGTCAGTTTTTTTTTTCCACTGACAGACCGGCCCATGAAACACGTAGATCAGCGGCCCATTGGTTGTTTTCTTGATTGACACTGGGCTGGCCCAATCACATCTTTAAACACCTCCCCCTTTGGGCTTTGAGTGAGCGTGCAGTGTCAAGTGTGTATCTGTCAAAATAGTCTGAGAGATGGAGAAGAAACGCAAGGAATGTGCAGAGAAATAGCGTGTAATAGAAATAGCAGACGCTGTAAAATGTGTCAAAATATGTTTTCTGCAGCAACAGGACCAGCTGCAGAAAACATCCGGTGGCTGATGAGGAGGATAGTAAGGAGGATCAGGAGAGAGATGAGAAAGTGTAGAGTCCGCGGTAAGCAGAACTACTTTCAAAACACTTTGGCTATGAGTGTAGGAACCCATAGCAGCTAACCCAGTTACGCATTATTTCCACATCTGCATAGTTGACGATTACAGAAATTTACTAGAAGTTTAATGAGACGCGTTTTTATCCATGTTTTCCGCCAAAATAAAAGCTTGATGCAGTTTCCGTCAAAATAAAAGATCATGTGCTTATCTCTTTCAAGTTTAGAAATTAGTACAAAACTAATTATGAAAGTTTTCTTTATTTTTCAGTGCATTTGTTTTACAATATATGGCTATTAGGCTACTGTCATGAGATTAATGTTATAACTATTATTATGTAGTAGTGTAATATAGACAGACACTGTTACTAAAATAGGTTTAATTTTTTCTTTGTTATATTTGCACACTGAATATGGGTTGGAGCTTTTAATTTTGAACCCTCAAACTGCACCAGATTGATGAATTTAACATTAAAATGCACAAAATTTTCTTAAGGGGGGCATGCCCCCAACCCCCCTTAGAAAGACATAGGTCCGCCCACCACAGTTTTACCAAAATTCCCGTGAGAAACACTTGTATTTCTATGCCAATGCAGATTATAGCTTGTTTTTTTGGATGCATCACTGTGGAGTATAGTTCAATTGTATTAATAAAGTAAAATTTTGTACTTGTTTCATCTGTTAACTCTCACTCGTTTATACTCACTCATTACATGGCATTAGTGGTTTTAATGAATAGGAGTTGAACAAAAACATATTGAAGGGGGTGCAAAAATGGGTGGTGTTTATTATCATATGTAGTGGCCCAGTCTGGACCAAAATGCCAGGGCCGATTTTCTGTCCCAGTCCAGCCCTGAAAATCTATCTATATATATATATATATATATATATATATAAATCATCATCATTATTATTATTAACCACCCAAACACAATAACAAACTGCAGGATACCAGTGCTCTGTGAAAAAGTCAGTACTTATTTAATGCCAATATTAAAAGTTTTAGGCATTCTTACACAAAAAACAAACATATTGCACAAACTTTCCATTTGTATTTGAAATTGAACTCAAACTGTTTAGTTACTTTCTCAGACAGGTTCTTCATATCCCTCACTCCTGTACCTAGCTAGTGCTCTCTATTGGCCAGCCGCCCCTGGTTAATAGTCTCTTATTGGGCTGTTTAGCTGAGCCATTCATAGAACAAACAAAACAAACCCTGACAATTGATAAAAGAATAGACACTTGATAATCTTATAAGATGATTAGATAATTGCATTTGAAAGATTTTACTTTCAATAAAAAATTTGCAATAGATTTGTAAAAGGTGTTTTTATGCATGTTTGGCCTGGGTTTTTGTTGCATTTACACTGTTCTGACCACTAGGGGTCACAGTGGAGACGGGTGTCGGATTGTTTCGAAGCCTCGACGCAATACAGCACATTTGCTTCAACCAAAATGGTGAGAATTTCAAATCAAGTTTTTAATCAAGTAACACACTCATAGGATGATCACCACTTTCACACAAACAAGAACCGAAAAGGGACTGAACAGAAAATGGAGTATATATACACACATGGTGAATGAGGACACTAAACAGCAACAGCTGGACTAAATCAGATACCATGGCATCTAATGAGAACTAATAAAGATAAGACAGAAAATTAACTAAACAGAACATATAAGTGAGACTTCCCTTGTGCCGTGACATGCTGTATTTGTTTTATGTTTGTTTTTTTATATATACAATACTAAATTTTAGTAGCTATTTATTTAAATGCAATTCTCTCCTTGGTGCCAATAAGATATTTTCATCTTGTCCTTCCTTGTAAATAAAGTATCTGCATATGTAACAATAGATATACTCAGAACATTTATGTTATTCATAAATGGTTAGAATGCTTGTTTTGAGGAAAATGATAAGCACAGATGAAAGAAACCAAACACATTTTAAATGTTTTAAAAGATTTAATTTAATAGCAGTGTTACGGTAAAAAAGGATTTATAATAATAATAAAAAAAGAATGGTTAAAATCACAGTGACTGAAGGAATGACAGTTGCAACAACATATCCTATGCTTGAATCTAGTGAAGAAACTAAGAAAAATTCAGTCCTGAGACACATTTAAATTATCAGAATTAGGTTAGTAAATTACATATTGCATTACTGAATTGTTGCATTATATAAATAAAAACCATAAACATGTTTATCTAGTTGTACTTTCAGATTTATGCTGTAAAGAGACTCTCTGCTGTCTAGCCTTTAAACAGATCTCTCTCTCAGACCGGATCACTGGTCTCTTTACTTGCACTGTTATCGAGTGTACAGGTGTAGAAGTTTTCTGGATTTCCTTCGTTTTTGACTGTGATGGACTCTCGTTTCAGGTTGAATGCTGAACATTTCTGTTCTTCTCTAGTAGAATCCTTACCGATGATTTTACCATAGTACAATGACGGTAGCAGATATTGTGGGTATTTAATTGCAAACCATAAGTATTATAACACTACACTGTTTTTTGGACATGTACCATGTTCATGGAAGTACCATGTAAATACCATGGTATTAATCAAAGCACCATGCATTATTGTACAATTGCATTGTTTTTTGTTTTTTAGTATGTGAGGCTATGTAAAACCAAGCATAATAATATGATGCATTTATATTATTTATATTATTGAATATAATAATCAACGCACTCACCCATAACAGACAAGATGAAACTTTGTTGCTGCCCTTTGCCGTTGATATCAATGGTATAAACTGCAGTATGTGCGACTGTTAGATTAGTATTAGTGATTTGTCCGGTCTCTGTATCAAGAGTCGTGATGCCTTTGAATCTCGGATTCGGGATACGAGCACCATGATCATCCCATTCAATCACCTTGACAATAGTATCACTACTGCTTCTGTGTTTCCATATAATGCTGGTGACAGGACGAAAAGAAACTTCATCACCCACTGCTTTCTTCACCTTTTTACCTGAAGAATAAAATATGAGAGAGTATGTTAGTCAACATTCAACATGTCTGGGCTAGCTGGGTAATTTCCAGGCAGCATAACTTCCAACAACCTAAAAGTACCATGGAATTTTGACATAGTACAATATTATTTTCATTTATAACTATTATTATTATTTATAACTAAAACCTTTAGTTCGTAAGTTTACAATACTGTAATCATTAAATATATAGTGTTGGTATTACCATAGCTATATCGATAGCTATTATACCTACTCTGATTGGCTTGATCGTCTTTCATAGGCATACATGATAGTAAATGTGTTCGGTGTGAGCAAGGCCGGATTTACCACCGATTGTGCCGGTGTACGGGGGCCTCCGACCTCTAGGGGGCCTCCAAGACCCCACTAACTGTGTGACTTTAAGACTTTAATGATAAAGGCTCCAACATTCTTGACTCCATTGCACCTTGCAAGCTCATCCATCCCAAACATAAGTCTCAGCCATGGATAAACAGCGACATTCGACTATTACGTCAACAGTGCAGACGGCTCGAACGAAAATGGAAGAAAGACATGCTCCAAATATAATTTGAGATGCTGACTGCCTCATTAAATTATTTTCAAAAGGCAGTAAGAGCAGCAAAGAACAAATTCCTGTCTGACATCATTCAGAGGAATTCACATTGCTCCAGAACTCTCTTTTCAACCATTGACTCTGTTCTTAACCCCTCTGTTAAATCAACTTCATGATTTCATGAGTTCATGAAGCTCTATAATTTTTTTGCTGACAAAATCAACATCACTCGAGCTCATGCTTTCACCTCGAGACAGCTGGCACCTGATCCTATTTTTTTCTTGGGTACAGTGAAGCGATTTCGAGACATGCAGGGAAATAACTTTGAAATTAAAGTCTACCTTTTTTCCCCCAAGATATTCTTCCCTCTCACTTTTTAAAACTGGTTATCGACACTGTTGGATCTGACATTCGGAACATTATCAACAATTGTCTTGCGACTCAGAAGCCGCTGAAGGCGGCAGAGATCCGGCGGGTTACCAGTTTGACAGCCTCAAAATCTAGGCCTATCTATTACTTTGATTATTATTATAGATGCCCGGATCGGCGCAGAAGCCTTCCGAATCTGCGTCCACCGACCCACCTAAATAAATAATTTTTCTGATTTAGCTAGCATTTCACCACCCCTCTGTCCCCGTATGATATGTTGCTTTTTAAATCATGTAACGTTGTTGTATTTATGTTGACTGCTCATTTTTATGACCAGATACACGTTCTAGGCTTATCAATGCATAATATGTGGGACTCATTCTCTACTTAGTACTTTCTTGTAATATTGCACATATTTTAAAAGAAGCCTAATGCATATATATATTTTGTCTTTTTCCGTCAGTTCACTGCAGAGAATTATCGCTTTGTTGTTTGTAATATTTTTAGAACCTTCCGCTGATTAAATCACTTAGGCCTATTCACAAGATGTTATGTTTTTATTTTATTTTAATGTTATTATGTTCTCATTTCATTCATCTTGGAGCTCCAAGATTTTGTGCCCAGGGGCCTCTGCTTTCTAAATCCGTGCCTGGGTGTGAGTCGGTGTAGGACAGAGTATCCACCTTTTTCCTGACGAGCTTAGTGTGTTTTGAATTATGTGCAACACTTTCCGTTTGGGGAACTTCTATTCAAAAAGACTGAAACGAATAATTTCTAATTATAAGCTTGCACTACAAATAATCATTATCCATGAGTTTGACTGAATGAGCTGTAAATCAGGAAAGTAATGGTATCACGAGAATATCTACCCAGCAAACAAAACATTTTTACAACTTTTCACAACATTGTATTTTGGTTGCAATTAGGTAATTTTGCAATACCACATTTAAAAAAAAAAAGTTTTAGAAACCACACCTAAAATTAAAAATATAAAGGATTGTTAGATTATTTTATCTCTATTTATTTTTTTCCTGTGCCTCATTCTCAGTCTTTTTTCCTTTTTCACTCACTGAAAAGAGTTTTCATGCCTGGAAAAAGAGTCATGAACATGAAGCCGATCCGTTCACAAAACATCCTCAACTGTACTTGGCTTTATACTTGGCTATACATGGTCCTGGGATGGTGTAGCAACCAACCAATAATAATATACATTACATCATATAAAATGCAAGACTGTCACAGTGTCTGGTTGTGTTTCCCTTGTCTATCACTAGAGGTCCTCGTTCTCACGGTGTCCTTCACATTTGACTTCAATTCCCAGCATTCTGTCTGTCACTGTCACTCATCAGTTCATTGCACTCAGCTGTTCCCCATAATCATTGTTCCCAGCTGTTCTGTGTTAGTCTTGTTAAATATGTGTATATAACCCTGTCTGTTTCAGTGTGTGTCACGGAGTCCTTGTTTTTCATCACCCCACTTCTGAGTACTGCCTTCTTGCCCGTTTGTATTCTTCTTGTTTGTTTTGGATTGCTACTTTGGTTTTGACCCCTGCCTGGACTGGATGTATGATTACGGATTTCCTCAATAAATTCTTACCAGCAATTGGATCTCTCTGTTTCCCGTGTGTGGATCGTGACAGAAGGACTCCGTCATGTCTAGATCCAGCTGTAAGAATTTTCGTGGCTCTTCCCCAGCCATCGAGAGGGGGAATTCTAAGACCAAAGAGGTGCCTCCGCGGATGAACATTTTTCAATGTTTTGCGCTATGGGCCCGTCAAACGGAGGAGATCATGGCGGTCAAATCCCCCGAGTCTCCTTCCATCAGGATTGAACAATCATTTGAGGGAACCCGTCTGGCTAGGTTTTCTGGAAACCGTGGTGGTCGCAGGAGAGGAGGTACTAGAGGTGAGCGCCGGCACCACTCTCCGCTTCGGTCCTTCCTCGACCCTGGGCTGGCGATGTCCACCCCATAGTGCCATCCACCGCTGGTTCCGTCCAGCCCAGAGCCCTCACCGCTGGCGCCTTCAAGCCTAGAGCCCTCACCGCGGGCGCAGTCCAGCCCAGAGCTCTCACCTCTGGCGCCGTCCAGCCCAGCACCCTCTCGCTCTCATGGACGGAGGAGGAGGAAGAGACACAGTCCGTCTGCCAAGTCAGAGACCGTTCACGCTCCGTCTGCCCAGTCCGAGACTGTTCACGCTCCGTCTGCCCAGTCAGAGATTGTTCACGTCCCGTCTGCCCAGTCAGAGACTGTTCACGTCCCATCTGCCCAGTCAGAGACTGTTCACGTCCCGTCTGCCCAGTCAGAGACTGTTCACGTTCCGTCTGCCCAGTCAGAGACTGTTCACGTCACGTCTGCCCAGTCAGAGATTGTTCACGTCACGTCTGCCCAGCGAGAGACTGTTCACGTTCCGTCCGCCTTCCTGGACCTGGACTATCTGGAGCGTCTGGCTCGGATCCTGGACATACCCGTGTCTGCTGTTCCAGAGCCGGAACCAGTGTCTGCTGTTCCAGAGCCAGAGCCGGAGGCAGAGCCAATGGCCGTTCCAGAGCCGGAGGCAGAGCCAGTGCCCGTTCCAGAGCCGGAGGCAGAACCATTGCCGGTTCCAGAGCCGGAGGCAGAGCCATTGCCGGTTCCAGAGCCAGAGGCAAAGCCAATGCCTGTTCCAGAGCCGGAGGCAGAGCCAGTAACCGTTCCAGAGCCGGAGGCAGAGCCAGTGCCGTCTGCCTTCTTGGATCTGGACTATCTGGAGCGTCTGGTTCGGATCCTAGACATGCCCATGTCTGCTGTTCCAGAGCCGGAGCTAGTGTCTGCTGTTCCAGAGCCGGAGGCAGAGCCATTGCCCGTTCCAGAGCCGGAGGCAGAGCCAATGCCCGTTCCAGAGCCGGAGGCAGAGCCAATGCCCGCTCCAGAGCCGGAGGCAGAGCCAATGCCCGCTCCAGAGCCGGAGGCAGAGCCAATGCCCGCTCCAGAGCCGGAGGCAGAGCCAATGCCCGCTCCAGAGCCGGAGGCAGAGCCAATGCCTGCTCCAGAGCCGGAGGCAGAGCCAATGCCTGCTCCAGAGCCGGAGGCAGAGCCAATGCCTGCTCCAGAGCCGGAGGCAGAGCCAATGCCTGCTCCAGAGCCGGAGGCAGAGCCAATGCCTGCTCCAGAGCCGGAGGCAGAGCCAATGCCTGCTCCAGAGCCGGAGGCAGAGCCAATGCCTGCTCCAGAGCCGGAGGCAGAGCCAATGCCTGCTCCAGAGCCGGAGGCAGAGCCAATGCCTGCTCCAGAGCCGGAGGCAGAGCCAATGCCTGCTCCAGAGCCGGAGGCAGAGCCAATGCCTGCTCCAGAGCCGGAGGCAGAGCCAATGCCTGCTCCAGAGCCGGAGGCAGAGCCAATGCCTGCTCCAGAGCCGGAGGCAGAGCCAATGCCTGCTCCAGAGCCGGAGGCAGAGCCAATGCCTGCTCCAGAGCCGGAGGCAGAGCCAATGCCTGCTCCAGAGACGGAGGCTGAGCCAATGCCTGCTCCAGAGCCGGAGGCTGAGCCAATGCCTGTTCCAGAGCCAGTGCCTGTTCCAGCGCCAGAGCCAGTGTTTGTTTCTGTGTTTGTGTCTGTTCTTGTGGCTGTTACAGTTTTGGTGTCTGTTCCTGGGCCGGTGTCTGTTCCTGAGCCGGTGTCTGCTCCTAAGCCGGTTTCTGTTCCTGTGCCGTGGTCGCCCGAGTGGTCGTCTCCGCCCTGGCCGCCCGAGGGGTCTTCACCGCCCTGGCCGCCCGAGGGGTCTTCACCGCCCTGGCCGCCCGAGGGGTCTTCACCGCCCTTGCCGCCCGAGGGGTCTTCACCGCCCTGGCCGCCCGAGGGGTCTTCACCGCCCTGGCCGCCCGAGGGGTCTTCACCGCCCTGGACGCCCGAGGGGTCTTCACCGCCCTGGACGCCCGAGGGGTCTTCACCGCCCTGGACGCCCGAGGGGTCTTCACCGCCCTGGCCGCCCGAGGGGTCTTCACCGCCCTGGACGCCCGATGGACTGTCTGCTTCGCCCTGGCCGCCCGAGGGGTCTTCACCGGCCTGGCCGCCCGAGGGGTCTTCACCGCCCTGGCCGCCCGAGGGGTCTTCACCGCCCTGGCCGCCCGAGGGGTCTTCACCGCCCTGGACGCCCGAGGGGTCTTCACCGCCCTGGACGCCCGATGGACTGTCTGCTTCGCCCTGGCCGCCCGAGGGGTCTTCACCGCCCTGGCCGCCCGAGGGGTCTTCACCGCCCTGGCCGCCCGATGGACTGTCTGCTTCGCCCTGGCCGCCCGATGGACTGTCTGCTTCGCCCTGGCCGCCCGAGGGGTCTTCGCCGCCCTGGCCGCCCGAGGGGTCTTCGCCGCCCTGGCCGCCCGATGGACTGTCTGCTTCGCCCTGGCCGCCCGATGGACTGACTACTTTGCCCTGGTTCCCGGTTAAGCCCTCACCCCTTGTTCCTGTCTCCCGTCACGGACCTGGCCCACCATCCCTCCCCCTGATCCTCCACCGTACCACCTCCCTCCTGAACTCTTGTATCGTGTTTTAGTGTTGTCGTGGAGCGCCTGGTAGCCACTCCGTAGAGGGGGGGGGTTATGTCACATTGTCTGGTTGTGTTTCCCTTGTCTATCACTAGAGGTCCTCGTTCTCACGGTGTCCTTCACATTTGACTTCAATTCCCAGCATTCTGTCTGTCACTGTCGCTCATCAGTTCATTGCACTCAGCTGTTCCCCGTAATCATTGTTCCCAGCTGTTCTGTGTTAGTCTTGTTAAATATGTGTATATAACCCTGTCTGTTTCAGTGTGTGTCACAGAGTCCTTGTTTTTCATCACCCCACTTCTGAGTACTGCCTTCTTGCCCGTTTGTATTCTTCTTGTTTGTTTTGGATTGCTACTTTGGTTTTGACCCCTGCCTGGACTGGATGTATGATTACGGATTTCCCCAATAAATTCTTACCAGCAATTGGATCTCTCTGTTTCCCGTGTGTGGATCGTGACAAAGACAAAGAGAAAAACAAGTCCATTTGGCAGAAGTGCATATTCATGGCAGTAGATCTGGCCAAATCCAAGTCTTCTATCTGGGTCAGTTCCCAAGAGACACACATGGAGAATACTTTAAAACAGATGTGTGTAGAGAAGCAAATACTTCTCTCCCTACAAACTCTTGCAGCCTTAAAGACCGGAGAAAGAGAAAAAAGGCAGAGACAGAAAAGTTAGGATAAGAGTTTTATCTTACAAATATAAAACATTTTAGAAACGTTGTGAAAATATCAACCTGGTATGTTTTCTTTAAGTGGTCAATAAAACGAAAACAAAACCAGACCAAACTGCAACTTTTGTGAGACGTTTTATTTAGGTGTTGAAATAACATAATCTTCACACTTATTCTTCTTGAAAAAAAAACATCCCATTTGAGACTTTGATGGTTGAAGCAGACTCTACATGTCGCTATATCATAGTAGTTGTTAACTTTACCAACTATTTGTACGTGCACCAAACTATGACGATAGTCTTTTCTTTACAAACATTTTTTCTAGAATACCAAAACTGGATAAATACAAATTATTTGATATTAGGAGGAGATATGAATTGTGTAATGTTCCTCTGCTCTCTCCAAGTCAATTCATTGACCCACTTCCTGAACTAGGCTGGCAGAAACCCGGGAAGGAAGAAGAGCACCACCGCCATCGTGCAAATCCCGTCAGTTCCGCCATTTTCTGAGGTAATCCACTCACTCGCGGGACTCCATCATGAGCAACACCAGGCGCTGGTGGACACGCGGGAGGATCAGGAACGCCGTTTTCAAGTCCTTGTCCACGCTCAACAGAACTGCGAGCTGGATGGACCGGGAGGTTCGGGCTGCGGGGACTCCATTTACTCATGAAACCGAAAATTCTCGGGACAGCAGCATTTGTCCAAATTTCAATCTTAACCATTCTATTTCATCAGAAACGATCGTAAAACAGGGCTTTAAGTGTAAAATACCGAACTTGTCCTTTAACGCATTATAGTCCTTAACGTCTATTGCGATCTCAAAATTCCAGCCAGTTGATAATACCTAGAATATCAAAGTCCACTGCTGGTTTACCGCAGTCCGCCGGATCCAGGCCGTATCCAGATCTGATGAAGGACCTGACCTGCGCCTGGATACGACGACAACGCCGTCCTGAAGTGTCAACTAGTCTCTCCCCTGTGAAGACCTCCTTCCCTTCCCTTTTACCTATGTACAGATAAAACGTTGTCAAAATATTTCCAGTTCACATGATAACGCGGATGCGATATACATTTTTGTATTATAATTTTTTTAAGACAAGTAATTTGTTGAGGTCAATTTGTAAAGAAAGACAACACATCTGTTACATATTGGTACCAAACATGTACATTTCAGTACATAAAGAAGTCTGTAAAGAAAATAATTAATTGTTTCAATTTTAAGTGTTTGTAGTGTCGTAATTTTAAGTTATATTCAGCTTTAAATTTGAAACTGTAATAAGTGACAACTTGGATATTTGAGTTATCTCAACAAGTTTAATCTAGGGAAGTATTTCAATGATACATTTTAAGTTATGATAACTAATTGCAATACTTTTTTACAATGAATAGATAAGTGTGTCTAAACTTTTGACTTATCTTCAGTAAGTTCACAGTTTAACACCATTTTGCAGAGTCAATGTGAAAAATATTGTTGTTAGATTGTCATAGATTCATGTCAGCAGCAAAAACAGGAATCTTTTGTTTTATATCAATATTTAAGGGCAGGTCTGTTCAAACCCTTAAAGTTCTAGATTTCTTAGATCTCATCAATCCCTGGTGCCTTGCCACCGAGGAGCTTTTTAACTACCTCAGTGACTTCAGTTTGGCTGATGGACGAGTCCACCTCTGAGCCCTCAGCCTCTGCTTCCTCAATGGAAGACGTGTCGGTGGGATTGAGGAGATCCTCGAAGTATTCCTTCCACCGTTCGACGATATCTCCAGTTGAGGTCAACTGTAAACACTGTAAACAGTGTTGGTAGGGCACTGCTTCCGTCTCCTAAGGCGCCGGATGGTTTGCCAGAATCTCTTCGAAGCCAACCGATAGTCCTTCTCCATGGCCTCACTGAACTCCTCCCAGGCCCAATTTTTTGCCTCCACAACCACCCAGGTCCGCTTGGCCTGCCTGTACTCGTCAGCTGCCTCAGGTGTCCCACAAGCCAGCCAGGCCTGATAGGACTCCTTCTTCAGCTTGACGGCATCCCTTACTTCCGGTGTCCACCACCGGGTTCATGGATTGCCACCTCGACAGATACAGCTCCGCGCGGCCGCGTCGACAATGGAGGTGGAGAACATGGCCCACTCGGACTCAATATCTCCAGACTCCCTATGGATCCAGTCGAAGTTCCGCCGGAGGTGGGAGTTGGAGTTCTCTTTGACAGGGGACTTGGCCAAACGTTACCAACAGACCCTCACAGTATGTTTGGGTCTGCCGAGGTGGTGATCAGTTGACAGCTCCGCCCCTCTCTTCACCTGAGTGTTCAAGACATAAGGCCGAAGTTCGGATGAAACGGCCACAAAGTCGATCATCGATCTCCGGTCTAGGGTGTCCTGGTGCCACGTGCACTGATGGACACCCTTATGCTTGAACATGGTGTTCGTTATGGATAAGCTGTGACTAGCATAGAAGTCCAATAACAGAACACCGCTCGGGTTCAGATCAGGGGGGTCGTTCCTCCCAATCACTCCCCTCCAGGTGTCACTGTCGCCGCCCACGTGGGCATTGAAGTCACCCAGTAGAACGAAGGAGTCCCCAGTCGGAGCACTTTCCAGCACCCCTCCCAGAGACTCCAAGAGGGCCGGGTCACCGATCCGAAGGCGCAAGGAAGAGACCCTCTCGTTCACCGGGGTGAACTCCAACACATGGTGGCTGAGCTGGGGGGCTATAAGCAAACCCACACCAGCCCGCCGCCTCTCACCATGGGTAACTCCAGAGTGAAAGAGAGTCCAGCCTCTCTCAGGGAGTGGAGGTGAGCCCAACTATCTCTAGTCGGTACCTCTCAACCTCCCGCACAAGCTCAGGCTCCTTCCCTGCCAGCGAGGTGACGTTCCACATCAATCATCAATTCATCAATCATCATCAATTCGCATTGATCTTTGAAATTAATACTTAGCAACCATAAGAACCGCTGAAACAGCAAGTGAGGGAGAGACGGTACAAATTGAAAATATAGACTTTTATTTATAACAATAAAGGTAAACTAGGTTTGGAGTAAGTAAAGGAGGACAGCCGTCTGCAGCTGCAGCATTACATTGACAACTCTTCAGGAATGAGAAATAAGAACTTACATTGTAAATAAAAGATAAATGTTCTATGTTGGCTGAACCCAAAAAAAAAAAAAAAAAAAAATCATCATGAAATATCCTTTATTAGTCCAAAACCAGGAGAAAAATTTAATTAAACTATCCACCTGATTATATAAAGAAAGATAAATGCTTAAAGACTATAATATTTTCAAATTAAACTTTGGCACACGGCAAATCAAAACAGTCACATTCTCTCCAGACGGCACATTGATTTCAGTCATTTTCTCCTCTTCTTAGTGACCGTTGAAGCTTCATTTTTCTCCCGTCACCAGCCAATCGCAACAGGTAAAAAATCCACAAAGTGAATAAGATGGCAGTCATGAGAACCTGTTAGTGGAAAGCATGTCCTCGTGACGGGAAAATGGACCATTAAAACAGGAGAAACACATACAAACACTGCGATACATGTACATACAGCTCATCCATAAATGTAATGTACAAAAACAACAAAAACATTCACTGTTTAGATTCATACTCATTACCTTGGTATCTAAATTTTGCAAAATGCCAAAAGATAAAAACTAAGCAGAAAATGTTGTAAAGAGATTCTCATCTTGTCACTTTGAAAACAATATATTTGCATACGTTACAGCAGATTAATATATTCATAACCTGAGGATGAATTTCCAACAGTGTTAGTGTGGCCTAGCTGACAGAAAGGTCAAAGAGCAACAGTCAAAGTTATTAAGTTATGAAGCATAGACAGTTAAGAGGAGATGCTTTAGTAAAGCGATGACCAGGCAAATGTGTCGAGAAGATCCACATGTGGCTTTGCATTTGAAGAGTCATGAGGTTTATGATGAGCATCAGTCATTCACTCATGAATGTCATTTCTAAGGGGAAAAATGCTCATTTTTAATGTATATTTTAAAACAGCTCAGGTTGATTAGATCCATTTGATTTGTAATATTGCACATATTAATGATTTTCCAAAAGGAATTAAGAAGTAAACTTACTCTGGACGTCTTTTGTCTCCCACAGTCAGCAGCACAAGAACCTTAAAGAACAAAAGCAACACGATCAGTCAAATACAGTCAATATGAAACCATAATCAAGCCTATTTACTCTATTAATACACATTCCTACACTGTAAAAATGAATACGAATGAATATGCTAAATCTAATCAATAAAATTGAGGCAACAGATTACAAGCAATATTATTAATTAAATTTAACAAATTAGAATAGAGTAATAATTAACCAAATTAATTCCTTAAAAGTTAACCATTTAAAATGAGTAAAATTTACACATTTTTTAAAACAAAAATATCGGAATAACAGACTGACGTCAAAGATGAATTAAGAACACTTTTTTTATTACCAACATTGAAGACACCTGATGTTAACAAGCCGAATCACTGAAGGAGAAAACCGTAATTGGTATGTTACCATTATTGTGATCAGTATTTGCTTTAGTTGGGCTCTTGACTCTTAAATCATTGACTTTAGATTTTGTTTAGTTGTTGTACTTCAGTTATAACAGCCAGATGAACAAATAGAAAAGGTGATCTGATGGTGTTGGTTGTGTTTTAACATAATCATTATTTCACAATCATTTGACCTGAATCATGGAACTCATATAGAGCCCAATTTAGGTTTACTTTATTAATTATAGCAGCACTGTTCTTGTACAGCATAATATTTGTAACCTTTACAATGTAATCCTAAGAATTTTCTAAACGTGTCTCAAATACAATTTTTTTTTTTTTTTAAGTTTTTAGACACACAGACATCAAGAATCAGCCTGTGAATCTCAACAATGGTGACAATTATAAAGCATGTTGCAGTGCATTCTGGGTGCCACCAATCAAAACTCATTCATGGCTCCCATCATGCATTGCTGCATGAATAAATAACGAGCTTGTGTTCAGAGGTGATCTGTTTGTCACCATTGTTGAGATTTATACGCTAATTCTTGATGTCTGTGTGTGCCAACATAAATTACCTTTAAAAATTGTCTTATTATTGATTTGGTTTCATTGAAAACGCTAAAAATATGAAGCTGTACAAGGACAGGGCTCCTATAATTATTTACTTTTAAATACACAGTAAACCTAACTCAGAAATAGGACTCTATATGAGTTCAGTGACTCAGGTCAAATGATTGTGAAATAATGATTATGTTTAAACACAACCAACACCATCAGATCACGTTTTCTATTTGTTCATCTGGCTGTTATAACTGAAGTACAACAGCCAAACTAAATCTAAAGTCAATGATTTAAGAGTCAAGAGCCCAACTAAAGCAAACACTGATCTCCATAATGGTAACATACCAATTACGGTTTTCTCCTTCAGTGATTCTGCTTGTTAACATCAGGTGCCTTCAATGTTGGCAATAAAAAAAAAGAGTTCTCAATTCATCTTTGACGTCAGTCTGTTATTCCGATATTTTTGTTTAAGAAAATGTGTAAATTTTACTCATTTTAAATGGTTAACTTTTAAGGAATTAATTTGGTTGATTATTACTCAATTCTAATTTGTTAAATTTAATTAATAATATTGCTTGTAATCTATTGCCTCAATTTTATTGATTAGATTCAGCATATTCATTCGTATTCATTTTTACAGTGTAGTGAACAATTAATGAGTGCATGCTATTCTAAAATTGTTTATCTTCACAATCTTTCATCTTCCTTTTCTTTAATGTTAACTTGTAGCCTGATTAAAGCATTTTATAGCCTTGCATGAATCGGTTTAGCAAAATTGGTTCCATTAGATTTTTTTGGGGTTAAACAATCCAATAAAATCAATAAATAAAACAATTTGTTTTCTTTCTGAATATCTGATTTTGCACAGAAATATGTCGTATTATGGAAGTAAAAAAGGTTGCAATTGGCAAATTACTCATTTTTTTTTGTTTTAAGTTAAGCAAATGATAAGCACAGATATATGTTTCAAATGTTTTAAAAGATTAAACACAATATTCTTACCATATAAAGGTGGTAGAAACAGGAAAAGGAGGATAAAAACCAAGCAGATCACAACAATGGAAATCCAAATGACAAACTCCCGGTTTAAACCTAATGCAAATATATATATATTAAGCTTATAAAACAAATTCAACCTTGGGAAACACATTTAAATGATCAGAATTATATATAGTGTAAGAACCGTGTAAGAACAGAGAATATAGAGGAAATTCAAAAACAGAAACCGCACAAACTTCCTTCTGTGAAATGTTTGTCTGGTAAAGTGTGTGTGTTGTTCTCCCTTCTAATAGATGACACTTGCTTTGATAATTTATTATCCAATTCTAATGCAATCACATTCAAATATTTTTTTAAGTACGATGTGGTTGTCCAAACAAGTGTTGTGTGTACATACAATTTCTAAACAGAAGGAACATCTCAGCACCACCTAAGCATTAAATAATAATCAGGCTCAAAGATTAAATCACCGTCTCACCCTTAAACAGATCTCTCTCATAGACCCGTTCACTGGTCTCCTCACTCACTGCGTTCTGGAGTGTACAAGTGTAGAAGATTTCTGGATTTCCTGTTTTTGTGACAGTAATGAACTCTCCTTTCGGATGGTGCGCTGAACCCGTCAGTGTTTCTCCAGAAGAATTCTTCCAGATCATTGTTTCACTGTACTCACATATTAAATACACAACATCAGGGTTATCAGTCGGCTCTATTTTAATCACAGGTTTGGGGACCGGCTCTGTAAAAGAAATAAACAATGAAAAAATGTACACTGTTGGTATCAGATGGCATATTTACTACAATTTTAATACAAACCATAACGTAAAACAAAACAAAAAAAACATTATACTACCATGCTTTTGGAAATGTATCACGGTATTCTACAAAGTACTTACAAAGTACCATAATCTGATACCATAACTGTACCATAGTACTGCCAAAATACATGGACGGTAATTGTTCAGTATGCCTGGTAATGATTACTGTACTTCAAGGAATGTCAAAGAACACTGCTGTTCAAAACACATGATAGTGTGGTAGATTTTGTTAGTGTAATAACAGTTATTGGTAAATTACATACATTAAAATGTATGCAATGACATTTTTGGTAACACTTAACAATAACAGGGCATGAATAATCATGTAATACCTGAATGAATAGTTACTTCAACATGAACTAATGAATATTGAAGATATGAACTAAACATGAACCAATCAGAAAAACTTATCGACCGATGCCGATATTTTAAAAATGCCAAATATCGGGCGATATATCGGTTGACCACTACATTTAAACAACTAAAAATACAGTTAGTTACTGTACAGAAACTTCTGAAAACTCCCAAATACAACATACATACAAACATGTTTACCAAAGCAGTCAGCATTTATGAGATTAAAATACCAGCATTACCATAGGAACACAACTAATGTTCAGAGCAAGCACCATACTGTAGATTTGGGAAGAAAAGTAGCTATTACTAAACATAGGCCTAAATGAACTATAAAAATCAGAAAACGGTTTAGATCAAATTATATTTATTATTGGTAGTTAGTCTATTTTCCTCGTTTGGTTTGATGGATCTGTGTAATTAATGGGTTAATAATCATGTGCCATTCCAATTATTTGTCACAAAGCTGCAAAAGGCAGATTATGATATTCAATTATGGCAGTATTAAATCATATGTTTAATTCAAATTTAGATTACTTCTTATTTATTCTTAAGGAGCCTTATTTATTTGTTTTATCCCTAAACTTTAATTAATGCATTAACTATCAAACATTTACTAACATGTTTAAGTCTGCTGTTAAACTTAGGCTACTAATCAATATCCACTCACCCATAACAGTCAATGTGAATCTTTGTTCCTGCTCTTTACCGCTGATGTCAATGGTATAAACTCCAGTATGTGCGACTGTTAGATTAGTAATAGTCATTTGTCCGGTCTCTGTATCAAGAGTCGTGAAGCCATTGAATCTCGGAATCGGGCTTGTAGTTTCTCCGTCTTCCCATTCAATCGCCTTAATAGTTACACCACTTTTTATTTGTTTCCATGTGATGCTGGTGACACCATCAGGAAGAGGATTCTCTGGACGAAAAGAAACTTCATCACCCACTGCTTTCTTCTCCTCTTTACCTAATAATTAAAATATGAGAGAGTATGTTAGTCAACATTCAACAAGCCAGACTCTGTCCTCCACTACAGTCATTTAATATTTGACAATTAGGTTACAATACTATAATATAATTTAAAACTACAGCGTTGGGGAAATTTACTTTTAAAAGCAATGCGTTACAATGCTGCGTTTGCATTTCACTGTTTTTATTCATTTTGAAGAATAGTGAAGTTGTTTTGTACATGTGATATGAGAAAATGCATGCTCACATTTAGTCCAGAACTACAATAACAACCCGATTTTATTAGAAGCGTGTCTAAAGCACGCATTGTGTTAATCGTGCAATTTATTCACGGAAATTAGTTTTTACGTGCATATGATACGCACTGTAAACCCCTTGTGTAGGATTAGTGGTGTGAGCGTACGTATTATACGTTTGGGTATGATTAGTGTTGTGTAATTAGTTATTACACGTAATGAAGTGCTCATTATATGCACGCGAAAACTGTGTGTCTTATAAATTGCACGATAAACAAAATGCGTGCTATAGAGACGATTTCATGACATCAGGCTGACAATAAGCATCATGTTCACACATAGCGCACACAACACCTCACAGCAAAAAAAAAGAGATGCTGTGCCATCTTCAATAAAACGTTATAAACTTCACTTACCTGAAATAGCTTCTGTTGTGATGAACACAATGATGGCGACCATCAAGCATCGCTGTGACATTTTTGTTAGACAAAGTACATGCACTTCTATATTCAGCTCAGACTGTCTTTAAACGCCTGAGACAAGGTGTAAGAACTGAGAATACAGAGGAAGTGTAAGAACAGAAACCACAAACATGTGGCATTGAGCTGATCTAATGTAGGACACACTTTTAAACTGCATGCTTTGATGTTCATACTTCCCAAAAGACACATCAATCTCCATCTGAACTTGGAATTTTGTCTTAAAGGGGTGGTTGATTGCGATTTCACTTTTTTCATTTTAAATAGTGTGTAATGTTGCTGTTGGTGCATGAACAGTATCTGCAAAGTTGCTGCGCTGAAAGTTCAACGTAAGCAGAGATATCGTCTTTGAAAAATCAGGAAGTTTAATGCCTACAAAAACGACTCGAATGGGACTACAACGAGATACTCCCGGGTTTTATACGTAACTAACCCATAGCCAACCCTCCCTCCGGAATATGCAAAAAAGGGGGCGTGGCCAAATTTCTGCTGCTTTGTCGAAGAGGAAGAGTTATAGTGGAGAGCAGTAACGTTAGCCATGCCGTCGAAAGTGTGTTATTTTCACCCAGCTGTCAGGTCTTCTGTGTTCGGGCTTCCCACGGACGCTGTAGTTCGTCAACAATGGCTACAATTTATGTTTGATTATGTTCCTGAAAATTACAATCGTTATCTAGCTCTCTGTGCTGCGCATTTTACGGAAGACAGCTTCCAGAATCTCCCCAAATTCAATGTCGAATTCAACAAGAAACTGACTAAAGCATGAAGCAGTTCCAATTTTAAAACCAGATGCAGCAGTTGTTGGGCCACAACCTGTAAGTAAGACTTAATCATTTTAATGTATTTGCATGTATAATTTGAGACGTAGTGTTTTAGTTTCATCAAGGACGTAAACAAATGCCAGCGCTGGCTTTAGTAGCCACTTAGTTATGCTATTTCGTGTGTCTATGACAAACGCGTACAAACATTTTGGACCTGAATTTGTAATTATGTACTAATTTTGTAAATGTATTTTCCATACTTTATGACGTAATTTTTCGATTTGATCAAGAACGTAAACCAATGCCAATAATGCTGTTTGTTTATAGTAGCCAGTTAGTTCGATGCTATTTTGTGTGTATAAGCCAAACGTGTATAAAGTTCAAAAAACGTTTTGTAAGAGCCGTGTTTGGGGAGGTTCTGCTTGACTCTCTTCATCGCCGCTTTCTGGGTCTGATTCTGGCTCAAACTGATACGGCATTATTTACATTTGACCACATACAACTTTCGCCCGTAAAGGTAATGGGCGTGAAGTTTCCTGACAATGTACACTACGCAGTTTAGCCAATTGCAACACACCAGCCCAACTAACCAATCTGAGCCCATTGCCTGTTTCTGAGGGAGTGGTTTCATAGAATCAGGAAGTCAACCGGTCGTTCAAATGACAGAGAAGAAAGAGGCTTACAACAAAGGTGAAATTAATGAAAAATAAGGCTTTAAAAACAAAACAAAACACAAAGACGTTATATTGCACCCCATAAACACAATCATGCAAAGAAAAAAAGCAGTAAACCACCCCTTTAAAAAAATTTACATTTGACAGAGGATTTTATTCAATTCAATTTTATTCGGGCCGCGGAAGTGATGAGGCAGGGATACAGGCTGAAGAAGATTATTTCCGGACGGGACCGGTGTTGTGCCGAATTCTGACCACCGCCAAATCATTTCCCTCCTAGTATTGGTACTGTAGGTTTAGGATCAGTTGTGGGGGAGGGGTTAGGCAATCAGGACTTGGGTGGGAACTGGATCCGCGGACCACAGATTTATCAGGTCCAGGTCCGTTCTTGGCTCTGAGATGGACTGACCGGTATGCATCAGCCCCGATTGGGTGTTATAAATATGGTAATTGCGATGAAGCAACTTTACTTTTGTTTTAACGGTAACACTTTACAATAAGGTTTCATTAGTTAACTGCTTTGTTTAACATGAACTAAGAATGAACTGCACTTTGTTAATGTTCATTTCAACTTTTACTAATATGGAAATCAAAAGTTGTAGGCCTATTTGTTAACATTAGTTAATGCACCGTGAACAGCTGGATTTTTATTAATTTAAGATTTTAGGAGCCATGTAATGGGAAAGTCATGTGACCGAATGATAATGGAAGTGTCATTAATTAACCCTTGTGCATCCTTATGGACATTTTTGTCCTTTTCAGTTTTGTTTTTTTGATCACTTTGCCAGTGTTAATGCTAACTACATAAAATTTGGCACAGGTGTGTGTTTTTATTGGAATTTTACTATTTCACCGCCATTTTCTTAAAAAAATATTTTTTGCACTAGCTACACAAAATACTCCCACTCAGCGCCTTTTGGACAAAAATGTCCCCATTGAAACCCATTAAAACTGCAATTTT
This sequence comes from Gila orcuttii, assembly GCA_026230005.1. Classification (NCBI taxonomy): domain Eukaryota; kingdom Metazoa; phylum Chordata; class Actinopteri; order Cypriniformes; family Leuciscidae; genus Gila; species Gila orcuttii. Next base: position 66,918,619 of record JAPDVR010000002.1, on the reverse strand, counting down.
TAATCCCAGGGCCATTTAACTATAAAATGATGCAATCTTTGTTAAGAGGCTTTCATTCTGTTGACAAGGCTTCAAAATTAAAATTTTTACTATTTTTTATCAGATGGTGCCATTTTTCCAGGTTTGGCCTATAAAACAAATATCGCTTTATTCCTGTTTTCTGCTTCGGCATATTATAGAGCCAATTGGATAAATTGTGGAACGATAATTGTGTGGGTGTGTTGGTATGGATGTCAGAGTGTGGTTTGTATGTGTGTAATAAAAAAAAATGTGTGTGTGTATGTGTTTGTGTGCTTGTAATATTTGAGAGAGAAAAACTCAATTGCAAATCTAAAATCCAATTACTGTGTGACCAGTGGAGTTTTGCTGGCACCCAATGGGGAAAATGTGTTACTGCGCCCAAACAAACTCTTACCGAAAGCTCATTTTTTGAGATATCATCCTCAAATTTGGAACACAACTTGTTTAGATTTATGGCTTTGAATTTATATCAGTTTTAGAGTTCAACATGTTTCATAAAATATATATTTTATATAAAATAACGATAATAATGTTCATAAATAATTTTCATAAACTTAAACCTCTATACAAAATTTTTGGTTTGACTTTTTTCACTTGTTTAACTTCAGCAATAATCTGCCAAGGGTCCTCTTTAAAATGAGACCAAACTTAAGTCTTTGCACCCAAACCTAAAATTTTTATGACAGTTTTTTGACATGGACATTTTTGTCCACTTTGTAGCTATGTGTAACTTTTTTTTTTTTGTTAATGTTAACTGCATGAATTTTGGCACAGGTGTGTATTTTTATTGTAATTTTACTATTTCACCCCCATTTCCTTTGAAAAATCTTTTTTGCACTAGGTCCACAAAATACTTCCCTCTCAGCGCCTTTTGGACAAAAATGTCCCCATTGAAACCCATTAAAACTGCAATTTTTAATCTCAGGGCCATTCAACTATAAAATGATGCAATCTTTGTTAAGAGGCTTTCATTCTGTTGGCAAGGCTTAACATTTTTAATTTTGACTATTTTTTTATCAGATGGTGCCATTTTTCCAGGTTTGGCCTCTAAAACAAATATCGCTTTATTCCTGTTTTCTGCTTCGGCATATTATAGAGCCAATTGGATAAATTATGCAACGATATTTGTGTGGGTGTGTTGGTATGGATGTCAGAGTGTGGTTAGTATGTGTGTTATAAAAAATATGTGTGTGTGCATGTGTGTGTTTGTAATATTGAGAGAGAAAAACTCAACTGCAAATAACAAATCCAATCACTGTGTGACCAGTGGAGTTTTGCTGGCACCCAATGGGGAAAATCTGTTACTGCGCCCAAACAAACTCTTACCGAAAGCTCATTTTTTGAGATATCATCCTCAAATTTGGAACACAATTTAGTTAGATTTATGGCTTTTATTTTCTTGCCGTTTTAGAGTTCAATTTGATTTATAAAATATATATTTTGTATAAAATAATTTTCATAAATAATTTTCATAAACTTATACCTATATAACTTTTTTTTGGATTTACTTATTATAATTTTTTTACTTCAGCAATAATCTCCCAAGGGTCTTCTTTAAAATGATACCAAACTTAAGTCTGTGCTCCCAAGCTTCCCATTTTTATGACAGTTTTTAAACATGGACATTTTTGTCCTCTGTGTACCTATGTGTAACTTTTTTTAATTGATGCACAAGGGTTAAGTGGGGTTAAAACACCTGTTTTGTGTGTGTGTGTGTGTGTGTGTGTGTGTGTGTGTGTGTGTGCCTATGGAAGAATGGGAGTGAGTGCTGGAGCACATATTTTGTTGACCGTGCAACCTGTACAAAATAAAACTACAGCCTTAAGGATAAGCGTGTCAAAGAAGTTATTCCTCCACTCACCTCCTATAAGCGTTTTTTGGATTGTTTTTATGTGCCGCTACAAAGATTAATAAATATTGTAAAATGTATTGCTCATTGTTAGTTCATGTTAGCATTAAAAAGTAACTCATTTAACTTATTTTAAGTCGATGTACCATCACAAGGGTCTTGGAAATAGATTATGAAGGTTGAAAAACTACTTAGTGTTACTTTAACTAATGTTAAGTTAACCTTATTGTTAAGTGTTACAATTAACTATGATTTTTATTTTGTGTGTGTGTGTGTATAATACACACACACACACATATATATATATATATATATATATATATATATATATATATATATATATATATATACTGTACAGTGCAAAAGTCTTAGGCATGTTAGTATTTTCACCTCCGAAAATGGGTTTAAGTCAGTTATATCTTTTGCTGTAGTGTGTCAGTTGGAAATATCAGCTTACATTTCCAAACATTCCTTTTGCGATTAATTGTAATAATCCAATGATATTTTTAGATGCACAAGGAATTTGACGATAGATAGATAGATAGATAGATAGATAGATAGATAGATAGATAGATAGATAGATAGATAGATAGATAGATATAGATAATGTTTATTAATGTTATTATTCTGTTATATTTATATTATTGTCTCTGATTAAAAGAAGAAAAAATCTCCCTGTTTCAACTGCATTTCCAGTAAATTTTTACACTACATACAGCAGCAGTGTGATATTTATCATTATATATGTGTTATTGCAAATATTACATTTATATGAAATATTAAATCTTCATTATTCTTTGCCATTTTATAATGAAGAAACTCCCAATAATCAGACACATGAAATTGGCTGTACAATGGATACATTTAACAGACGTGTGCAAGGGCCCCATGGAAGAGCTTATTTTCCTCAAAAAGGAAGAGGAGGCCAAGGAATGGCCCTCCAAAATCTCATGAACCAGTCGGACAATTCCAAAGAGCCCTTTACATATTGTTTTCATTTAGGGATGACATTCCCATTAAATAATGGGACTGAAAAGTAAACTGTTCTTTTCAAGAGTGTTAAAATGTATAAATATCCTATTTATTATTATTATATATTACAATTATACATGTAAACAATTTTTTTATTATAATTTGTCATACTCTTTGTTGTTGAAATGTCTTGGTAGTAAGGTTTCATTTGTTTACATTGGTTAATCCATTAACATGAATTAATAATAAACAATATATTTTATTAGCGTTTGGTAATTAAAATGTTTATATTCATGGGAGTTCAATGTATTAACTAATGTTAACAAATACAAATTTTGATCTTAAAATGTATTTGTAAATATTGATATTAACTAAGATTAATAAATGTTGTAGAATGGGGACCATGGGTTGAATATTATCTCATAATAACCTAAAGTCAAAAACTCTATAATATTACATTAGTTAACTAAATTGATTAAAACAAACATCAATAAATAATAAGATCATGTATTTTTTAGTAATTAAGGTATTATTGAATATTGTACATAAATCCTATAAAATCCAGGATATATCCTTCAAATAGCTCGTATTATACATCAAACAAAAGGGCTAAAAAAACCCGTCTCAGGTTACGACTGTAACCTAAGTTCCCTGAGAACAGGGGAACGAGACACTGTGTCAAAGCGCAAGGATAAATGCCTCAGCATGACTGATGACTGAAACTCTGTATAATCATGACAATCGCATTGGCTGGCGTCAGCCATGACGTCATCCTCTAGTGCAAACAGGAAGTATTGAAGGGGCGCATAGAGAACATATCATCCACTTCTTCGTCTGAATGGACTGTGCAAGCAGACAGGAGGCATGGCGACAAGAAGAAGTGTCTCGTTCCCTGTTCTGAGGGAACATAGGTTCCCTTTTGAAAGGGAACTCGCACTGCGTCAAAGCGCTAGGGGAACGATCTACCCACGCTGCCATGCTGAGGGGATGCTTTGCCAATTATGGCTGTTACAAGCACAAACACCTTTAACTCAGAGTTAAAACCCCTTACTGCTTACACGTCAGGCTGTCAGTAGCACTACCCCCTACGGCCACTGCCCGAGCTTCATGCTAAGCGAGGAAGTACCCTTGTGCTTTCACACGAAGGACTTGACCCAGAGCCAGCTCAAGGAAATGGATACCACAGCCTGACTTTAGAGGGGGGTTCCTTTAAGGGAGTGTGGCCCAGAGCCTATGGGCCCTAGCCTGCTACTTTCGGGTGGACCAGTGTCAACCCCCATACCAGGGAGGCTATCATGCTTATTGCTGAAGCCAACAACCTGTTTGGGTTGTTTTTTTTACTCAACCAATCTCTAGCCAGAGACGATAGCTCCTTCGGACTGCTATGGGAAGCGGAGGCCTTAGCAGGATGACTCTAATAGCAGAGGAGGCCTGCCACAATTAAACCAATGTGGTCTCTAGAGCTTTTTTTCATATTGTGAAAAAAATTATAGTGCAGAGCTCAGGCAGTGAAGGGCCTAAGAACAACTCTCCGTTATTGAGAGAGCCCTTTTTCTGTACTACTACCTGCAAAGCTGTTTGCATGGAGGCCTCATCAGGATGACTCTCGAAGGAGAGTAGGCCTGACACATGCTAGAGGACAGCTAGCTCATCTAACACAGTGCTCAGGGAGCGAGTGGGCCTAACTGCTCTCATCTAAAGAGAGAGACCGCTCTTCCATCTCTACCAGACAGGCATGCGCCTGGAGGCCTCAGCAGGATGACTCTAAAGGAAGAGGGGCTTGCCAGACTCACAGCAGAGATCTATTGGATACCGCAGTTTCCTAAACATCAGCACAGAGCTCAGGGAGTGACTGGTCAAAGAGCTACTCATGATATGAGGAAGAACGCCTTTCACGCTCTACCTACCAAGCTGTATATGCAGGATGACTCTTGAAGGAGAGGAGACCTGACACATAGTTAGGACAGCAAGCTCGACTACCACCTAGAGCTCAGGGAGTGAGGGGCCTGAAAACCCCTCCTCAGAGAGGGGGGGACAACTTCTCGAGCTCTACCTGGAAGGCTGTTTGCGTGGAGGCCTCTAGCTATGCACAACACAGAGCTGAAGAAGCGAAGGGCCTAAACACAACTCTCTGAATAAAGAGAGAGGCCTCTTCCCTATGCAGAGACCAGATCTATCTGCATGGAACTCTGAGGATGGAGGCCTCAGTATGATAACTCTCAAATGAGAGGAAGCCTACGACATCCTTATTTGCTCAAAAATATGGCTGCTAGAGACGTACTCAGGATAACGACCCTAGGCTAAAGGGGAGTACTGGAGTCTGCATTTGGGTTGGCCTGGCCATATGAGGGAGGCTAACACTGGAAGCCTGTCACCTTAACACAGGTGTGGAGTATAGAGTATTTTGCTAAAAACTCAACCAGAGGTGAAGTACTCTGCATAACGACCCAGGGGAACCAGGGGAGTACTAGGCTTACTCGGTGGCTATCCATGAGATGGAGCACTCTATAGAAATACCATGCTAACTAGGGGAGTACTATATACGTTTCTTGGAAAAACAGCCTCATGGAGGCTCTAGTAGGGCATTACCACATGACACCATCCTAAAGGGAGGTGATCTGATCACAGTCTAGAATTTATAGACGTATAGCGCCTCCACAGGGCTATGGAGGCCTAAGCAGGGATACCCTAAAGAAGAGGAGGCCTGCCATACTCACACCCAAGTGGTCTTAAACTAGGTTCCTATTTGTGAGGAAAAACAACTATGCTAGATAAATCCAGTTCAGAGCCCGAGAGGTGAAGGGCCAAAACACTCTCTGCCATTTAAGAGAGTGACCCCTTATCTACCTCTACCTGCAGCAGGGTCGGGCCTCGGCATGAGCAGGACCCGAACCGTGGGGCAAAGATGACTGTCCCTCTTCCCTCGAGAAGAGAGACCGACAAGAATGGAGCGTTCTCATTGAGAAACACTCACAGTTTGCGCACTCCACCCCCTCAATGACCAAGCATGCGTGCTCTTCACCCAGACAAAGCACACATAGGTTGTGAGTGTCACCAGGTGTGAGAAACCTCTAACACGGGTTCGGCACACTTCCTAAAGCACTTGTTTCCAGCCATAATTTCGTAACTCACAGTGTCAGTGAAACAGTCCCTGAAGATGAAAAGAGGATGACATGTTCTCTAGGCGCCCCTTTTATACTTCCTGGTTGCGCTAGAGGATGACGTCATAGCTGACGCCGGGCAATGCGATTGTCGTGATTATACAGTGTTTGAGTCATCAGTCACGCTGAGGCGTTTCCCCTAGCGCTTTGCCGCAGTTCGAGTTCCCTTTCGAAAGGTGGCATGACTCTAAAAAGACCCGCTCTAAACCATATATAATTTGCTTTCACTTCCGGCCTGAAACGTGTGTTCTGGATTGTGTGTCCTGGAACGTGGGCTGGCGCTGTGGGGCTGCAGCTGGATAAATCTCCATGCGTCAACTCCGGGTCTTTGATGTTCTCCGGCTCAGGTTCCAGGACGGGATTAGTCTTGTGTCGCCAGACCTTCAGACTGACGACAGAAGGTCTGGACTCTATCGCAGCTTTTCTTGGCCAAGAACCGCCAAAAAAAGCTTAAAGTTTAGATGCTTATCCTGACCAAGCAGTGTATAAAGCACATGGTCTTAAAGGAAATCTGGGAATCTGGAAATCTCACGGATCTGGGCTTTGGGTTGAGTCTGGGTTCGAGGTGGGGTTTGCGGAGATGGGCTGCAGGGCATGGGGTCTTCTTACAGAATGGGGGGGCGCCGGTTGCCCTCTTGCAATCTGTTTGGATTTGTTTGTACTGGTATGACCTGGGGTAAGTTCTGCTAGCCTGAACTCTTCTTCATCTGGAAAATATCAACAGAGTAATTAGTAATCTGGTAAGTTTTCGTGCACTGGGTATTATATTTTCTCAATTTAATACCAAGTAATGTTAAATCTACATACAGTAGACAGTGAATATGATATAATTGATGATCAGCTATTCTACTCATTTTTGAAAGTGTGGATTCTTAGAAAATGTTTTGGGTTATTTGATTGCGCTTTGGGAAGACTTTTGTGTGTTACTGGTTGTGAAGCATGTGTGCAAACATGACAAGCGATGACGTCACTGGAATTGGGGCTTTGTCTCTTCACTTTGTCTGAAGAGACGTCTGGACAAATCCTCAGTGCAGCAATGTAATGCAGCATCTCGTTCCTACTTTTTCAGGGAACAGCGTTACTGTCAAGTAACCAGAGATGTACCCTTTCAAAAGCTTCTCTCAATGCTTCGCTGCGAGCGCTATGAGAATGAGAATACCAACGGCGCCACACTGGAAGTATCTAGACCCATCACGATTATGTAGAGTGTGCTCATAAGCACATGAAAGTTCTCAGACATGAGCTTGGGATATTGACTCAAGGACATGTGAGCCCGGAGTCACATGAACATCCAAACTATAAAATCTGATGAATGTATGCGGAGAGGACCAGCCTGCCGCATCACAAGGGGGCGCCCCTTGCCAAAGCTTTGGAGGAAGCAACCCCCCTGGTAGAATGAGTACTATCTCCTAGAAGTGAAGCTAGAGAGAACTGGGTCTGACGGCATGCAGTACACCACATTCCAAAGACACCCCATTTAAGGGCATATATTCTTCTTGTGGAGGGAGCCCTAGCACTCAAAATATTCTGCCTGAGACAGGCTGGGTGATTCAGAGATAAGCAGAGGGGATATTGTGCAGTCTCATGAGAGGCGAAGAGGTCACCTCTACTTCGTAAAATCTTTCCCAAATCTGCTCCCACATTAAAATGCAGAGGGGTGTAAACCTTCCTAAAGGACAGAAATTTGTCCTAAACCAGAACCTGATGGGCTAGCCTTTTCAGATGGCACAAACACAGTCTGCCTTGGCGATTTATGTAGGTGACTAACGTGGTGTTGTCCACAGGCACTAGGACATGGTAGCCCCTTAACTGCTGAAGGAAGTACTTTAGGGCCAGAATACAGCCATCAATTTGAGGCAATTGATGTACCAATTGAGATGATGACCTCTCCAGATCCCTTGGGCTGAATGGCCATCTACGACCGCACCCCAATCTATATGGGAAGCCCGTCATTAGCATCTTGCGATGACCATATATGCCCCTAGAGTGGGTCACAAGGTGAGAAACTGGGGTCTGAGCTACATAGAAATGGTACGAAGCCCGCAGCACATAACCCTTTCCATAAACATGGATTTTAGAAAGTGCACAAAGCACAAGGCACTTGCCTTTGCCCTTATTTGCCTCTGGGAATTTACCCTCTTTTTTGGATAAAAACCCCTGGTTTTGAGCCACAATTGAAACTGTTTTATGTGCAAAAGACCCATGGTTATCACCGTGGACGCAGCTGCCATAAGACTTAGAATTCTTTGAAATGTAATTTCCTGACCTAGCCTGATATTTCTCAGGGTGTTAAAGATGGGCTCGACATTTGTGGGGGAGACAGTTGTGCCCGCATAGTGACTGGGTCCCATTCAACCCCTAACATGTTGTCCTCGGGGGAGGAGAGAGAACGCTATTCTTGGCATTGAGTCTCATTTCTATATGAAAATATATGTCCTTAAGACTGTGACCAACCAATCTCTGTGTTAGATTTGCGAAACAATCACGTTAGCATCTTGAACTTGAACTTTCTGAGAGAATGGTTCAAACCGCGAAGATCTAAAATTGGAAACAACCCGCTATCTTTTTTGGGAACCAGAAAGTACCGACTGTAGTAGCCTGATTCTCTCTTTGGGAGGGGAACATGCTCTATGGCCCCTTTGACCAGAAGAGATAGCAACTCGTGACAGTGTAAGAATTGATTTTCCTGCTAAGACAAAAACTGAGATAAAACTCCAGCAATAAAGCAATAAAATGCACCCTGGATAGAAGATCACAGAGAAAGAGCACAGGACATTGTCCTGTCCAAATGTTTCTCCTTCTTATCTCTGCATTCTTCTCTCCCTCCTCCCTTCCTTCCTTCCTTTCCCCCTGATCCAAGTCACTAAAAGTTCACTGAAAATGTCTATAGATCACATACGATGTATCTTGTGAATCATGTTTGGTATCATTTTAAATGTCTCAGTGCGATTGGTAAAATGATCTTAATTTCATTGCAGTCATTGGTATTATGAGAAAGATTTAACACTTTGGAGAATCATGTTCTCCTCTTTGGGTGATGTCTCTTCAAGATATCTGATAATCCTCCCCTCTCCTCCGAAACCAGGTGCTACCCCCTGGGGTACACGAATAGACCCAAAACAACTCTAAAACATATTTGTACAAGCCTTTTGTTCTGGTCTGGGTATATAAGGGTAAGTGGCAGAGCAGTCTTTGGGAAACTGTAACCAGGAAAACCCCCATGCAGTGCTGTGTCAGTGGCTTCTCGAGTCTTGCACTCAGAATACACTCACACACCACTGTGTGTCTATGTCAGGAATGCATGTCTTACTCTTAGAGTCATCTTTAAGCAATTGATGTTATGTATTTATTACTTCTGAATTGGCTTTTAATCATTTACTTGTGGAATTGGCATGATACATTTTTCCTGACAAAAATAAATGTTAACCTTGATTTAAGCCCCATTCACACTACAAGCGACTTTGTCGCTGCATGTCGCCAGTGGCTGGCGATGAGGTCGCTAGTGGGCGTTCCCACTACTGGTTGCCTTTATGAATGACATCCAATGATGTGGAGAAGGATCATGCGCGCTCCACTCCTATTTGTTGTCGCTCCCGAAAGTCGCTCTTCATTTGCATAAAGTTAAACAGATCTCAACTTTGTCGCGTCGCCAGACACGCCCCATCCGGTCGCCAACAGTCGCTGTCGCGCGTGTCGCCGGAAATCGCCCGCTCCCCATTGAAATGAATGGTATCGTGTCGCTTTGTCGCTTGTAGTGTGAACGGGGCTTTATTCTGCATTCTTCTGAAATCATTGTTTTTAGTAGATTATGAGGAGGCTGGTGCTACTGCAGATCTGTGTCCAGGATAGGTCAAACTAAAGACGCATATGAACGGAGCAGTAAGCACGTCATCTGAAGACCTTTTGATTACTGTCTATCACTGACTTGGCAAGTTGTACAGAAGTGGCTAAATAAACTACACTTTTTTGTATGAGTGAGCAGTAGGCAACCGACTTAAGAGGTATTAGCAAACCCTGCACCCTCTGACCAAGATCAGACTGGCGAGGCTGTGTCCGTGAGATCCACGTAAACCCGGGGTGTGTGACTCTGTGCGTCATTGGGTCCCTTAATGAATGAATAATTGAAATTATGAAATGCCCAGAATAATCAAAGATCTAAATTAACTCATAATCAATATAATACGATCTAAGTTTGATTATCATTCGAAATTGGAGTCAGATTAAGCGTAGAGCTAAAGTAATAGTGAAAATAAATTCTAATAAATTAAGTGAACTTCACTGGAACGCTGAAAAGACATACACACATTTTCCCTTCGCCCACACCGTTGAATTCCGTCGTTGGGCCTTACAACAGCAAATGCACCTGCTCCGGTTTAACGGCAGTGGAGACCACACCGTTGAAACGCAGAGGGTGGTGTGCAAACTACTGTATATTCAGATCAATAATATTCTTGAAATTTAAGTGTCTCCAACTAAGCAAGCCAGAGACAAAGGTGGCAAGGAACCAAAATTCCATCAGCAGATTGGAGAAAAAAAATCTCAGTCAGGGGGCCAGTTCTCCTCTGGCCATCCTTTTTAAATTAAAATTCTTTTATCAACTGTCTTTAGGACCCAAGGAGAGATACCCAGCAGTAGTTTGACGCTAGCCAAGTTCTCTAAAAGTGGTACCAATTTCGATACTTCCTGTTGGGGGAGTGTTAAATGTTCTGTGTCCTGGGAGATAGCAGGAAGCAACAGAACATTCAACATTTCACTGGAAACCGCTGCCTCTCGAATCACCAGAGGTGGGGGGGATGGTACAGTGGTTTCGTGCGGGTGTCGGGAAGGAACTGATTGATGTGTTTTTACGCGGCCCGTCCCGAGGGAGGTACAGACCATGGCACAAAATCCCTCATGAATTCATCTTTTTTTTAAAACAAATGTCCTGAGGTCAGGTCTACTGTAAGGCTGCTGAGTGTGACGAGCCAGTTCCCAATCTTTAAGAGGGGGAGCGTGACTTGCCACACTCTGCTTTTGATCAAGTCTAGCTAGGCGGGGATGGTTTCAGCAACCAGGCAGATTTTTTTACAGTCTATGGTTGTAACCTTTCCACCACCTCGAGTAGTTCCTCCTGCGCTTTATCATCATGGGAGGAATGCTCGGAGGCGGCGCACTCAAAATCCATCTCGCCAGCAACAAGTGATTGTCTCTCACTCCTCAGCCAGATTGACTCGCGAACTTTAATAGAGAAAAACTCACAGTGCTCGCACTTGCCATGCTCTTACCCCATACACTCAAAGCAAAACTCATGTATATCATTAACAGCGATTAACACGCATCTCCTGATTGTTTGTGACATGATGTTCTCTTTTTTTTCTCTTTCTCACACTGAGAAATTTTCTCCACACTGACAAATGAAATTCCAAATCCTAACAAAGTGGAGAGATAGAGAGTGTCACACACACACACACACACACACACACTGCGGTCTCTGAAGACAAAGGAACCTGGAATGTTCAGAAATGTTTCATTTTATTTACATTACTGTATTTAAGAGTTGACATTAAAATAAGTTTATGATTGTGCCGGGAACTTTTCAAGCTCAACAAGTATCTTTTGTTGAAAACGCAAATGTTCATTGATTTTTTAGAGGCGATGAAGATGTTGCTAACCTTGTTGGTGCTTCGTAAGTTGCCGACAGCTTTTACACGCACAGAAGGGCTCCGCCGGCTAGGATGCTCACCATGACCCAGAAATCAATGCAAATGAGTTTACTAAGACCTGGACTTGAACCTGTAAGACCTGGACCACATGAAATCAATAACAGACAAGTGGATCATTAAAACAAAGATATATTTTAAGCTGCTTAAAATCCTACAATCTGCATCATGCGTAATACTGTAAGATCCAACGTTATTTCATGAGGGGGTCAAATGTTTGGACACACTTCACTGAATTTGCTCTTAATTAACTTTAAAAACAATTTGTGCTGAAAATTTAGAATTAGTTTTTAAGGCGAATATAGTTGTTGTGTGAATGTATACTATGATGGAATTTTTAAATTAATCATAACTAACATTTATTTTTCTAGCAGGATTAACATTTATATGCTTTTGAAAACTAAATATCCCCAAAACTTGGGCCAAAGTGTGTCTTAATCATATCTGAATATAACAAAAGGGGAAATGAAACAGATGTCTAAATATGACTCATGACTTTGAGTAACAAAGTGAAGTAATCAAGAAATCCAGATTTGCTGTAACAGGAGGGTTTGCTGATTATACATGAATAACCAACGCTATCTCACGACCAATTCGTACGAATTTGTACGAGTAATTAAAAAGTGGGCAAAAATACAGTAGGCCTGGGCTATTGGCTATTTACTTGTAATTTAGCTCCAATCATGTAAAAATGTTATAAGCCATCAAACGTGGTAGGCTACTTTATTATTATAAAGTGCAGAGGCCGTGAGTGCAGAGACGCTCTGCGTGAGTGGTATTTATGACAGTAACGTTAAATACAAGTACTCTACAGCGACTCTAGGGGGCGCTGTTTGATAAAAACAGAATTCCTGCATAGTGTGCCTTTAAGTGTTTGTGCTGCCTCAATTTTAAGTTATATTTAACTTGAATTGTGAAACTGTATTAAGTGACAACTTGGATATTTGAGTTCTCAGCAAGTTCAATCTAGGGATGTTATTCTAATGCTAAATTTTAAGTTGTGATAGCTAATTGTGAATAAATCAGTGTGCCCATACATTTCACTTATCTTCAGTTAGTTCACAGTGTAACACCATTTTGCAGAGTCAATGTGTAAAAATATGTTTTTTTTTTTACTGTCATAGATTCACGATTGTATGTCAGCAGCAAAAACAGGAAATTACCCAAAAACCAGTGCATATACTTTGAGACTAAAGTGAAGCCGTGAAAAGTCACACAGACAGTTTACAGACTGTGGCGAACAGGATGAGGCTGAGGGACGTGAGATAACGGCGCGAGGCCGGTGGCGTGAGTGTTAATGAACATCAGTCTCACATCGAGAGAGGAACAGGCCTGATTTTATGTTGTGTTTTGTTTCTCTTTTGTATAGCCAGCAGTCGTCCGTGACTGGCGGATCCTATTGTTTTTGTATTTGTTTAATTTTATTATTAAAACTGTTAAATGATCGCCGGCTTCCACCTCCTTCTTCTCAAACCCTGTTACACAGACATTTTTATTTTTAACATCAATATTTAATTTCAGATATGTTCAAAACTCTTAAAGGTCATTATTTAGATGTTTTATCTTGTCTTAGAGACAACACAATCTTTATCTTTTAACCCTTAAAGGTCTAAGGGGTTTTAAGTCCGCCTGGCACTATGTTGATATTTTGGCTTCTAGAATGGTCAATTTTCATAGCAGAGTGAAGAGAGTCATATTTCTGGATTCTATAGATTCTCAGCTACAATGTGGATGCATTGTCAATACACTTCTTGAGACATTTGTATGTGTTCTGATGTGATATATCACCAAGAAATACAAAAACGGAAATTAATTTTTTTTGTTTTTGTTATATAAAAAATATTGAACCTAAATGAATAAGGGATTTTACAACAAATATTTATTCCTCAAAGGCTTTAGAAAAAAAAGAAAAAAAAATGGGTGAAAAAATATAAAGAAACAAATTAACTATTTACATTTCTGTGACTGTAGTCACCATACGTTTTTTTTTTTTTTTTTTTTGGTGAAAGACAGAAATTATAAGAAAATGTAAAGGGAACATAAATGTTCATTTTGAATTGAATATTCTGTCTCAATTTACCAAACACAACCAAAAACAACCTCTAGATGTCACTGTGCACTGCATTTGCACATCAGTCCACACAGGAAGGGGTCCTGGCTGGGTTGCGCGTTCGGGGTCCTGTGTTGCGCAATGATGCAATCGGCTGTTCTGTGAGGTTGTTCTAAAACACACGGATTTTGTCAGTTTACATTCCCACATATCAAAAGTTGTACAGCCTTTACTACAATGTGGTAAATAAAGATTAGCTATTCATCATCATGTGTGTATTTTTACATCCAAGTCATAGAACTTCTAACTACAATAATCTGACTATATTACTGTAGCCTTCATCATTACGCACCGAGTATAACTACAATGTCTAAACCAAACCCCCATCCCATGTAGACAAATAGTACAGGCCTTAGATAAGGCTTACTGCACCATTATTTCTGAACAGCTACAATAAAATTTCCCTAAATAACATTACAATAAAATAGACGAGCAAACTAAACGAAATAGCTTGTAAACGAAGAAGGAATAACTAACATGCGGCCAAAATGCGCACATGATTTGATTACGGCTCCGTTATTTCTGAAAAGCTACAATAAAATAATTTGGCTAAAAAATGATTCAATATATATTAGACAATATATTATCAGCAATATTGCATTCATACTTACTACTCAAATGGATCGATTCCGTCCAGAATTTGATCATCTTCATCCGGATCAGATCCGTTCTCACTCTCACTATCTCGCTCTCGGCAAAAATCATTTCAGCAGCTTGCTCGGCAGTGAATCTTTGTTTGGCCATGTTTTCTTTGAAAATAATCTAGTACAAATACGTGTTTCTCCAAATGTGTTGTGTCCAAAACCGTATGTAAGACGAAAACATTTTGCGAATCCCACGTGGGATTGATTCCAAACCCCTCCCCTTTTTTACGTTCCTGACAACGTCATTTTTTGTGTTTGGTCTGTGATTGGTTCACACACAAGTCTGTCATTGGTTCACACACAGGTCTGTCATTGGTTCACACACAAATCTGTCATTGGTTCACACACACACACCCACAACAGCACTGTATATCAAAAGATAGGCTTAAGTACAATTTCTCTCTTTTGCGGTAAAATGCTATAGATTTGCACTCAAATACGGAAGGCTTATCATTCGCGGAAGTCAACACAGTCAGTCTCGTTTTACGCAGACGAATGTCAGCTTTTTAATAAAAAAAAAAGTAAGTTAATACCCTGATCCATTCCGAAGTTATTAATAAATTTGTAAGGGGAGTGCATTTTGACGCTCTAGAGCGTCAATCGACTTTGAAAAAAATCAGGCCTGTTCCTCTCTCGATGCGAGACTGATGTTCATTAACACTCACGCCACCGGCCTCGCGCCGTTACCTCACGTCCCTCGGCCTCATCCTGTTCGCCACAGTCTGTAAACTGTCTGTGTGACTTTTCACGGCTTCACTTTAGTCTCAAAGTATATGCACTGGTTTTTGGGTAATTTCCTGTTTTTGCTGCTGACATACAATCGTGAATCTATGACAGTAAAAAAAAAAACATATTTTTACACATTGACTGAAATGGTGTTAATGGTGTTACACTGTGAACTAACTGAAGATAAGTCAAATGTATGGGCACACTGATTTATTCACAGTATAAACCGTACTTATGCGAGGCACACAATCCTGTCAGCAAACACAAAAGTGAGAGTATTACAGTATCATGTAAGTATTTCTTATTTCACATGCTTTTTATTCTTAATGTTCTGATTTTCTGCTATAATTACTTACACATTTATTTTATTATTATTAAATTTGTTAGTATGGATTAATATTCTTGATACCTTTTGATCGCATCGTATTTGATCTACAAAATATATACATCAGAAGTGATGGGCGGGGCTTCATTTTCTTTTGCTAAATATAAGCTGTTTTTACATGGATTTTGATCGGATCTATGTCTACAATATTTAACAACAATACTTTTAAATAAAGTCACCTTTCTGTTCAGATATGCATTAGATATCATGATGTAGGCTACAATGACGATTTATATTTTTAATTACCAGGTTAATGGATAATACTGTTTATCTGCTAAAAATATTTAAACTGTTCACATTTTTTCATTAAAGCTTTTTTTGCATTATTATTCATGTTGTTAATATTAAATTATTATTTGGGGGGGGGGGGCAGGTCTTTCTGCAGAAATGGCATGTTAGAGTCAACAGTGTTTAAAGATGATTTGTTTGTTGTTTGCATGTTTTTATTTTTATTATGAGCCGATTGAATATAGGTTTTAAACCTATTATTTTATAAATATGTTTTACATATCACATTTGATTTCATACAGAGACACGCTTCACTTGTTCAGGCTTAAATTGTTATTTTTATTTGACATTAAATAGCCTACGTCACATACGCTGCTTAAGTCTTATTTGTATATCATCATTAACATGAAGGAAATACTATTAAATATACAGTCAAATGGGAAACAAGTTACAACATGTTACATTTGTAGGCTATTTGTGTCGTTGAAGTAACAATAAACTACAGTTCTTGATCCATTAACATTAAATCTTCTCATACTCTGTGTCGTTAAGATGGCCTATTATTTGTAACAACATCAACGTGAAGGAAATAATATTATCACATACAGGCTACATACAGTCAAATGGGAAACACTTTACAACATGTTACAAATTTATTAATATTTGAAATAATATTTTTTAGTTGTAGCCTGTATCCTTGAAGTATTGTGTTTGTATCATTGACATTAAGCATGATCAATCGGCTATGTTTTAAAATTTTGCTCGACATCATGATATCGTATATGCATATTTTATGAATGGAAAAGTGACTTTATTTAGAAGTATTGTTGTTAAATATTGTAGACATGGATCCGATCAAAATCCATGTGAAAACAGCTTATATTTAACAAAAATATGTATGTATATGTATATATATATATATATGTATATATATGTA
This sequence comes from Gila orcuttii, assembly GCA_026230005.1. Taxonomy (NCBI): domain Eukaryota; kingdom Metazoa; phylum Chordata; class Actinopteri; order Cypriniformes; family Leuciscidae; genus Gila; species Gila orcuttii. The sequence goes on along the minus strand of JAPDVR010000002.1, from coordinate 66,901,887 downwards.
TATATATATATATATATATATATATATATATATATATATATATATATATTATTATTATTATTATTATTATTATTATATTTTTTTTTTTTACAAAAATAATAAGCCCCGCCCCTCACTTCTGGTTCTGTGGCTGAAGTGGTTCTGAATCTGCGGTTCTGTCTCGAGGAAACAGAAAGAATTTCCTGTTTGTGATCAGAGAGTTTGTGGTTATGCTGACAGAATCATAAACTGAAGATGTCAGTTAAAAAGATAGTTCACCACAAATGTTGTTCCAAACCTGTAAAAGTTTCTCTCTTCTGTTGAACACAAAATAAGATATTTTGAAGAATGTTGGTACCAGACAGTTGATGGATCCCATTGACTTCCACAGTAGGAAAGAAAATACTAAGGAAGGGGTGGACTGGTCATTCTGGAAGACTGACATGCTTTTTGGGCTAATAGGCTACATCTCATTATTTATTTATTTTTGTTCATAAAACATTGGTGACCCATTCTTTTTGTTTTGCTTAATTGATGGATCTGGGGTCTTTGTGCCGGCATAATGAATTTGTCCAAAAAAAAAAAAAAAATTTTTTTCCCTGACAGACCGGCCCATGAAACGAGATATTGGTGCCAGGTCTCTCTCCATGGGTTTGGTCTTTTTTGGGTTCAGCGTTTACAGTTCTTCTGCCATCTTGTGGACATTCATGGCAAATGTTTGATATCAGTGTCTGGCACAAGTGTGTCTATCCAGCAAGACGACCAACCCTGACCACTACATACATAATGCATGAAAAACAACCACTGCATAAACTACTTTAATAACACAAATTAACTATATGTGCTGGATCTTTTTCGCCAAGACATTCATTTTAGAGAAAATATTTGGGGTGTTCTCCCAAAAACAGTAACTGTTTTATAATATCTGACTTACAGTAGGATAGCCTGACACCAATATTTTTATTTGTTGTAAATATGTAATTCAATTATACAAACAAACCTGTGATGGACACAATTTGAAATTGATTCAACTTGATAAAATAAAAATGAAATTCTTCACTACTGGCACAAATCTCCTTCTGAATTTGAATTTATGTTTTAAAATAGAAGTCTTATCAGAAAGCATTCACATTTTACATTTGACATAGGATTTTATTCAAAGTGATTTACACTGCATTCTGTTTACATTGCCCTGCATCAAACTCTTCAAATTGGCACTAGTGCAAAACAATCCCTTTGTTTGGTAGCTAAATAAAATAGAATAAAATGCCTTCTCTACTTTTCACCACAAAAGAAAAATGAAGCAGAAAATTTACTGTAAAATAGTGTAAAATGTATTGCCATGTATTTTTAAAATGTTTTCCTTAGCAATAGAAGCTATTTATTTCACACCTGCAAAACTCTCTAAGTTGGTGACAGTAAGAGATTCTCATCTTGTTAATAAATTAAATATCTGCATATTTAACAGTACATTCATATATTCATAACCTGAGTATGAAGTTCCAACAGCCAGCAGACAGAAAGGTCAAAGAGCAACAGTGAAAGTTGAGGAACAGTCCCAGTTCTGAAGCACAGACGGTTCAGAGCTCCAGTTGATTCAGTGAAGCTGGGATTCAGAGAGTCCATGATGAGCAGAAGTGTGTGTGGCATCAGTCACACACTCACAGATGCTGTTCTGAGGGAAAACAGGTGTTTTATTTACATTATAAAACATATAGCAATGATCTTCCACAAAGAAATTAAATAAGCTTAATCTTGTGTCTCCCGCATCAAAGGAGGCGTCTTAAAGGTATATAACAAATCAGGAGGCCGTTACAATTTACAGTCAACATGAATATTTAATAATACATGTATTAATACAGATGTACTGTGAATTATTCATGAGTTTATAAATGGTCATAATTTTTTTTTTTGAGCAAATGATAAGCACAGATGAAAGAATGGAAACATATTTGAAATTTTTTAAAGATTAAACACAACAGTTGTCTTACCGTGAAAAGCAATTATAGGAAAAGGATCATAATTATAATCATAGTGACTGAAGGAATGACAGCTGCAACGACACATCCTTTGTTTGATTCTATGTGGGGGAAAAATATGATATAAAACCAATTTCAGGAAAGCATATTTAAATTATCATTGTACTGATTTATGACATACTCTAAAGAAAAACATGCATATTCATCGTTACTTTCAGATTTATGTGGTTAATATCCCTCCAGTGTCTCTGGAGTACTGTGGTGCTCTTGAAAGTATCTTATACCATGTAAATACCATGGCATAAATCAAAGCACAATCTGATAGCTACCACTGGTATTGGAGCATTGATTTTTTTAATGTGAGGTTAAGCAAAAACACCCATAAATACAGGTGAAACTCAAAAAATTAGAATATCGTGCAAAAGTTCATTTATTTCAGAAATTCAACTTAGAAGGTGAAACTAATATATTATATAGACTCATTACATGCAAAGTGAGATATTTCAAGCCTTTATTTGTTATAATTTTAATGATTATGGATTACAGCTTATGAAAACCCCAAATTCAAAATTAGAATATTACATGGAATCAATTAAAAAAAGGATTTTAAATACAGAAATGTTGGCCTTCTGAAAAGTATAATCATGCATATGTATACAGTTATATATATACTAAATATATTAGTTTCACCTTTTAATTTGGATTACTGAAATATATTATCTTTTGCACGATATTCTAATTTTTCGAGTTTCACCTGTATATACACCTGAAAGCTGTTTGCCAACCACCAATAAAAACAAAAGAAGAAGAAGATGATCTGGGTCTGGTCTCGTTTGTTCAACACTGAACTTATTCCTGACTACCTACCTATGCGTGGAACTGTCTCGTCTTCGTCAGTCTTCTGTGTGTCATTGTCTGCCAGTCTCCAGTGATCTGGCTGCTTCAGTACATCACCACCTGCAAAAGATAAGACTCATCATTCATAGGCCAGTATCACCATCATCTGCAATCCAGAGACTCACCTGCGTATTTCCTTTGTGTTATTCAATAAACTCCATTCAGATCTTACATGTGTTTGCAATCTTCTGTCACTATCGGTCGGAGTGACTGCGGTCACACACACTGAGTGGCAGCATTGGTTTTCAGCGTCAATGGCGCAAAAAACACATCTAAAATGGGGAGCTATGGGATTGTACAACTACGTTTGACAAGAAATCTGAGGTATTTTTTTACAGACTGCCAAAAGCTACAGAACAGAGGAGCAAAAGAATCGCTGCGATTGCAACGCTATCTCACGACCAATTCTTACGAATTTGTACGACTGATTAAAAGGTGGCTAATTAGTACGAATTCGAACGACCTCACTTGTACGATTTGTCTAAACCCACGTGATGGTTAGGTTTAGGGGCGGGGTCAGGGGTAGGTCATTCGTACAAATTCATACGAATTGGGCAACTCGTAAAATATGTATGATTTACACTTATTAATTTAGCAAAAATCGTACTATAATTCATACGAGTGAGGTCGTATGAATTCGTACGAATTAGCCATGTAGCGTCTGGAACAATCACACACAAATTATTCATATTTAATGAATAGTCCGGCAAACTCACTCTCCCAACTAAGACATGTAGCCAACTTCCCCTGAAACTAACACCACTGGCAGAACTCAGTGTCCGGTTACATTGATAAGAATTTTACGACCCTGGAATTCCTGAGAGATGTGACTCTTTCTTAAATCTTACTGAGAAGGAGATTTAAGCCTTGTTAATCCTATATATTCTAAATATATAACCACTTGAGAAAGGTATAAACATGTATCTAATTTTCCCATCTCATGATTTTCCTTTTGTTGTTTCATTGTAAACTCTAATGGGTTAATGTTTCAGACTTTGCAACCATGGTTAACCAAAATCAGACGTGTGGCATGTTTGATCTCTATAACTTGGTACTTTGAAGATAGAAATGACTGTGTACATGATATGTCGATAACAACAACATATATTAGTATTACAAGAATCTTTCACAGTTCTTCACAGCTACCAGCCATCCAGGGTGCACATGCAAATGAGCACGCTTGAAACAAAGAGCCATAAACCAAATTCTCCTGCCTGGAACTTCCTACGTTCTTATTGGCCGAGCCAACCCTGAGGGGTGGGACATGCCTAAGGCTTATGTTAGTAATCAGACTAACATACTGTGTGATATTTCAAAATATATACTGTAATTGAATGTGTGTATATACCATAAACAGTGACGTGTCGAGGTGTCTCTCTCTTCTACTGTTTGAAAAACACGGACCAGTGATTCAGCTTTACGAATCGCAAATCAAGCAGTGATTGACAGCGCTCTGATCCAATGGCGTTGGGCATTGTCAGGTTGACAGTAAATCTAGCCCAATAATGTTGGGGGGGGCACCAGAGGGGGCCAATCATATTCTAGGGGGGGCCAGTGCCACCAGGTGCCACCCTTCTAGACGCGCCCCTGCCAATTAAGAACCTTTATTTTTAAGAGTGCAATGCTATAATTATACTACATACATTCTCAGAAAAGGAACAAAAGCTGTCCTTGTGGCGGTACCCTTTCAAAAGGCACACCTTTGTGCCTAAAGAGCGCGTGTTAGTACCTCATAGTTACATATTAGTACCAAAAGTGTACATAAAGAAGACTGTAAAGGAAATAAAATGAATTGTTGTTTCAATTTTTAAAAAGTGTTTGTGCTGCTATTATTTAAGTTTGTTATATTATTGTTATAACTGTATTAAGTGACAACTTGGATATTTAAGTTATCTCAGCAAGTTCAATCTAGGGAAGTTACTCTAATGATACAAACATTTTAAGCACTTAAAATTTGCACTTGAAAAATACTGTTGTTTTACTGTCATATTCACAATTGTACATCAGCAGCACAAACAGGAAACCAGTTCATTTCCTTTGTGAAACAAAAGTGAACTGTGAAAGGTTCCAAAGATCCACATCTTATTGTTTTACATCATTTTTTTATGTTCAAACTCTAAAAGGTCTAGATTTAGATGTTTCCTTACAGACAACACAAGAGTATTTTTAACCATTTCAAGAATAAAAAGCATGAAATAAAAATAACTTACATGATACTGTGATTCTCTCACTTTTGTCTTTGCTGACAGGATTGTGTGCCTCGCATGAGTACGGTTTATACTCCTGTACTTGAGTAGATGACAAGAACACAGGTTTTTTGTCATTCTGGATAATTTTGTCTTCTTTATACCAGGATAGAGTCAGATCTTCTCTGTTTCCGATGTCACAGGAGAGAGTCGCATTCCCATCATTTGTGCAATTGATATTTACAGTAGGTTTAGGGGCCTTTTCTGTTTCAGAAACATGGTGGTTATTTACTACTACTGTAACTACTATAGAAATATACAGTCTGATTTTGTTATTATTATTGTGTTGGAAGGGTAGAAATATTTGTCATCTTACCATATACTTTAATTTCCACTTCTCCTTTAACAATCTCTGTACCTTCAGCATTAAATGCGGTGAATGTATATTTGCCCGTGTCTTTCAGACTAACACTTGAAAATCTCAATGATCCATCATCTTCCATAGATACACCTTCAGATTTATCTCTGATTTTCCCACCTTTCCAGCGGAGAATGATGCCGTCTCTGTCATGGATCCATCTTATCTCAGGTGGTGTCTCATTGTTTCTTGTTGTCAGCTTAATGATGCAGGACGTTCCCACTAGTAGATCTTTTCCACATGTCTCTGTTGAGACTATAATAAATGAAATCATATTAGTATTTAATAAAACTCAACAGGGTTCAACTGCTCATATGTGGTTTCTTTATAGATATATAGACATATGTGTTGTAATTTTTCAAAGCTTTAACTTCTGTTGGTCATTACAATGGTCTGGTATTTCTAAGTTGCCTTTTACCTTTCAGCTGTTTTTATAATAATTTTACTGTTTAAGTTCTGATTTAAAAGGCACTTACGCAAATCCCCATTTGTGACAACTTACCCCGTACAGTGTGATGAAAGATCCTGTTGTTATAGGAGTCAGTCTGTGTTAAATTAACTTTTTTTTATGGTGGGAATATAATATTGAACTGTGTTGCCTAAAGTTAGTGTCTGAACCGAAATTGACTTTTAAAAAGAATGAGAATTATTCATTCTCTGTTTTTCCTCATAGTGAACTGTTCTGAGTTCAAATCTGCCTTCGTTATTTATACTTAGTGTGTTTCTCTTGTGTTCCTCTGTTTATCCTACAGATAGTTAGCCAAAATAATATGATACTGAGACTTCACAAAAAATGATTATAATTTAATACTGTTTTGAACTAGATGTTTGAAACCAACAAATCAGTGCTTGATAAAACAAGACTCAAAATAGTTCCTGAAATACAGACTTTGTGCTGAACTATGAAAATAAAGTGAGTTTCAGCAGCGATAGAAAAAACATGTTGGGTCTAAAAAAACTCTAAAAAAAAAACATTTCTTTTTTGTGAAATGGAAAGATTCCGTCGATGTTTAAATGTTCTTCACAGAAACATAAATGCCAATAAAGAATATTTATTGTAACACTATAATTTGATTACATATTTAAATGTTTGACTTTCTGTGAGTGTCTTCTATTAAAGGCCGAACAAACAAACACTCATTGCAGCAGTTTGCATGTAAACGTCATTATTTGCATTTAAAAGTGTCCAAAAATTGCAGTATAAGTACATTTTTTCAAGTGGTCACTATAAAAGTCCACGTGTTGCTTTAAGGACATTCACTATTTTTTTCTGAAAATTTAGATGTTATAATATGATTTATAATATTGAGATGGTATAAAATAATGCAGTATGCATGAAAAGAAAAGTTAATATGGATTGCTATTCTTAATATCCTTTGATCACAACCTTTGATCTCAACTACAAAATATATAGCCTATACAAGAAAAACGGCTTCACCTCAGTCTATTAACATTTCTATACAAAATGAAGTCAGAACCTACCAGAGAGTGCAGCGAAGCCACAGAGGAATAACAATAAGAGATTGTATTTGCAGTTCATTGCTCTTGTGCAAAAGGATCAAGTGATGTGAATCTGGCCAGAGCATGTACAGCGAGTGTTCGCTCAGACCACACTTCCTTTCCGACATGTTGCACATGCTTGCAGAGAACGGCTGTCAGTTGAGTTTCAGTTTACAGGTGAAACTCGAAAAATTAGAATATCGTGCAAAAGGTGAAACTAATATATTTAGTATATATAACTATATACATATGCATGATTATACTTTTCAGAGGGCCAATTCTGTATTTAAATTCCTTGTTTTAATTGATTTCATGT